>CM051495.1:13473511-13490531 GCA_028031935.1 Paedocypris micromegethes
GACTGACAGGCACATCGCTTGTCGGAGGAAAAGCCAATGATCTTATTCCAGATGCGTTTTGTAGCTACAAGAAGAAAAAAACGCATTTGAATTGCAACATGTCTGTTTGATTCGAGGTCGGCTGAGCGTGAATCCTTTCAGGCCTGTGTTTCGCTTTGTTGTCCGGGTTTTGGCAGCCGCGGTGATAAGCAAGTTATTGCGAATCTAAAAGCACTGGCTTGGATAGGGAAGTAAGGGAAATTAATTGACTTCAGGGTGTTCTGCCTGAAATGAGTACAACATAAGGCCATTACACTCCATCGCCAGCGTCCACGTGTAATTTATGCACAAGACTGTTATTCTAATTTAATCAGCAGCAGCACAAATGTCCAGCTACAAAGAAACCGCACCAATACGGTGTTAATCTTAATTAAAAGTTTGCCGTTTGTCAACAAGAAAGCACGTCAAAACACTTTAATAATTTAACATTGGGTGTAGACATTAAAGGGTTTATTCAATTTAATTATTAAAAAAAAGCGTTTGAAGGTAAACGGGCCTGAGGTTAAACATGCACAAACCTGTTCATGCCAGCTGAAGTAAATTATGCCGAGTAATGATATCACAGACAGATTACACTCATATTTCCTTAGCACAGTGGTGCCGTGAGATCTTTTGAGGGTGCCGCCAAAAAATCGGGGAAAAATTGCTATTTTTTTTATTAAGGCAGAATGTGTAAACAGTATTCTCATATCATCTAGGACTAGGAATAAGGTGTTGTTGCATGCAAACTCTCGAAATGAAACAAATAAATAAATACCGTATTTTTCGTCCGTACAAGACGCACTTTTTCTTCCCCAAAACTGAGGGTGAAAAGTTGGTGCGTCTGGCAAATATAGAGATCCGCGGAGCGCGGTCACCGCCATCTAAGTGTGCAATACCGCGGTATTACATACGTTGTCTCGCTTTCTTTCTCACGCAGAATCTTGTGAAAGAATGAAACCACTATTTCCAAACGAAAACGAACTTCGATCAAAATAAAACAAGCAGATTTTCTCAAGTGCGTCTTTAAAACCAAAACAGTCGCTCTCTTAAAGGCACAGCGCAGAAAACGGAGCTTCACGCATTTGCGCGTGAAGTACAAACTGTATTTGATTAGCAATGTTCGTGCCGTCAGTGGCGGTTCTAGGCATGGGCGAACGGGGCAGTCGCCCAGGGCGGCATTTTTTCATTCACGTGGGGGGGGGGGGGCACGGCGTCCGCTAAGCGATTTTCTATTATATATTCGCGGCGCCCCTGTTTGAGTTTACTGAAGGAGTCGTGCATATAAAATGTGGGAGAGGTGGAAAACAGAGGCTGAGATCGGCGCACACGGAAACTCACGTTTCTCAAAAATAGAAGCCGGCGGCCGCACTAAACAAAGTCTGCGGCGCGCCCGAGGGGGATAATCTGTTGATTCGAATCTTTAAAGCTATCGGGTGCGGTGCACAATTTAGAAAACAGAGACATAGAGAAAACGAGTAAAATGTAAAGGTGTGCAACAGCATTCTCTGTGTCCCTGTCTTCAATAAAGGACAGTAAATACAGTGTTCGATATACGGTGAAGAAATGTATCCGTGAAACATTGTACTAATATATTTTTTAAGTGAGTGAGATTATTTTCAAAATATATTCATCCAAATATATGGGCCATTTAAAACATGTTCTTAACATATTTTAAAAAATAGTTTTTTTTTTGTCTTTATGCGGTATTCTAATAATTTAAATTAATAATGATTGCAAAATCCATATCGTGGCACATCTCAATACCGGTATACCGGCCACCCCTACTTTCACTGTTATACTGACTTTACTGACATACAATTGTTCTTAAACTGCTGTTAACTTTTATACAATTGATATAAAATATTTTACTACAGTATTCAGTTCAGAATCTTTTTTTTCTAGATTTTCCTCCTTTAAAATTGAGTGCGTCTTATATGCCGGTGCGTCTTATATGGCGAAAAATACGGTAATAATGTTTTTAAATATCTATTTCCTTATAAGGGTGCCGGGAACTTTTGAAAGGCTTTCCAAGGGTGCCTTAAACAAGAAAAGGTTGGGAACCACTGCCTTAGCATTTTCCCTTGTCATCGATAAATTATCATTCCTTAGACAATGAATTCAATTTTTCATTATTTTTTTATAGCTATGATGTCATCGTTTATGTTGATTAATCACATTTCAATATCAATATGATGATATACACATGAATTTTCGATACTTCATGAGAATACTGGTATTTAAAAGTCTGCCCATTTCATTAAGTGTTTAAAACTATGGATTCACTTGATTGTGGACTTTCAAACATGAACATAACTGATTTTTTCGTCAGTTTTTATGAAGTGTATTGGATTCATGTTTTCCTTCAGTCTCCCTCAGCCAATGATGGAGTTTATCCGACAGAGAATCCGTTTTCTACACAAAAGGTTTTTTTTTTTTACATTTTATAAGCTTTGCGCGTAAAGCAGTTGATTGAAACAAATTGGTCTCCTGCTTATTTGAATGTATTTGTATTGAAACATAAGTAAATGTCAAATCTAAAGCAAGTGATGACGATACAACAGTAACTGACTTTTCTGTTGAAACTGACTAGCCACTCATTAGATTTGAACAGTTAAACTAATAACAAATCATTTCATTTATTTGCCACTTTATGAGACCTCCATACTCAAATATTTAAATGTACCATCAACATACTTTTCTGTGCTTTGAGTGTTACCCAAACATGTTTCTAGACATTCTTTTGTAAAGAAATGTAAAGAACTGTGGACAAAAATTCCACGTTGAAGAAAACCACACCGAAACAATTTGCAAAAAAGCTATGACAGGACTAGCGTGGAATGTTGAGTCTTCATGGACTAGAACACTAAAGGTTTGGGTACGGCAGCACGTTGACAGCTTGCAGCGGTGATGAGCGACCCTGTCACAGGAAACGGCGCCGAATTAGCTTAGCACAATCCATGAAGGGCTCGTTTAGGCTTAAAGGTCCTTTTAGTTGTTGCAGGGAAAGAGCAGGCTGATGATGCTGATGCTGCGGTGCCTCTCCTGCTGTGAGTCTGATGCTCAGCACTCTGATGTGCAGAACTTGCTGCAATCTCTCTCTCCTCGGATATGCGCGGTGGGATTGGAGCCCCTTTTCATCTTAAGCAATCTATTGGGGCCAAGGCTTTTATTCACACTTTCTCCTTTATGGGAAAAACAGAGCAGGATATTTGATATGTACTTGAATAAGCCCACTGGAATTATTTATTCAAGGTTGCAGACGAGGCATGTCACTCTCCAAGCGTGCCACTGTTGTGTTGCATTAAGACCAGCTAAACTCGGATGCGTCTTAATGGCTCGTCAACAGTTTTTATCTGTCAAATCTTGCTTTCTGAAATAAGAGGGAGGCGAGGGCTAGAAATAACGAAAGAGAGACACATTTGTCTCATCAGTGATCCTGCAGAACCGAGTTTACAATTCTTATCGGATCCAGCATAGCATCTTCTCTACCTGCGCAAACCTTCTTACTTTAATCTGCGAAAATACATGCGCTGCCACTTTCCCCCATTTTATCATCAAGAACAAGGTTTTTCTTTATCCAGCAGAGGATCTAACAAGCACAATATTTATGAACTTTCCTCTTATCTCTGTCTCAAAAAACATATGCATGTATTGGATAAAAAATGGATGGCTATAAACAGCTTCCTTCCCAAGCAATTTCAGATAAGAAATCTACTTTTTACTCTGGAATATTTTGTTGGAGAAAAACGAAGCTTCTCTGTGGTTCAATCAATAAATGTTTCTTGATCCTTAACTACATTTTTAAAGAAGAATCTGGGTCAAAGGTCAAAGATCTGATTTGTAAACATAGACACAACAGAAACCTCTGTGATGGATGGAGCATATTGCATGTAAGATGCTCAAACCCAAAGATTTATGAATTGTTTTTAAAGTTTTCTTTTAATACTTGATCGACAGAAAGCCAAACTGACCACTAGACCCCAAATGCAGTTGAGTCTAATGACAGTTAGACAGACAAATGATAGACACAGACAGACAGATAGTTACTGTAGATAAACAGACAGAGAGAGACAGACAGACAGTCATTGCAGATAGATAGATAGACAGACAGACAGACAGACAGACAGACAGATAGATATGCGTATAGATAGATAGATAGATAGATAGATAGATAGATAGATAGATAGATAGATAGATAGATAGTTATTGTAGATAGACAGTTATTGTAGACAGAGAGACAGACATATCAGACATAGCTATATTAGACATTGATATAAAAGCTGTTAACAATTCTACTGTACAGGAAGTTTGCTTTAAAATACACCGTCAGCAACAGTAAAAGAGCTTCGAGAATACCAATCAAACTAAATCTCAGTATTGCACCTCGTGTCCTAGATCAAAAACTCACTACCTGGAAGAAACTGTTCTTTCCCCTGCAGGAATATCAGCTGAAGCTGCTTTGGCATCTCTGGAGTCTTCAGCTCCATCTCCACACTCATGGCAGATACAAACGGCTCCATTTGTTGTAAATTGGTCCTGGTCTCTTACCTTCAGATCTTGTGCTTTTGGGGTGAAGACGGGCACGCGGCAAGCCAGCAACGGGTACGAGAATGGGGGCTTGGTCTTTTCATCATCCTCTCCACACACCCATCCCGGCGAGTTCTCCTCTCCTACACGAGCAGTAATAAGCTTAGCCAGAAGCACCATCCTGTCACTGAAACTGGCGCATTCATCCAGATGAAAACCCACAGATACAATGAGTGAAAAACCCCGTTGATGTGAGGTTTGACACGCCACTTACTCTGGGCGATTTTAGCGAGGTGCAGACGATTGACCCAGGAGATTTTGCTAATGGGACTTGGGGTACTGAAGACCACTGTGAAACTGACTGGACGGCCAGACCTGTCAAGAACACAGAATCCCAGAGGGATTAAACACAAGCCAAATCCCAGTTAAACAAAGCTTCTTTCAGCTCCATGCATGACTAAAATTAGTATGTACATCTGTGTTTGTGCCAAGAGTCAGAAGAGTTTGTGCCTGCTGCAAAAAAGCAAGTGCTATCAACAAGAATAACAAGACTTTTGCGGCACGGCAGCAGGGGGTCCGCCAGTTCCCTGTTTGATCTGAAAATAATTGTGGGGTAGAAAAGGAAAATATGCATTAAGCACAAATATAATCCTCAGTTCACTTCACTTAAACTTTATATTGTCCCTCAAAAGCACAACATCAATACACGGGCGGTCAATAATTAATAAACACACTTCATAATTAAAAATGCTGAATGGGATCATGTGCCTGGTGAGCCGGGTTTGTGGCAATATACATTAAAGATGCTTTTAGAAATTATAAAATGTCTTGAAAATGGAAAAGAATAGTCATTGAAAAAAAATTATTTTTTATAAGCAATGCTCAGATTTCGTCTGCAAATAAGTGGGAGCCATTTCATTCGCTATACTCTAATTGGCCAATAGGAATTTGGGAAATTAGATGATGCCACTCCACATTGGTTCTGACATCACAAATGAGGAAAGATATGGGGAAAAAACACTTTCCACGTAAACACACTCCACACACACATTCATTTTAAAGGCAGCCAATACACTACAAACAAAAAAGCGTTCAATTCTCACTAGCCAATCAGGGGCAGAGCGCTGTAAATCAGAATCAAGGTGACAATTGACAGAACACTGAAAAAAACTGTATGACTTAAATGTGAAATCTCAGTTGAATTAAAAAATGAACTGGGAAGATTTGAAAAGGACTTTTTTACATTTATATTTTTTTAAATTTCCGTTTCTGGAAAAAATGTTGGCTATTTTTATTACCAGAAAATTCTATTTAATTGATTCCTGTAGCATTTGGTTTTACACACAAACTTGAAAACAAGTCTTGGGATAGGTGAAAGGTCTTTTATTATTATAGGTTTTATTATTAAATAATAAATGCGGGTTAATACATGTATTATTGTTCATACAATTCAAACACAGGACTGTAAAACTTTCAGGAAAAAAATGTAAATGTGAGATTGTAAAGTGCAAGTCTCAAAAGAGGGTGAGAATGTAATTTGACCCAGTGGCATTATGGGTAGTCGGCGTACTCACTTGTCAGGCTTCCCAGGAACCATCAGGCGGAGACGACACTTGTTGGCGCACTGGATCTCGTCCTCTTTTATGCGGATGAGTCTCTGAAGAGCCATGCACCAGTCCTGTCCAACTGTAGTGTTGAGATTCTGCACACACATACACAAACACACACTTACTGAAGCGCCAGACCGTCACTTTCATTTCTCTCGGTCGGCAAATTGCAGAAAGTTGTAATGTCTCAACGTGTTTGTTGTTCTTCTCCTTTTGTTTTATCTGTAAATTGTTTACCAGCAGGGTTTCGCACAGAAGAACACGTTCACAGAAGAATCTCTCAGTGATCGTGTCAGCGCACTGACAACATGCTGCGTTAAACTCTTCTCACGGAAAAGTTCCGTCTCTGAAATCAGCCGCAGTACAAACTCTGCGGCAACGCGCATTCAAGACAATTACTGTCAGAAAGACGTCTGCGGTGAGCAAGACTTCTGTTTGAAGGCCTTATCTGCGCCGTTTGTTTTCCCAGTGAACGCTTTAGAGGGTCGCAAATGTTCAACACATCAAATAATTGTTTCTTTACAACATTCTCACACAATGACAATCAAAGTGTCAAAAATATAATTATGCAGCACACCAAATCAATGGATGAATGGACGGATAGATGGACAAAGACAGACGACCACACAGAGATACAAACAGATGACCAGGCAGAAATACAGACAGACAGACAAAAGAAGAGACAGACAAACAGATAGATGACAGACGGCCAGACAGAAAGACAGACCAGACAAAAAGACAGACAAAAAGATGCGCTTTGAGACAGTTAAAACTGTGAAAAGCGCCTTACAAGTGCTCAGAACTTGAACTTGAACAGATGACCAGACTGACAGATAGATGGACAGATGACCAGACAGGAAAAAAAACCAATAGATGGACAGTTGACCAGACAGACAAACAAACAAACAAACAAACAAACAAACAGACAGATGACCAGACTGACAAACAGATAGGTGGACAGACAACAGACACAATGACAAACAGACAAACAGATGACTCAACAGACAGATAGATGGACAGATCTGGACCAGACAGAAAGACATACATAGACAGACAGACTTAGAACAAATAAATGAATGGATATGTGGATATGTAGATAAATCGGCAGACGATATGTTAAGAAAACATATTAAAACACATTTAATAGACATAAAAAAAATATTAAGTAGAAGAACAAAACAAACGAGCACAGGGGGAAATATTGCACATATCAATAGTGTGTATAGATGACATTAAGAAAAGAAAAAAGATACAGCGACAGACAACGAAATCAGAAAAGACGGATGGATGGAACGTAGATAGAAAGACAAAAATACAGACAGAAAGAGAGACAGATCAGAAAAATGAATGGTCAGATGGACAGACACAAATAGATGGACAAGTGAAGATGAAAGACAGACATGCAGAGTGATTAATACACAGACAGATCACTGTAGATAGATGGACAGAAAGACAGACAGACAGGCAGATGAAACACTAACAATAGATCAGCAGTCAGTCAAACAGAAGGATACCTCTAAATAGATGGATAGGTGGACAAACAGACATATCACTTTGGATGGACAGACAGACAGACAGACAGCCAAAAAGACAGAGTGTTTCAGTGGAAGAGGGGGATGAAATGAGTGAACTAGTGGTGGATTAACGATTTCACCTTGTAAGACCCCTGCAGGGTGCCCACCAACAACGTGACTTCTTCCACCACCGCCAGATCATGCTGTAATTCCTGCAGTTCCTGGTGGAGCCGCGGCGGTCCCAAAAACAGCTTTCCTGAACAAACAATCAGCAGGCAAAGTCACAGCTTCTGGAAACTTCTACGGGGGAAAGGGCATTAAGAGAAAAGATACAGTTGTATGATCATGTAAAAAAATCTAATCCTGAAATTAGACGCTGTGTTGCGTCCTCTAACAGGAAATGTGTGTTTCTTCTGCTGTGTGTGTAAGCGCCAATTTATCACACAAGTCTTAAATTGACCAGAATGTAGATAAATGGAAGTCATTTTTATATCCTGAAAATGTCATATTAGGTCTCAAAGTATAAAGCTCAAGTATAATTAGCTTTTTAAATAACAATAATTTGGGAAAAGGTGAATCAAAATATGTGCTCACAGACAAAATGCTGCACCCCCCCCCTCTGGAAATATAGGAGAAATTGTCTATTGTCATGTATAGTTTTTTTAAATTTATATAAAAAAAACTTGGTATGAGGGTCTGTATTAAATGTACAAAAATGTAAATGTATTATTAAACATTAATATTTGTTAGAACATACTGTATAACATAAATAATTCAATTTTCAAAATTATTATAAATAATATAAATTGTATTATACAATTATTACAGTCGACTCTGCTTAGTTGGGCCAGCGGTTAATCAGGGCAGCCGCTTTATTGCGGCAAATCCTAAAGTCCCAAAATAAATCGAATCTCATAATGCAAATTTGCGCCACTTTATTGGGCTAAAAATTGAGGAAGAGAAAAAAAAAAAAAAAAAACTTGCCAGCGTTTAACGAAGTGAAAACAAAAATTAACACACCAACCAGCCTCTCTTTTAGTCAAACGCTATCACTAAACATAAAGCATTGATCAGCAATGATCTTCTGATGCTGTTATGAAGAATGAATTGCTGAAGAGTTGAGTGCTGTGTGCACTTTTTTGCAATATTTATGTCTATCAGGTAATAGGCACGTCGTTGCATACAGGAAGAAACAAAACACCGGCGAGCGGAGATCAACACCATCTAAACCACACACTAAAACCAGGAACAAGGACCAAGAATACAAGGTACAAGGAATTCACAGAGTGGTGGTGGGGGGGTTCTATCTATTGAGTTTACGGAAGGGGGGGCGTGTTCACTTTATTGGGGCAGCCGCTTAATTGGGCCAAAATGGTCGTGTCTCAATGAGGTCCGATTAAGCGGAGTCGACTGTATATTTAAAATCTGTGGATACATTTTGAGTGTGTGTTCGTGCATGTGTGTGCGTATAAACATGTTTACGTACAATCGTTTAAAATGTTCATTTGAACTCAAATATAAGAATTGAATCATCTTGCAATTCGGAGAAACTATTTTAGTCTTTTTTAGATTTGTTTTACATGGTTCTACTCTAGCTGATTTTATATTTTACACTAACCTTGTGAGTTGCCCGAGCTGAGGCGTTTGCTGGCACTCAGCTGACCGGCGGCGCTGTTTTTGCGCTGTGGGGTCTCCTGGCCCACTTCCACCACCTGCACCTGCAGCAAGGGGGCGCTCCACTTGACCGTGTATTTAGGACCCACGGGGACCAGGCTGCTGATATCCGGCGGACCCCTGAAAGAACACCAACAGGACTTATTTCAAAGGTCAAGGAATACGCCATCCAAGCAACTGCTGAATAATGGTAACAAAGACACAAAAATCAGATGTGGCAATTACAGCTTAGCCATAAGAAAGAGCCTCAGACCCCCTGCTGTGATTTCAAGCAATTATTATTCATGTATTCCTCAGTGATGCATGATCTGCATCGGGAAGAATTTGATGTGATGCTTGAGAACTTTGAAGCCAGTGTAAAATCAACTTCATCCAGTGGCCGTGAAAGTGGCAGCGTTCGGAGGTCAGCGAAGTGGAGAAAAAAACATGGCGGCCTTGCTAGAGAATGTTACCTCGGGTTCTGCAAGATGCTATCGATGCCTGTTTCCACCAATCTGAGCATCAGCGAGAGAGCGGGTTAAAATCAAACATCAGCTTCAATGCATAAGACATGAGATAAATGAATCATGGGAGTGGAGCCGAAAAGCTGTGGGGGTTTGGAGAAAGATGAAAATCTGGTCAAGCTTTTCTCAACCTCATGCTGTTAGTTAACAAAAAGCCACGGACTAAATCCTCCCCTACTGGAATCTTATTTCACACATTTGAATGAATAAGTAAATATTAGATGTGCAAAAAATATCCATACTGAGCAAAATATCGTCTTTTGAGGGGCTCGAACGGTGAGGCGTGATGTTCGCAACACTGTGTAGGTTGTGGGTTCGAATCCCTGGAAAAAGATATTCCTGTACTGGAGTGCAATGTGAGTCGTGTGAAATGAAAGCACTCGAGGAATGCAGAAGTATCGTTAATCTGCTCGTGTGATGGAAACCATCAGTACTCTCGCTTGATAAATATTCATGAGAAGTGAATAATGTCTCACTGTGTTCTGTCACTGTTCATCGCAGTTTTGATTTTTTAATTATGGGTCGTTTCAGAGGGCAAAACGGCTTTGATCGAGAACATTAAAAGGATACAAAATATTTAAAAAACTACAAAATTCAATTAATGTTACATTACATATATACATTTACTTAGTGTAAGCTACAATCTTGACACTTTATATGACATTGTCCTTAATATGCCTGTGTGTATTTGTCCACTTCTCTGCATACACTGTATTTATGTGTGTGTGTGTGTGTGTGTGTGCGTGCGTGTGTTAAAGAGAGAAAGTGTGTTTTAAAGTGCTTGTGTTTATCTATTTGTGTTTGTGTGTTTATGGTATGGTTTGTTTATGTGTATTTATATAAGATGTGTCATAGATTAGGTTTTTAATCTAGATTAATCTTTAAATTAATCTGGATGTTTGAGTTCACATCTGCAATGCTTTTTCCTGCGTGCATTATTGGTTTCTACTTACGGTTTCATTTCCTTTTAATACAAGCAACGTCTCGTAAATGTGTCTTTCGGCTCTCAATATGAAACGCCATAAGCAACAAGTACAACGTAAACATCCTCATACCTTGCAGAAAAGATTAAGCAATCAATACCGAATATATTAATCAATATATCTGTTTTTTACTGTGCGACAAGAGTCTTGTGGTAATCTTTAAATCAGGTACGTCCAAAGTCCGGCCCGGGGCCAAATGCGGCCATTAATCAAATTTTGACCGGCCCGTGACTTGGTTCATAAAATGAATGGAATACGGCCCGCGGCCAGTATTCAGTCCCTCCAGGATTTCGCGATTGCGTGATCGCGCCAATTCACGCAAATTCAGCGAAATCCCATGATTTATTGGCGACCTTGCAATTTCATCCAATCACCACAAATTTACCGCAAATTCAGTTCAGCGCGTGAACACACCATGTGATCTCAAACGAATATGGCTTGTTTCACCACGCCCACCCGAGCTTGTAAAAATTTTTATCAAAATCATATATTTTTTTTTCAATGTTCGATTATGAAGGTTTTTTATTGCTTTATTTATGAACACATATTAAAAAGCAGTGTAAATAAATCACTTTATTTGCATTTTAGTATTATATCTGTTTTTTTTTTCTTTTTTTTTTGGAACGCATTTTTAAATAGAAATAAACACTATTTAATGTTAAATACTAAATTATAAACAAAAATGTGTATATCCTAAAAAGTGTATTTTTTTTTCCCCAAGCCCGGTCCGGCCCCTTTGTCAAATGTTATTACCCAATGTGGCCCGCGAATCAAAACGTTTGGGCACCCCTGCTTTAAATTAATCTAGATGTTTGAGTTTGCGCCTGAAACGTTTTTCCCGTTTCTTACGCTATTGGTTTCTACATAATCTACTGGAATTCTTAAATAAAAGCAAAGTCTCATTAAAGTGTTTTTCTCCTCTCAATATGAAACGCATAAGAAGCAAGAACAAAACCTCAGCGTGTACACACATCAACACTAAAATATCAATGTGAAAATCATCATACCTTGCTAAATAGATTAATACCAATTAGATTAATCTAATTTACGTAATTGTCTAGATTCTATCTACCTTAGCTTATCACACACGTATTTACGAGATTATCACATACGAGATTGATTTTTTTTTGGCCCGTTAAAAGTCTCGCGTTAACGTCCCAATGACTAGTTTATATACTTGTTTGTTTGCGTGCATGCATGTTTATGTTTGTGTATGTATGTGTGCCTCATTCCAAGCAGCATCACATAACAACAAGGCATCCAAACATCCTCCATCACTTAATCCTCTGAACTCACTTTAGATTAATGTTAGCACAGACGAGCGTGTCCTTCAGCAGGAAGACTCTGCGCTCCTTAGACTTGAGGACTTGACCCTTCTCACCATAGACCGTCTCAATCAATGTCTCGCTGAGAATCAACTGCTTCTGATCCGAGTTCAGCTGCTGTGGAAAAAAAATTGAATAATTCCACATTAAGACAGAATGGTTGCATCACCTGCACGCTTCAACTCTTCTCTTAAGACTCTTTGAAGACGATTCCCTCTTTTCATACGTATTATCTGAAAATATTCAATCTTGTATCCTGGAACGTAACATTTGCAGAGTGATGCAACCTCGGGGATTCAGGAACTGGCTGCTGTTGGCTTATTTGCACCTGAATGACTTGAATGTGTTGACTGAAGTGGAAACTCAGATAATCCATGAACCAGACAGCAGACGTCGCCTAGCTCTAATATATGAATATCTCCGAATGTCTTTTCATATGCTAGAAATCTCCGACAGAATCTCTCGACACTGCCTACAGTCCCAATCCTCTGTAAATATGCATTTGAAATATTTTGCACATCATTTTGCTATTATAAGTCACGTAAGTCCACAATCTTATGCATCCATTATATATTTATACACATTTATGAAGATTATTTAGAGTTTAAAATATATCAATCCAAATACTCAATTTTATTTAACTTTTCCACTGGCCACTTTAAACACTGTGTTTGAAATGTACGCTAATATATTTAATCATTCTACTATATTATACATTTAAATATATATCAAATTAAATATACAAGTATGCTTTAGTTTGAAATAAATAATAAATAATTTTAAATAATCTGTACACCTTAAACAGAGGAGTACAGTGGTTTTAGGACAAGAACATAGACTACTTTAATCATAAAAAAGAGACTATTTGTAATTCAATAAATATTATGCGTGATAAAGTCATGATCATGTTTTGTAGCCCAAATTTATACATTAGTATAACACACACACACACACGTACATACTATAATAATGTAAACAGTTGAATAAACACATTAGTATAGACTAGTATAAATTATACAACTAATTTATATAATTGGTGGTTCCTCGGTAGCGTGAGAACATTTCTGACCTTACTGAGGCCACGGTCGCCGATGCTACGTGCTAGTTGTTGTATCTCGGCGAGCTGCTCGGCGAGACGTTTCTGTTCGTTCAGCTTCTCCGCGAGCGTCTCCAGCTCCGTGAGAGCCAGCTGCAGTGGCAGTCTGTCCTGATGCCCGACGGGGGTGTTTTTCAGCATGTCCTGCGGAAAACAGACACATCTTCATTCGGTGCCTTATCTAATCTTGCCCTCCGAGAGACTTGGATGTTGCAGAGACTCTCCTGAAGCACGCCGTGTCCAAAAATCAGTCTATTTGCTTCAGGAGACTTTCTGCAACGAGAACATTTCACAGAACAGTCCCATATTGCCTCAGTTGTTTTAAGGAGTTCAAGGAGTATGATTTAAAGATTTAAGGAGGGTTGAGTTTCATAATTTGATTACAAAATTGACCATCACGTCATAGATATTATTATTTGCTGTTGGTTATTATACCAACGAAAAACTACAAGTTCTGTCCATACAGCAGATGTTCAAAGGAGTCTGTTCATATTATTGATATGTGTCCACATATTATTTGAATATTTCAACACTGCAAGGACTGCCACGTACTTGTGATCTTAAATGCTTGTGCTTTTATTATGTTTTACTAGCATTCTCCCTTTCACTTCCACAAAACACGTACAGACAAAGGAAATAATAATGTATTTTAAAATACCCAATAATAATGTGCAACTGAAACGAGTTTGCAACGGATTGAAAATTTGTTTGGCAGTGGTGTGTAGTACTTGAGTAAATAGACTTCATTACATTTTTAAAGTATTTTTGGCTACTTTGTACTTATACCAAGTAACAAAATTACAAGCAACTTTTACTGTCTCCTTGACTACATTTTTATTGCGTATATTGCATGTACTCTTTACTATATTACATTTGAATGGACATGTTACTGGTTACATTGTGATTGTGTGCTACAAGTCTGCATTTTTTTTACACCGCAGTTAATTTCTTGGGTGGACGAGATGAGACGGTATTTTTTTCTGCTGGGTGCTGAAGGTACTGGATGCTGATTCTGACCTAAATCACGTGAACGTGAATTAGCATTTCCATTTTCTCGCACACTTGAATTTGACTGAGACTGAATTTTCTGTTCTTTTTTATTTATCAATTTAGTGAAATGTGTTTTCTGCATTTGACCCATCCGAAACAAACTCGGAGCAGTGGGCAGCCACGCGGTGCGGCTTTACAGTAAGGTATCTGTACTTTTACTCAAAAATGATTTTTTACGCATCTGCATTAGATGAATGTTAGCAAACCTGAAGCAGGAGGATGAACTGAGGAAATCGCTGGATTGGTTTGACCATTAGGCCGTAGAGAGTGATTCTGTCCAGACTGGCTGCTTGCTTCTTCTAAACGGACGAAAAAAACAAAGAGTCAGTGTTCTAGTGATACTAAAGCAGAGAGGTTTAGAAATCACCTTGAGAAACTCCAGGAACGCTGGCTTGGACACGCACGCTTTCTTGATAAGGGCCATGGCGTTGGTGAAATTGTTGACATAGTCGCTGTACACGTCAAGCACCATCGATTTTGAAAACTGAGAGAGATTATAAAAGCCCGTTTAGTGGCACAAAGAGACATAACAATCCACAGCTGAGACATAACATCAAATCCTAAGTCTTAAAGCCTCTTTTCTATGCTCCCAATTCTGCCTTCAATAGTCGTGGAGACAAATATTCTTCGCATTCGGCTGATCAAACTGGATCTCTAAACGTGTACTGCTGAAGGGCACGGCTTCGACGACGCAGAGGAAATTAACAGGCTTTAAATAGAACTGCTGACTACAGGATGTGATGTCTCTCCATCTGCAAAGATCCTTCATCAACTAAACAGAGGATGCTCGGGTCCCAACACCTAAAAAGCCCAGTGACTATTAGATCAAATAACCAAACTGGATAGCCATCGAATTCAAAGCAGTTTTTTTTAAATCAGTTATTTATATTCATTTAAATGCAAATTTGTGGCCGATCAGAAAAAACATGAATCAGTGATTAATTAAAAAAAAAAAATCACAAAAGAAGGTAGATCAACAGCCGACGTACAGAAGCTACAAAGAGGTCTCCAATTTTTTCGGAGCTGTCCCATTCTGCAACACGCGACGTCAGTGCAATCTGGAACATGGAGTGACACTGCAGGATCTCCTTGAGTCGATAGAAGATGGGCTGGATCTTTTTCAGGCTGAGTATGCGGGGCTCAGCCTCCATCAGGGGCTTCTTATACTCCTAAAAACAGCCATCAGTTGAGAAGAAGTGTCCGGAAAGTCGTCGGAATTGGATATTTTATGCTCTTACTGACCAGCAGAATCCTTTTGAGTGATTCCAAGTAGCTTCTTTCACTCTGGATGATAGAGCCAAGAATATGACGCCTGAGAATCTATGAGAAATATGTGCAAGAGAAAATTAATTATGGATAATACAGTTTTAATAACAATTTAGCAAAAGTGACTTAAAGAGATTTACTAAAATGCGTCGGCCACTTTGTTTCATTTTATGTTGCATGAGCAGTGCAGTGCGATTTTGGCTGCGTGCCAAAGTGACCTGGCTGCTTTTTCTTTAATAGTTTGAAGACTGTGTGAAGATTTGTGATTTAATAACCGCAAAAATGTATTTTTCCATGGGTGGATTCAGAGAGTTGCTACCACAGTAAAGGCGGTGAGGAGTGGTGTATACCGTAATTAAATGTAAATTATAAATATTTACAAAACGAGACAAATTATCTTCATGCCAAGATTTGTGCTAAAAGTTCAATCACAAACAAGCATTAACCTACCTGTTGACTACTGAGTCCGTCTGGCATTGCAGAAAGCTGAGCTGGTGGATGTTTCAGCTCAGAAACCATCACGTCCAGATACCCGGAATCATCCTCCGTGTCATCTGCACAGTCACACATCAAATTGTTCCCAATATTGATATAAAAATCGATGTGAACAGCTTCCATCTTCCCCTCTCTCACACACAAGCAGTGAAAACTCAGGAACCAAACATTTTAAGCCAACCAATCAGGTGCCAGAATTCACCAGTAAGAGGAAGTGAGAAAGTCAAACCTGCGCAGTCCTTTTTGTTCAGGAAGGAGACTTTGCGCATCATGGCTATTCTGGTCTTCTCCAGTCCATCTTTTGTGCCGTTCCTAGCAGCTTTCATGAGCTGTTGAACCTACAGGAGAAAGGCGACTAGATAAGAGCGCAGCGTGGGACCGAATGAATCTGCAGCGCTGGAAAACACTCCTGTTTATGGATCCTTCGCTCGGCCTCTCAAAGACCTTCTCAGCAGCTGCGTTTAATGGATATGGCAGTTTCTATGTTTATTCAAAGCACACAGTGAAATGAAAAACATAGTGGAAAACAAAAAATATTTTTTCGTGATTTTAACATATGTATAAAAAATAAGTATATGTTTATATTACGTAAGAACCCTGTGAATTTAAGCACCCCCAAGATTTTTCAGGCACAAAATAAAATAATAAAATAAAATACAAATACTAATAATAAATTAAATACTTAGTGTTTAGTAAGTAAGGTAAGGTACCGTATAAAGTAAGGTATAAGTAAGGTATCGTAGCTAAGCCACTGCAAAGTGTAGTGTCACTGCTAATGTTTCTTTATTTATGTTAAAGAAATAAAAGAGGACACAACATTGAAGCACACCGCTACATAAAGACGACAAATGTCCGTTAATATGTGATTGGTCCTGACTTGAAATACAGAAAATTAGCTCTTACATTGTTGAGCATAAGCACACCCAAGTATTTGAGCTTCTAAATTTGTAAAAAAAAAA
>CM051495.1:13490550-13603484 GCA_028031935.1 Paedocypris micromegethes
AAAAAAAAAAAGAGTTGCTTATAGTACTGTAAATACAGTATTAATAATTAGGCGCAAGGTCTGCACACAACGCTGTTTCACACGCCTCATATCTGGATAAAATTATGACAATTCAGCAAAACCCTGTCCAAGGTTGGTGTGGGTTGCTGGGAATATTTTGGTAAAGAAATACAGCATAAACAAAAGGGAGAAGCAGCGTAATTACAAGACAGGAGTGAAAAACAATTGCAAACTATGAAAACATCGAGGCCACAGAGAGACGGAACTGAAGATAAAAATGAGCAAAAAGACAGCAAGACAAAAAAAAAAGATTCACTGCAGATAGCGTCTGCCGCTCATAATGTCTTTCGACAAACTATTCATGCTCAGATCGAGTAAGGTGCAGGCGGATCCCTGCGGACAGTCAGGAAAAGACTTTCTGTACCTGGTTCCAAGCAGGAAGCGTAACGTATTCCAAATAAACCCCAGACACTGCATGTACTCAAGCACTTTGACTAAGAACGGGAACAGGTTAAAACCCAAGAATAGGGAACTGAGAAAAACTTGTGGTTGAAAAAAAAAGTTCAATGTTAAAAGCTAAAACATTTTATTTTTGCACAACAAGCATCACCAATCATGAGAGTAAAAATTACTGTTAAAGCTTGAATGAAAAATTGTCCGCATAATAATTTTAAGGTTGGACATCAGTCACTTGGTCATTCCAAACTAGTTCTTCTGTTTCTGAGTCACAGGAAGCAGGACTTAATCCCAGCCTGAAGACATGATGCAACCATGCAGTACATTCAATCTAAGTGTTCACACTCACTATGTAAAAGTGTAACCAATCAGAATGTGTCTCACACTAACCAAAAATCAGAATTACCAATCTGTGTCTAACCCTCACCAAGTATCAGAATAACCAATCAGGGTGTCTCACACTAACCAATTATCAGAATAACCAATCAGGGTGTGTGACACTCATCAAATTACAGAATAACCAATCAGGGTGTCTCACACCAACCAAATACCAGAACAATCAATATGATTGTGTCTCTAAAACCTATCAGATACCTTGTGTTGTATTGTGTGTATTGTGATGTATTGTACCTGTACATGTGTAATGACAATAAACTTGAATCTAAATCTAGATGTCTTACTCATAGGTGTGTGCATATTGGTTAACCAGGAACAACAGGCTATTTTTGGAGGCATTTGGAGAAAAACATTTGGAAAAAAAGCATTTGGCGGAAATGCACACCCATTATGCCCCCGTGTCTCCCAGCTTAGTCTTTGATATCCATACAATGCTAACTATTTGCTACAGATTCATTTTGTATTAACCAGTTTACAGTACCTTGTTGCGGGTGGACGGCCTGGTCTCATTGTCAGACTGCTCATCATAACTCTCAAACTCACTGGAGCCCCAGCCGTTGTCCTGGAGTCCAGACTCACCACACTTCTGCACGTCCTCATAAATCGCATCATCTGTTGGATCAGCACAAAGAGTACAGTATGAGATTATAGTGACATTTAAACATTCCAAACTATTAAAAATAAAAAAAAACTGTGCCTTAGCCTTATAAAAGTATTTAACAGTCTAAAAAAAATAATGTTTGTGAGGAACAATCATGTGAATCAATTTCATGTACAGTTGCACATTCAGGTTTAATTCTGTTTACAAAGAGAGATTTTGACCGGTTTGTAAAACAAACAAAAATGCCAACATGAGCATGCCAACATTTCCGTATTGTCTGCCTGACTGTGCTGAACTAAATGTCACACAAATGTAACATTGTTACAAATGTCCATCTTTATAAAGTTTAACTGTATAAAGTTATAACAATGTTACAAATGTCCAGGTTTAACTGTACAAAGTACAAAGTATAAACATTGTTACATTTGTACACCTAAATGTTGTTACACCTAAATGTTATTAACAAATGTTACACAATGTTACATCGAAAATCTCTGCTTCCAGCAAATGACATTTACATATTTCTATTGTAAACCAATTATTCTTGTTTTTATTGCATAAAAATAATATAATCTACAATTAGACTTAGCTCAGAAACTGAAAACAATACCAAGATGTGATATACAGCAGGTTTTAAAACATTTGCCGTTGATAACTGATCATACTGTGCCAGACCTGCGTAGGCTACGTTGACATTTTCATTCGGCACATCGTCGTAAATGACATCAGATCGAACCGCAGGACCAGGACTCAGCTTCAGTCCATCTGGTGGTGATTCTGCCTCATCATCAGAAGCAGCTCGTCCTGGACAGGAAATCATATGGTCAAATAGTTGTCCACATTTATTGTAAAATATTTAAATATATAAAATACAGTATATTAAAAGAGTTAATTTATGTAGTATACTGGACGTATATACTATATAGTCACTATATATTATATATAATAATGTACTTTACAGTATGCTCACAATACACATAGAGTAAACTGCATTGATATGTAAATATTGACTGCATATGTTTGTATACATAAGTTGTATCTTCCATAAATTGTATATGACATGGATAGATTGAGGAAACAGACAGCATGAGTTCTACATGCAATAAATGCAAGATTGGAAACACTGGACTACTGGAAACACACACAAACACCATCGTCTGAAGCTATCGTTGGACAAAAATTGTCCAAATGTTGCTGTTCGTTTCGACAAGTAATAAATAAAACAAAAACATATTTAATTACATGGACAGTGCCTGTCTTATAAAACACAATAAATCTTATTTTTATCTTGTTTTTTATCCAATATTAATAGTGTACTGTTAACAATTAGTCGATTGGTGATGGTCACTGTTACAGTTTATAACTGATTACATTTAATTTAAATATTTTAATTTTAAAGACAGTAAAACTTGTCTTGAATTTCCAAGACTACAGATTTTACTGTAATATAGTACTTGCTTAAAACTTAAAAAAATAATATGCTCTGCTATAATTTTCACAAAGGATACATCTTATTGTCATATTGTCACTAGCAGCAGCGGTGGAAGGAAGTCAAATGAATTTAGTAGCCCAAACTCCCATGTTTCTGGCGCCCCTGGTGGCCACCATAATATATAACACAGAAGTGGAATCACCTCGGCTTGACGCTTCACACTCTCCCTCTCCATCGCGACAGCACGTGTAAATCTGCTGTAACCGAATGAGATTTTCTGCTGCGTTTCCCCAGCAGGAATTACACAGAACTATTTAGGCCTCAGATTATCCTCCAGATCTAAATGATTGTCTTTGATGCCAGAGGAAGGTCTTTATAAAGATGGAGGATGTTAATTAGAACTGGAGAGATTATAGAAATCACTTCCCAGCATGTAACGAGATGTGCATCTATTAGACAACAGCGCTGTACAAAATTCCGTTATTAATAAAGACATGACAAAGTTTGTTTTGAGTGTTTGTTCTTGTAGAGGTTTTTAGATTCACAACTATGCTGTGTGTGTGCATGCATGTGTGTGTGTGTGTGTGTGTGTGTGTGTGTGTGTGTGTGTGTGTGTGTGTTCGATTTGCTGTGTGCTTGAGGTGTGTGAGTTATAGGAGTGTGCGTTATGTGTATTTGTTTTATGGGTGTGTGTGTGTGTGTGTGTGTGTGTGTGTTATGTGTGTGTTCTTTATGTGCTGCATGTTACCAGTGCAAAGTGTGAATTATAACCATATTTCTAATAGGTTTGCGGTGCAAGTTGTCAATGTTTTGAAGTATAAATGTCAGGATTAAATATTGTCTCTGTTTAATTCCTGTCGGACTTTAACAGTTTGGTTGTCACCATTTGATTCATCAGGAAGAGGCACACACATCTAAAAGCGTGACACAAGGGAGGAAAAATGCACTGGATGCAAAACGCAGTCTATCTATAGCCAACAGCTTTAAAACAAGGATGTAATAATAAAAACGATAGGCCAAGAGACACAGGAAGGGATTGATTGATCCGCGCTGCGTCTACAGGAATGATTTCCAGACTGGTTAAAGGTCAAACACAAGCTACGTTCCTGAGCTTGTACCTTTATGCAGTCGCAGAGTGAGCTCTGAAACCACACTGAGCCATTCCCGAGAGTGAATCGGCACTGCACACACACACACACACACACACACACACACACCGCCGGTGAACAGCTACATCATGTCTTTCTGCTTTGACTGGAATCTCCTGAATGAGCTAGATGATTGCGAGGAAATGAAACATGCAAATCAATAATTGTGGACCACACAACTTTTAAAATCTGATAAATGTGAAAATATGAATGCAGAATAAAATCTGTTGTGGTCTAGCGTTTTGGAGTTGGATTTTGCAATCAGAAGGTTGCAGGTTTGAATCCCAGACGAGTGTGTACCACAACTGAAATGTCCTTGAGCAAGACACTTGTTTAGGGTAAAAGCGCCGCCAAATAACGACAAAGAAAAATTGTTAAGCTGCAAAATAAAAAAACGAAGTATTGTGTTATCTTCTGGGGGTTGTTTGATTTGAGAGAACTACATTTATAAGATCATAAATAATTATTAAGAAAAGGTCGAAGACTCTTTGGATTCATTTTTATTATATTTATTCAAAATAAAAATAATATTTTTCTAAAAAAAAAAGTATTCATGAGCTGTGTAATCGGTCAAAAATTGGTATTGTGAAAAAAAACATGTTTAATATATGAGTACTTAAATGAGAATAAATTCATGGTTGCAAGATAAGACCTGAAATAAGTTGTGATAACTCAAAGAATGGGAAAAGACAACACACATTGGGTTATAAATAATCACGAGATAATTTTAATGATGTCTGAATTGTGAACTAACAATTGAAATCACGTCATGACCATGAGATAACTCAAATTATGAGATAACTCATGATGACAGCATGATGACACAATAACTGAAATTATGTCATAATTGCAACATAACAATCCGAATTAAGTCATTCGTGAGAAACAACCACCTAAGTTAGGTTGTAATCACAAGATAACTCAATTTATGTCGAATTTACGAGATAGCACCCAAAATTAAGTCGTGATTGCGAGACAACATTCGGAAAAAAGTTTAGAAAAAAAGACCTCCCTGAAATTCTTGATTTGTATAGATTTTTTGATACTGTATAACCACACATATCACTTTGATTAATTATTATCTTGGCTCCCAATTTGTTAGCAAGCTGGGAATTATAGGTCAGGAATAATTCCAT
Source organism: Paedocypris micromegethes (assembly GCA_028031935.1). Lineage (NCBI taxonomy): Eukaryota > Metazoa > Chordata > Actinopteri > Cypriniformes > Paedocypris > Paedocypris micromegethes. The sequence continues at coordinate 13,495,720 of CM051495.1, forward strand.
TCTCAGAGGAACCAACCTGTCTCTGCACATTTGTGTGACTTCCTAACGGGTGTGTAGAGACATTCGGGTCTATAGAGTAAGCCTGAGTATTGCGTCAAACACAGTGGTCAGATTAACAACATGTATTCAGCTAAATAAAATCCAAAGCACAAATACCTTCATATATGTTATTTCTTCGGCTCACAGGTTCATCAGCTACTTGCGGAGGAGTTGAAACACTCCTGAAAAACATTGCATGAATTAAGACTTATCAATGGTAGCATCCTTGGTTTAGTCATTATGTACTCAACTTATTGATTATTCCCATTAGTCATCATGTACTCGGCTTAACTCAAGGTTAAATTAGCAGGCAGTAGCGGAAGAGCATGAATAAAGACTTGTTTTAGGGATTAGAAATGTTCTTACCCATCAGGAGAATGTCTGACAACCATTTCTGCAAAAAAAACCCCGGAAAATATAAGTATAGTATATTACCTGTAAGCATTAATAAGATATGAACAAAACATGACTCTGAGTTGTATTGATTTCGCTTCCATATCTAAAATTCTATTAGTTGTTTAAATTGCAACTACCGTATATACACAAATATAAGCAAAATAAAAATCCAGGTGAAAATAAGCACCTCATTACTTTCTCTGTGTTCTGACTTTCCAGAAACCTAAAATTCTTGGTAAATACTTCTCTTAACAATGCGTTTTTAAACAAACCTAACTTGTGACTATTTTACTTGACAAATTGGCCTAGTTTGACATGATATGGTAATTATCAATATATATATTATATATATATATATATATATATATATATATATATATATAATATACAGTCATGGCCAAAATTGTTGGCACCCCTGAAATCTTTCCAAAATATCAAGTATTTCTCACAGAAAAGTATTACATTAACACTTGTTTTGCTATATACATGTTTATTCCATTTGTGTGTATTGGAACAAATTTTACATAATGGCACACAAAACTCCAAAAATGGCCTGGACAAAATCGTTGGCACCCTTTGAAAATTGTCGATAAATAACATTGTTGCAAGCATGTGATGCTCCTTTAAACTACTCTGGGGCAAGTAAGGTGTGGCGATATAAAAATCTCACCTGAAAGCAGATTAAAAAGAGAGAAATTGACTTAGTCTTTGCATTGTGTGTCTGTGTGTGCCACCCTAAGCATGAACAACAGAAAGAGGAGAAAAGAACTGTCTGAGGACTTGAGAACCAAAGTTGTGGAAAAATATCAGCAGTCTGAAGGTTACAAGTCCATCTCCAGAAATATAGATTTGCCTTTGTCCACAGTGCGCAACATTATCAAGAAGTTTGCAACCCATGGCACTGTAGCTAATCTCCCTGGCCGTGGTCGGAAGAGAAAAAATGATAAAAGTTTGCAACGCAGGATAGTTCGGATGGTGGATAAACAGCCCCAAACATCTTCCAAAAAAATTCAAGCTGTCGTGCAGGCTCAGGGTGCATCAGTGTCAGCGCCAACTATCCGTCGACATTTAAATGAAATGAAGCGCTATGGCAGGAGACCCAGGAGGACCCCACTTCTGACAAAGAGACAAAAGAAAGCACGACTACAGTTTGCCAAAATGCACTTGAGTAAGCCAAAATCCTTCTGGGAAAACGTCTTATGGACAGATGTGACCAAGATGGAGCTATTTAGTAAAGCAAATCATTCTACTGTTTATCGAAAACGGAATGAAGCCTACAAAGAAAAGAACACAGTACCTACAGTGAAATATGGTGGAGGTTCTAAGATGTTTTGGGGTTGTTTTGCTGCCTCTGGCACTGGGTGTCTTGACTGTGTGCAAGGTATTATGAAATCTGGGGATTACCAAAAGATTTTGGGTCGTAATGTAGGGCCCAGTGTCAGAAAGCTGGGTTTGCGTCTGAGATCTTGGGTCTTCCAGCAGGACAATGACCCCAAACATACTTCAAAAAGCACCCAGAAATGGATGGCAACAAAGCGCTGGACAACAAAGTGGCCAGCAATGAGTCTAGATCTAATTCCCATTGAACACCTGTGGAAAGATCTTAAAATTGCTGTTTGGAAAAGGCACCCTTCTAATATGAGAGACTTGGAGCAGTTTGCAAAGGAAGAGTGGTCCAAAATTCTTCGTGAGGTGTATGAAGCTTATTGATGCTTATAGAAAGCGACTGATTTCAGTTATTTTTTCCAAAGGGTGTGCAACCAAATATTAATTTCAGGGTGCCAACAATTTTGTCCAGGCCATTTTTGGAGTTTTGTGTGCCATTATGTTAAATGTGCCATTATGTTAAATATATATATATATATATATATATATATATATATATATATATATATATATATATATACAGTCATGGCCAAAATTGTTGGCACCCCTGAAATTAGGTTTGATTTTTCATATTAATAAAATTGATTTTATTAATATAATATCATTTCGGCGTCAATCCCAGCAACTCCCCGCAATATACTTTTTAAAACATATATTTTACAGCCATATATATCTATAATACCACATATTTATTATTGCATCATTTTAAATATTAAAAAGATTAAAAACTTGTATAACATCTTCCTGTAAAGCAACTTGCATTATGGCTCAAAATAATAAAGAAAAAATTACATGCATTGTCAGGGAGACGCTCCCTAACGAACTATGGGGCACGTTCCCTCATATATGCACACACAAGAACATAATGCACAACGACCGCTCGGGCTATCCACAACATGCATCAAAATATATCACATTTTTTTTTACATTCGAGATGCAAACTGACCTGGGACTATTATCATTGTTGGGTTTCTGTCTTGACAAGCAGAGGTCTCTCCGCTTACTTCCTGCTGAAAGAGTTGTGTTGCAAAGTTGAGTTGAGTTGTGTTATTAGCTTGACAATAAAGTGCATCTGAGGAGGCGCATCCTGTGACACTTTCAGAAGGACCAGGATCCACACAAGGAGTCAGGGGCTCTTTTTTAAGAACGGTGTCGTCCGCTGTCTGTTCATCTTCACTGTCTTCAAACTCAAATGTCTCGCCTGTTTCCTCATCATCCTCATCTTCCTCATCCTCCTCCTGAGGCTTCGGAGTCACAGCAGTGATCATAGACTCTGAAAAAGAAAACTAATTAAGTAAAAACTAAAGGTGTGTGTAACTGTGTATGTTTTATAAATATTTAGTAGTAAAATGTATATAACAAAATAGTAATATGGATAAAATGTAATAATTACATTTTAGTAGACCTTAATTACATTATTTGTACACAAAATCTGTATTCTTACTGTATTTAAAGTAATAAATTAGATGCAGGGGGTAACCTAAATATGCGTCTGCCATTTTTAATACAGTATGTCTTTTAAAAGTAGCACAGGCTTTTATTAAAAAATGAGAGAAAGAGAGAGACACAGAGACAGAGAGAGAGAGAGAGAGAGAGAGAGAGAGAGAGAGAGAGAGAGAGAGAGAGAGAGAGANNAACAAAGGGAGAGAGAAAAAGGAGACAGAGGGAGAGAGAGAGAGAGAGAGAGAGAGAAAGAGAGAGAAACGACAGAGCGTGAAACAAACGTCTACACACATCTTTGAAATAAAAACAAGCTGAGACAACACTGTGTGCACCTTTACGATTCTCTTTCTTAGTAGAGCCGCTTTTAAAGACACATTACTAGAGATGAGCTACTCGCACCTCGCTGGAGATTTATTAGTTCAGCCTGTAACGCTTTCTGCGTTCGATTAGCAATGTCTCCGTGTCGTCATTAAAGGTAACAAAACACCACTGCACCAATCTGGTTTCTCACCATCATAGCAATTCTGAAATATCGTTTGCATTCAGTATTTATGACATTAAAAACAGACCAAGGCTTATTCAATAAACCCAAATCTGTTCAAATCAATCAGCATGCCAATATGTGACATAAAAGTCTTGAGTGTGCATGCATGTATACTGCAATATATGTGTGTATGAGAACAAAGGGATTCAAAACCCAGGCTGCATCTGTATTTCATTATGTTCTTCGACTGAGTCAAAGACTTTCGAAATATGTTTTGACCAAAACCCGAGTGACTCATTAAAGTCCACAAACACCTTCATAAGCCAAGAGCAACTCACAGAAGACACTAAAGTACAGTTGCTTTTTTTGCATAAATGGAAACAGTGTCACGTCCAACAAGACGCTGTAAAAAAATACTGAGATAAGGCAAACAAAACAAACTAATAGGAATGTTATCTGCCTCAGAACATTACAGCGAGTTCTTGGGATTTACAGTTTCCCAAGATTACAGGCTCCTCTGGGAGCGAAAAGTGGCCCATGTGGCGAGCAGGATTACACGTGTGAGCATATGGTCCCTAGAACCAGAAGCGGAACTGCCAGTGTAAACACGGGTAAATCTGTTCACTTACCTGACTTTACACGGCTCTGAAATCAGAAAATACAGTGAAACGCTGCTTTATTGCCAACAGAATTTTGCTGTTTCTCTCATGGATTTTCAACATGTGGACTGTAATTTGGAAATTGTCTATGTTTAGCGCATAACTATCTCGAGCAAATATAGTCAGTCAGTTTCGCTCTAACTTCTGTCACAGAAATGAAAGCCATCGTCATGGTTTCCCTGGGATACAAACCCATGACCTGTGTTGCCAAGCACCGGATAGCAAAAGTCATTAATGGCATAAATAGAGGAACTTTGGGCAAAATTATCTAGAACAAAAAAAAAGAGCTTTACTTATATAATAATATGTGAAACAACGATTGACACGACCAGCAAAATGAGTATCTCTTTTTCACCACACACACTTATTATATAAAATAACGTAATCACTTAGAGTAAGATGACCTGACTTAGCTCTAAAGGTCATAAACAAACTTCCCACCAGCCCACCATTCACCAAAGCGCAAAAAGCAGCAATTTACCGTGCAGCCTCTTTTCCCCGCTGCTTTCAGTCCAGCAGAAGTACGAAAACCTCGATCCAGCAAGGTGGATTTTTGGAGACATCAGAAATTTGAGCGAGCGTGGCACGCATGCAGTCTCCATGCTGGAAAACCGGAAAGCGTGTCTAAAGCAGGCGGCATATGCCGTGGAAGACTTTTACTGATGCAGCATATGGTCAGTTACCTTGACCACAAGCCCCAATGGCTTTCCAGAGCTCTCTCGGGATTAAGAGGTAATGCTGCAGTCCCTCAACCCGGCACAGAAGAGCCTTTTGTGCCACTGACTGCGAGGTATTGTGTCACCAACACGAGTGTTTGCTTGGGTGTGTGTTAAACGTGACAAGCAACATACATTGTTTTAAACTTGTATTTATCCGAGGGCTTGGGAAAGAGTGTGATGGTATTGATGTACCTAGGAAGAAAGCACTTGACAAGAGTGCATACCTTCTTCAGGAGGTTGCGGAGATGCCATGAAGTTAGTCTGAAGTCATTTCTGCGCTCCTGAAAATGTTTTAAGAGAAAATAAGAGAAAAATAAGAGACAATTGACTTCCAATCCATAGTTGAATTGATTCCTCTATGCAGTTAAAACACTGTGATATTTTACTGTGATATTGTGCTGTTTTATGGAAGACGATTTTTGTGGTTTCCTTTTTGCCATTTCATGAAGCAGTTGTGGCCTAGTTATAGGAAGTTTGACCTGCCACCCAGGTGTTGCTGGTTCCAAACCCAGCCTGGCTGATAAAGTTACTGGGCTGGTTTCACCCAACTTAAGAGTGTGTGAGAACAGTAATCTTTACTCTCAAGAGCATGGATTATACTAAAAATCAGTATAGTCAAATCCTCAAAAGACTTTTTAGTTATGCTTTCATCCATTCATTTTTTTTTTGCAGGAGACCATAAACATTAAAATAAACGCAGAGAAGTGTTCTGGGAAACTGGCATTCCACAATAGTGCACAGCAGATTCAGGCTTGTCCTGCTAAAACATCTCCTCCCACATTTACTGGGGCAGAAGCTCTGCATGACTCAAGCCAGAAGAAAGACCAGAGGGAGAAATTACGAAATGTTATGAACAATCTTCTGGCCATATTTAGATTTAAACTTAACATTCTATTATTACTACTTTATTGGATGGAAAGCATTAAGCCATAATTTACAGTCACTTTACAAAACCTTCAAGGTCAAAATTGCCGTCTGTATTTTCAGTGTCAAGTATGTATTAGATGGGTATATATTATGTATCAAGTGGGTAGCGCTGCCACCTCACAGCAAGAAGGTTCCATTTGAGATTCGAGGTGTGAATTTTCGGGGTCTTTTTGTGCAGAGTTTGTTCTCCCATGTTCTCCCGTGCTTGAGTGTGTTTCCTCCGGATCTTCAGTTTCCTTCCACAGTCCAAAAACATGCATTATGGTGAATTTGAATAGTGAGTGAGTGTGAGTGTGTGTGTTGTCATCTTTAACCTTGAGGGTCTTGAAAAGTTAAATTGAAAAATTAAATGATTTATTATTGCTATTGTTGTTTTGTTGTTGTTGTTGTTGTTGATATCAATAATTTTAGCAACTAAAATTCACAATTAATATATGCATATATATATATATATATATATATATATATATATATATATATATATATATGCATATAGATTCCACACACACACACTTTAATTTTAATATATACAGTTATTAAATACTTTTAATAAATAGTAAAAATATATATATATGGTAAAAGAAAAAAACAAAGGACTTATCTCTACACTGAAACATAAACGTACAGACACAAAACTGATATAATGAGGTCACCGGTGTAAGTTTGCTGAGCGTTTACAATGCCTTGAAGTGACCACGACCAATCAGAATCACCGACTGTAACTGTTGGTTTTATAACTTTGTAACTTGCTTTAGTGACATTTACACCTTGCAAAGTATTAAACTGTCATCTGCTTTCCAGACAGAGGTCATTCTGTTCGAGTTACACCTAAGCAAGGGTTGAACCAAGCCACAGGGTGATGAATAGCACCTTTCCAAAAAAACACTCACTGTGAGCACATTGAGATTGAATGGTGGAGACTGGAGAGTAAAGCACATAGTTCTCATGAATGGTCCACCTCCCCAAAAAGCTTTTCAGATAAATAACACAGGCATTGCCTTGGACACACACAATGAGGGCGGCGTCTGGACCTCCACACATATTAGTTCTTCGTGCCCATCCCCTCCACAAACTCTCTTTTGAACACTTACTATACATCTCCACTTCCTGTTTGGGTTCTTATCACCTCTTTATTAAGGGAATATAGATTTTTCTAAAAATAACAATAATAATAATGATAATGATAATAAAACGCTAGACCAGGTGATTGTCTGGACTCTGGAGTGTTTAAAAAGTTGTTCCCTCAGAAAACTTAAAATTTAAAGACATTTTTTAAATTAAGTAACACTTTTTAAAGTGATGTTCAGGGTCAGGAGCGACTTGATTGTACCTTTGTTTGTTCAAATTATGACCAATTCTTATACCGTTCACTTGTGTTAATTCACCAGAAAACCAGAACTTTCAAATTTTGAATTGATATGTCATAAATAATACAGGCACACCGATTTATTGAATCTTCATAACATGATGAAGTGTAAGCAACGTTTACTTTTCAGGAACGGAACAGCAGATATGCAAATGCAAACCTCAAAAACAGTAACTGATCTAGCAGTAACTGATTATTAATAACAAGATATTTAATATCATGAAATAAAACGATCTATAATATCATAATACAGACCTGGGGAAGTTTCGATTATAACTCCCACTAGCTCCATTGTTGATTTATTAAATAACTGCTAATGTGTTTGTGTGTTCTTGTAGTTACTTACTCACAAGCTTTACGTCCGTGGAATGTCAGCTTCTGATGTTGTCCTTATTGATCACAAACTATCGATACAAGTCCATTGTCATGTCAGCTCCCCATCTTTGCGCAGTGCAGCGATCTGATGGCACCCATATTTTTTCATCGAAACGCTGAGATTAATAATAAACCGTGTTTAAAATGCTTATCTTAAGTAGAGAAACAAGTTGCAATACTGACACCCCGTTCCCAACGAATCGAAAACTCTTTCTTTTCCTCAGTCCCTCCCTTTTTCCTTTCTTCGCGCTCCCGTCTTTCCCTGCTGAACACGAGGAGGGCGTCTCCACCCAGTATGCAAATTTACTAAAACAAAACCAGCCAATGTCGGCTTTGTAAGTATAACCAACCAATCACAATCAAGAAAACTACCTCAACAGTTTTAGGCTGGAAACTATTGGGAGTTGTAGCAGATACTAAAAAAACTAAAAATAAATTACTTATTTAATGTTTCTATAATTTAACTTACGTATTTATATTGTATATATAATTTTGATAAAAAAGAGGAAATAGGAACAATATTCTTATATAGACTTAGATCTAAAAAAATCTAAAATATTAAAGCTGAAATGGATAGTTGGGATCTTTGCTTGCGGTCGCAGTACAGAAAGGGGTTTCCGGTCAGAGAAACACGGGAACTTGATTATCCAGAGAAAAAGGCATTTTATTAACAGAGCAGACAGATGGAAAGTAGGTAACTAACTAAACAGTACACAAACAATCAGTTTCAGTCTGGTTGCCACGGAGTTCCGTGACGATCTGGTGTCAAGCACGCATATCTATGCATGCATATCGACGTAGCATATTCCATAATTGCATCAGATACTGAAATAAACCATATTAAATCCTGATTATTGTACTGTTATTGAGTATATATGAGAAAGTGATAGAACAGTGGGAAACACACAGAATAAACACAAAATCTCCTACTTTGTAGACTTTCTTACAAAAGCATTAATCTGAATTAAAGTATAATGAATTATAGGCACTTCATATTTTTATCAGGATAAATTACAATTTATAAGAAAAAAAATGCTTAAAATATAAAGAAATCATAATTTGAATAACCGCTAAACCAAAAATGTTGGACGAAACCTCAAAGTAAAGTGGCTTTGAGAAATGTTCAAAGAAATGTGCTTTGTTTCGAAAAAGACAAGTTTTGCTTAAAAATGAATTGCCATTCAATTGATTAAAAAGCTCTTGTCGTTTCAACTAATTTATCAATTTAAATTAATAACGGACTGATTGTTATTGGCCTGAACACAACACACGTCTCCAAATAGACACTTTTATGTGATTCGAAATACTGTAATGTACTGTACGTATATGAAATACGTACAGTGCAATCGACCAAGTGCCTCTCCTAGCCTGTAGATGGCGCCATCATAGCAGTTCCGCGCTCCTTCCACGGTTGTAGTCCTCTTCTGACTTCATCCAATCCTCTGGTTTTTGTTTTTACGCGCTTACTTGAACTAAAGTTGCAATAATTGTCACGCTGTGTCACGAGTGGTTTTAATTAAAAGTGATGTATAACACTGCGCATTATAAATCACAACTCGACTTCAAGTGCACTTTTATCGAGTTAGAAAAACTTAAACAAACAACTTCATATTTAATATTTTTAAACAGCACTAAATACCACACGACTTAAACATTCCGCACGCGCAATCTCTTGCTTTCCACGGCACGCAGATGTGCGCGCGGCGCTCGTGCGCTGCACCCACGTGGTTTGATCGTGAGGCTGCGAGTCTTTTGTTCCGAATCAATCAAAAAACGAGGAAGACGGACAGGCATAAGTAGAGCATCCGAATCAGGAAATCTACTTATATAATAACCGCATCTTCTAGCTTCTCAGACGACACACTGTCCACCTAAACCAATACGCGCGAGAACATATATATCTGTATTTAAAGAAAAGAGAACAAAGTTTTTTCCGGGTGAGTTATGATATTCTCGGCGCTTATGATTGCGGCTTCGGATGCAAATGCAATGTAGCATGTTAGCACGGCGACGTCTCCTCCAAACATCTGTACGCGCCGTGTCTATTATAGGCACTTTCCTTAGAACTAAACTTAACGATTTCGACTGTTTTAACAGAATTGGTGAGAATAACACGTGGTAGGCTGGCTTTGTTACTAGTTCTGGTTAAAGTGGAACGCCGCTAGTTAGCTAACCGGCGGCTGCGTCCTGAAACATAACAAAGAAACAAACGGAGACTGAGTGAGTGTGACGCGCCGCTGCTGATTCTTTTGTTGCGGCGCTGCTAACGCGTTAGCATTGCGCATCGATTCACCCCGCATTTATTTATTTCTTTACTTTATATAAGAAAACACACCGGCTCGCACCTCACACACACTTTACAAGTGTTTTCTGGAGTGTCATTGAAACCATTGAGATTGTGCGTCACTTTAGATAATCTGCTTTCGTGTGGTCTTCTATGTTTCATAACTTGGTTAATTTAGTTTTTTTGTATGTGTTGCAGAGGATACAATGCCACGCAAGAAGGTGACTGATGTGTCTGGGAATGGTGGAGTGAAGAGAAAACGAGGAGGTGGGAGGAAGAAAGATCCCGATTTCAGCAGTGATGATGAGTTTGATGACTTTGAGCAAGAGAACACTAAGAAGCCCGGCCGCCCGGCCACCAAAGTGGGTCTGCAGCCGGTCACTGTGGCCGATGATGTCAAAGAAAAGATTGTAAGAACACAGTTTGTACCATGAAATGCAGGTTTTGACGTTATTGGTATCTTTTAGACTTCGCAAATATCAGCTGTAACATTTTGTGAGTTTATTGACAGTTGTCTTGGTAACAAGAACAAGTACCATCGCTAACAAACATGAAGTGTAAAAAAAACCAAATGTATAGAAATATACTGTATATTTATACTAGAGATATGCATACAGTTGTTGTTTGGCTACCACGACAACATTATTCCCAGAAAATAAGTTTGAGGAAATTTCTAAACATAATTGGATTTTTGGTCATGGAAATTTTGGTTGGATTTTGGACAGTTTTATAGATTTATGTTTTGATGCTTAATTTTAATTGTTTTTTGGTGCACAGAAACTGGAGGTTCCGAAAGTGAAAGGCCAGTTACTCATTTTTGGAGCCACCAACTGGGATCTGATTGGCAGAAAAGAAGTGCCAAAACTGCAAGGTAATGATTAAAGCCTCGTCTTCTCAATCTTCTCTAATCTTTTTTTTTAAATGTTCTTCCTTTTTTTTATAGACACATTTTTTTCTTTGTTTACTAACCGATTTAAATAAATGCACATTTAAAAATTATTCAAGTATTGTTTAATAAAATACTGTATATAGGTCCTAATGCTGATGTTTAGTAGTGGAAAAAACAATATTGTTATATTGATTTGATAATACAATGTTTGTATTGTGTTTTGGCAGCCGCTTACAGAAACCTCGGGCAGAATCTGTGGGGTCCTCATCGCTACGGCTGTCTGAGTGATGTGCAGGTCAGCTGTGTGGTGTCTGGACCCTGTGCTGCCCACAGTCTCCTCATCACCACCGAGGGGAAGCTGTGGAGCTGGGGTAAGTCAGGAAACGGACGGATTTTGATTTGAAGCATATATGTAATCATTAGGGCTGTCAAACAATTTCTTTTTAAAAATGAATAAACAGCACCTCCCCAACCTAATTAATCAATGGCAATAAAAGAATAGTTTCACGTTCAAGAGAATTCCAAAAAAAAGTCCACAGTATAGGCATGGCAATGGCAAATACTGGACTGTGGTTAACCTGATGCCTGACAATATTGCAACAGTCGTAAATGGAAACTATAACAGTTTGTTGCGAATTGGTAAAAATGAAAGTAGTCTCTTGGCAGAAACTGCAGAAACTCCCCCTCATTCTTTTGTGAATTGAGATATCCAAAAAAATTATTGGCACATGCGCTGTCGTTTGAGAGACAATGTTAATAATAATTATTATAATAATAATAATAATTATTATTATTATTATTAACAAAGTGCATTGTGATTTCATATCAATATAAATTAATTAGCTGCTATTTGTTTACTGTAAACAGGAATAAAGCCGTGTTGGGTTTGCGAAAAGCAGAAACCCAGATTAAATATGTCGCCTATACTACAAGTCACTAGACGAAGCACAGAGAAAAAAAAATGCAATAGTTTCATTGTTTCAAATGCACTTTTAATTGCTCGACCACGCCATGCAGTATATTCTTTACCAGTCTGTCAGGTAGATTGTATTGTATGTAGTAAATTTGCCATGTAATAACCACAGATGTCGAAATGGCAATGAAATCCATACGGATAAACAAACAAACCAGCCAATCAGGACAATGCTTTTTATGAACAAGTTCGCATAAACACAATATTCACTTTTAAGAAAGAAATTGCGCACTCCTGAGTTAAAGGACATTGCATACGATTTTTATGCATTATTGTCCAGGTCGCAATGAGAAAGGACAGTTGGGTCACGGAGACACAAAAAGGGTGGAAGCGCCAAAACTAGTGGAAGGACTGGCAGAGGATGTGATTGTGGCAGCAGCCTGTGGTCGGAACCACACCTTGGCTTTAACAGGTGCAGAATTCAGATTACAGACGTAATGATAACTCCGCATCACTAACAAGTGAACCTGCCGGGGCTTTATATTGCATCATCAAACAGAAAATGGCATCGTCTACTCTTTTGGAGAAAATAAACTAGGGCAGCTCGGTCAGGGGAATCAGACTGATGCCGTGCTGAGCCCAGCAACGGTAAGTTCTCATCTGTTTTGACTTCCTTATGAATACATTGATTTTAAATGGCATGAGAAATGATAATCTTGTGAATGGCATTTATTTGCTTTTCCGTTGTTTATTAATTGTGGATCACAAAAAATGTCAATCTTGAATTTCCAATGAACATCCTGCAGATCAGTTACAACGGGCAGCCGATTGTCAAAGTCTCCTGTGGCGCAGAGTTTAGTATGATTGTGGACTGCAAGGGGAACCTTTACTCATTTGGTTGCCCAGAATATGGCCAACTTGGTATGTAACGCCATTTATACACACCAGTGTTCATCATCATTGTTCAGTCACTTAATCACCTTTCTTCCCTATACTGATGCTCTGTTTACTATGTCTACATGCTTAAATGCATGTAATTGGCTGATTAGAAATTGGTGTGATTGACATTTTTCTTGTTTTTGTGCCACAGGACACAACTCTGATGGAAAGTTCATCGCACGTGCCCAGCGCATTGAGTTTGACTGCGAGCTGCTCCCTAGACGAGTGGCCATTTTTATTGAGAAGACTAAGGATGGCCAAGTGCTTCATGTGCCCAATGTTGTGGCTCGGGATGTTTCGTGCGGGGCCAATCACACTGTGAGTACATTAATTTATACAGTCATTTCATCACTTCTGTTCAAGGCAAGTTCCAAACTGTGAGTTAGAAATAGAAATTACGCAATGCTTTTCTTAGAATTTGAACCCATGATCTATATTTTGAGCAACAGAAAAGTTAACGTAACTTTCTGGCTTCACAGCTAGTGCTGGATTCGCAAAAGCGTGTGTTTTCATGGGGATTTGGTGGATATGGAAGACTAGGACACACAGAACCTAAAGACGAAATGGTGCCACGGTTAGTCAAGCTGTTTGACTTCCCTGGACGTGGAGCAGCTCAGATTTGCTGCGGCTACCATTGTTCGTTTGCTGTGAACGAAATGGGTGAGTAAAACAAAAGATGAAAAGATTGTTTAAATGTTTTAATAATAATAATAATAATAATTGAACCTTTATTAGTGTTCTTAAGGGTGTAATATATATTTGTGTATGTTTTTTTTTGTGATGTACATTGATATTTTTTACATCATAAATTTAATTGAAACCTTAGATCACAGCATTATTAAAAAAAAAAAAGTACAATTTTAAAAGATACCGTTTTGTTCAAATAAGTGTTTAGGAAATGCTTTAGAATTAAAGTTGCATTGAAAATATTTGCGTTTTATAATCAAATAATCATAGAATTTTTGTATCACAAAATATTGTACAATAAAATATCCTACTGGTTCTCTTTTTTAGGTGGTCTATTTTTCTGGGGTGTCACAAATGCCTCTCGGGAGTCCACAATGTACCCCAAAGCTGTGCAGGACCTGTGTGGATGGAAGGTCCGCAGTCTGGCTTGTGGGTAAGTAGAAGGCCTACACATCATGTAAGACGTGTGTGCTGTGAGTAGTGGTCCACATGTGTCTTCTGATATTTCAGGAAAAGCAGTATTATCATAGCGGCGGATGAAAGCACCATCAGCTGGGGCCCGTCTCCCACATTCGGGGAGCTGGTGGGTTTCAATGTCCAGTCAAGCTTAGAATGGCTCCAGAAGTAACCTCTCTCTTCTTGGTTCTTTAGGGCTACGGTGATAACAAACCCAAGTCCTCCACCACGGCTCAGGAGGTTAAAACTCTGGAGGGGGTTTACACCGAACAGGTAAATCGAGCCACAAGACACAAATCGCTGTCCAGTGACGCAGAACTTTACCTTTCAAAAAAAATGACACAAACAGCCCAAGCCAACAGACTTAAACCTAATTAACCCTATAATTAATCCTCACACTAACCTGATGATCTACCTGACCTACCGTAAATTGAAAAATGAATTTCCTTGTTTACATGAACATAAGCACCATTTTTGTCCAATTTTAGAAGCTCAAAAACTTGTGTGATGCTAGTATGCGTATGCTAGTATTTTCAACGTGTGAAGTTTGTCGTTGTGTAAAGCAACATTTCTTTCCACATTTAGTGTCAGAAGCAATCACAAATAAATGGAAATGTGTCGTCTTTATGTAGCGACATATTCTGCATGTTCTCTTTTCTTTCTGTTAATAAAGGTTCCGGAGGTAGACATGTGTATAGTGGTACTCCGACTTACGAATAACTAACGAAAATACAGAGTTCCAAAATATGTCACCGCAAACATTTTGTACCGAGATATTTTTATGGTACGAAAGGATTGTGATTTTCTTACCGCTAGCGTGCAGGGAGATGAGAGGGTCCAGGCGTGTAAAAAAAAACTGTTGTTTAATCTTCCCACACGTAAAATAAACTAAAACAACAAAAACACTCAGATCTTGCTTCTCCCAAAATGGCGATGGCTTTTTTTTTTAATTCCTCTGCATCAGTGTTGCCAAAAATAGAGCCCAGGGCTTCCTGCTTGTCTGTTTCAACAAACTGGAGAAATCCTCTGCTCACAGGAAACTTTATCTTCTCAAATGATCTTCCACGTGTCATACTCTACATTGTGCGTGCGGAACATTCTGATGATGTCAGCGCCGGATACGACATATTTAGAAAATGACAAAAAATAAATGAAAAAAGAGTCTTCGTAAGAATTAGATGGATTGATGAAAATGTGGCTCAGCTAACAAAATTTTCGCAGAACAAAACGACTCTTGGCACAGATTAATTTTGTAAGTCTCGGTACCACTGTATATGCTTTTATTGGCTGAATAACAGGAATAAAGAAACATTAGCAATGCCGCAACACTTAGCAGTGGCTAAATAACACGCTGCTCTCATACCTCTCGTCACGTGCAACCAAATTAAAAATATATAAATAAAAAAACTCTTATTTACATAGCAACACTTAGCAGTGGCTAAATGACGAAATAAAAATACATTTAACTAAAAACAACCCAGCGTGAAAAATGGAACACCAATATATGAACATATCAAGTCGACCTATACCCTCCTACTAGAGATATACTATTACTACATTTCTAAATAATAATTAACGTATTTTTGTTACAATAACTGTTATTCATGTGAAATGTGGGTTTGTTAAAGACGTGAAAGAAGAATTGTCAAGAAAAGTATTGTTTAGTTTAGTTTATTTGTTTGTTTAGCCCTTTAAAATCAACCAATGTTGAAACAAAGTGCTTCACAGGTAAAAAGATCTTACACAATAAAAACACATTTAGGCTAGCATAGTTCAAAGAGTAAAAAAAAAAAAAAAAAAAAAAAAAACACCGGATACACTCAGACAGTACTAAAAGCCATTGAGAACAAGTGTGTCTTGAGCAAGGATTTAAAATTGGACAGAGACGAGGCAAGTCTGATGTTCAGCGGCAGCTCGTTCCAGAGTTTCGGAGCTGCCACAGCAAAGGCTCTGTCCCCTCTGAGCTTCCGCTTGGTCACGGGTACACTCAAGAGCAGCAGGTCGGCTGACCTGAGTGACCGTGCTGGTGTATACGGATGCAGAAGCTCGGAGAGGTACAGAGGAGCAGCACCATTTAAACATTTAAAAACAAGTAACAGGAGTTTAAAATGGATCCGGAATCGTACGGGCAGCCAGTGCAGGGAATATAAAATCGGAGTGATGTGTTCTCGTTTGCGTGTACTGGTTAAAAGGCGTGCAGCGGCGTTTTGAACCAGCTGAAGCCGAGATATTAGTGACTGATTTAGACCAAAATAAAGTGCATTGCAGTAGTCGAGTCTAGAGGTTACAAATGCGTGGATTAAGGTCTCAAAATGCTGTTTTTGCACAACTGGCTTGATTTTGCTCAGTTGCCTCAGATGAAAAAAAGCTTGATTTAATAACAGCCCGGATCTGACTTTCAAATTTAAGATTTGAGTCCATTTTAAACCCAAGGTTTACAATTTCAGATTTAGCATATCCAGCCAAGGAACCCAATTTTACAGGCACCGGAGCTCCCGAGAATGAATTAGCTAACACCATAACCTCGGTCTTTGACTCGTTAAAATGTAAGAAGTTCAGAGCCATCCAGTCCTTGATATCTTTTAGGCAGTCCAAGAGAGAGCTTGCAGAAAAGCCATCCTTCTTACGAAGAGGGACATAGATCTGGCAGTCGTCGGCATAACAGTGAAATGATATTCCATGTTTCCTTATGATGGAACCCAGAGGTAATAGATACAGCGAGAACAAGATAGAACCTTGAGGAACTCCACAAGAGAGG
Organism: Paedocypris micromegethes; assembly: GCA_028031935.1. Taxonomy (NCBI): domain Eukaryota; kingdom Metazoa; phylum Chordata; class Actinopteri; order Cypriniformes; genus Paedocypris; species Paedocypris micromegethes. The sequence goes on from CM051495.1 coordinate 13,512,440, forward strand.
GGAGCAGAAGAGGATTGGCAGTCTCCAAGTCTGACACAGAAAGTTCTGTCGTTTAGATAAGATTTAAACCAACCCAGTGCTGTGCCCTTTATGCCGACCCATTGTTCTAATTGAGATATTAAGATTCCGTGGTCAACAGTATCAAAAGCCGCAGTTAGGTCGAGCAAAACAAGGACCACACTATCACCAGAATCCATATTAAGCAGCATGTCGTTAACAACCCGCAGGAGAGCAGTCTCCGTACTGTGTTTTGTTTTAAAACCAGATTGGAAAATCTCTAAAAGATTGTGCTCGTGTAAAAAATCAATGAGTTGGCTATATACGTTTTTCTCTAAAAGCTTTGATAAAAACGGAAGTCTGGAGATTGGCCTAAAGTTTGTGAGAACAAGTGGATCAAGCCCTGTTTTTTTGATAAGAGGTTGCACTACTGCATGTTTAAAATTTTTGGGAACCACCCCGGAGGTAAGACTATTATTTAAAATAGCGAGAACTGATGGCCCTAAAATTGGAAAAACCTCTTTAAAAAAGCGAGGAGGAAGAGCATCACACGGTGAGCCTGATGGTTTCAAGTGAAGCACAAACTCCTGTAGCTGAGGTAAGGTGATAGTCTCAAACTGATGAAAAACAGCAGAGCAGGGTTGTGGTACTGACGGGTCAGATACAGGAGGTACTATTTGTGCTCGTGCCATAGCCACCTTGTCAATAAAAAAGTTAAGAAATGTCTCACAGCTGTCAGCGTTAAAATCAATACACGTAGTTGGTGGTGCATTGAGAAGTTTGCTAATTGTCTGAAATAAAACACGGGGGTTTTGGCGGTTAGAGTCAATGATATTTCCAAAATGTTTCTTTTTAGCGTCTCTTACTGTGGACTGGTAGGTGCGCCAACAGTCTCTTAGTATTAGGAGAGACACCTGCAGTTTGTCCTTTTTCCACTTCCGTTCAGCTCTGCGGCACTCGCGTCGTGCTGCCCGAGTCTCATCGGTCAGCCAGGGATCGGATTTTGCTTTAGGCTGCCTGACTTTAGAAGGAGCCACCACATCCAGAATAGTCTGGCAGTTAGAGTGGAGAATGGTGCTCAGCTCGTCCGAAGTGAGTTCTACCTTTGACTCTGCGATAACACAGCGCTGGCGGAAAAGTTCAGAAAACTGAGCGGCAGTGGAAGGGTTAAAAACTCGGGAGAGCCTGGGAGGCATTTGAGTGTTTACAGTAATAAAAGGCAAAACAGTATGAAATAACACCGGCATATGGTCAGAAAAAACAGCGTCGCGGCATTCCAAATTAAGGATAGGAAGACCATATGATAAAACCAAATCAAGTGTGTGTCCGCGCTCTTGTGTTGGTCCAGTAACAGACTGAACCAGATTAAAAGAGTCAAGCAGGTTTAAAAAGTCATTAGCCATAGGCTTGTCAGGGCAGCACACATGAATATTAAAATCACCAATTAAGAGCACAGAGTCGTATTTGGGCATAGATTGAGCCAGAAAGTCAGCAAACTCGTTTAAGAAATCCTTGTTGTACTTTGGTGGTCTGTAGATCACGGCACAAAGCACAGGATGAGAGCTGGCAAGTTCAAATAAGCAGCATTCAAAGCTGGAGAACTGGCTGGGCAGTGAGAGCTGTTTGCACTTGAACTTGTTCCGGTAAATAACGGCTATTCCCCCACCTCTGCCCGTCATCCGCGGGGAATTGAAATAACAGCAGTCATGAGGCAGAATCTCCGTGAGAATAGTGTACTCGCCGGTGTTTGCCCAGGTCTCAGTTACGCACAGAAAGTCCAAGCCAATAGATAAGAGAAAATCCTGAATAATACAAGTTTTATTTGCGAGGGATCTGGCGTTTATCAGCCCAAACCTGGTTTGCTGCGGTGTGTCGTTCGGCCACATTGTTAAAAGAAGTAGTTGGTCTGAGTTTTTGTTTTCCAGAAAGTCAGAGCATCAAGAAACTACAGGGATGCTTATGTTCACCTATTAATGACATTTTTGTCTTGTGCCTGAAAAGTCAGGTGGTGCTTGTAATACTCAGTGTATATAGAAATTTGAACTTTGCCTTTGATTCTATAACTCTAACATCTACTACTACTTCGCTTTCGGCTGCCACAGCAAATCCTTTCCCCCTTTATTCTGTCCTGTGCATCTTCCATCTCTGCTTAAATACACATTACACGTCCTTATGGTAAATACAAAAATGACCAGTGAGCAAGACACTTAAGTGCTAAGAACTAAAACTTCCACAGAAACTGAATCTACGCTTGTTGGTATGGTTTCAGGTTGTGATGGGTTACGCTCACTCTCTGGTTATCGCACGGCAAGAGTCGGAGCAAGAGAAGGAGAAGCTGAAGAAGCTGCCGGAATACAATCCGCGTACGCTCTGAAAACCTTCTGGAACGTCTGCTCACACAGTCACCTGGGTAATGGCCATTGGTTTGGGTGGGATTCTGTTTCTCTGTTAGTACATGACATCAATTGTAAATCCAGCCACATATCAGGTTCAAGCAAGACCACGGAGTACGTGATGACGGGAGATTTCAGATTAATTCATGTTGTGGCTTTTCACGTTTTATTTTTTTAATTAAAATGCCAGCAGCCGCTCGAAGCACTGGGATTCCGCTGGAACCAGCCCCTTATCTTTTACATTCCTTATGGTTCATCACAATGTGGTTTTCTTTTGTAGTGCTGTTGTTTTTCCTCGACGGTGACTGCGAGGTATGTCTGCGTCCTTCCAAAAAACTGGTGCTAAATCGAAATCTGTCATGCAGACTATCAGTGGGCCGCGGTTTAGCTTGGAACGAGAAACTCCATTTTTGTGCCTTTTTCAGTGAATGATTAAGGCCGAGGAGCTTCCGTGTTTTTTCCTCATGGTGATTTGCATGTTACAGGCACTTCGTCTTTTTCAACACTATCGCGTTCAGGTCTGTGCTGTTATGAAGAAGAGTTTCGGTCTTTGATCGCAAAAGACTCGCTTTTAATCTGATCAGGAATGCCTTTTGCGATGAGATGTTTAAGCAAATGAAGCTATTTTCTTCTGAACCAATTTTTCTAAAAATCTAGTGACCGTCACGTCTGAGTGTTCTGAACCGGTGTTCTCGTGTCGGTGTTTGCATGTGTTGGGTTTCACCATGTTGTTCTTTACGGACCATTTCATTCCATTTAGGTGCTGTCCTTTGTGTGCTGGGCTTAAACTGGGATTATCGGTTCATGCTAAAGTTCCAGTTTGTAGAACAAATCAAGCCTGTTTCGACAATGCAATGTTTCAGGATTTCTTTCTTTTGAACTTGTCTTTTTCTTAATATTAAATAAAGGTTCACACAAGTTGTGTTTGTGGGCTTTTGTCATCCTAAACGGGAGCCTATATTTGTAAACTTATGAAGCGATTCGGGAAATCACATTCACATAAGGATTTATTGAAATGTACAAAATGGCAAATTTAATCCTCCTCGTCGTCCTCTTCCTCATCCTGGTTGATCTGGAAGTAGCGAAGCTCGTAGCTCTCTTTCGTGTTGGCCACCACTCGCAGCCAATCTCGCAGGTTGTTCTTCTTCAGGTACTTCTTGGTCAGGTATTTCAGGTACCTGCAGAGCAGATGTGGTGAGGGATGGTGGATATGAGCAAACTGTGAGGAGAGTTCACCTCTTGGAGAAGGGAATCTCTGAGGAGACGGTGATTTTGCTCTTGCTTCGTTCTGTGGTGATCACGCCACCTCCCAGGTTTCCCGCCTTGCCGTTCACTTTTATCCGCTCCTGAAGAAACTGTTCCTGCACACGCAAGCAGAACATGAAGAAGACGACGTTTCCTCTGGACACAAGCTCGTACTTACAAAATTGGCAGCGTCCATGATGCCATCTTCCACAGGATGAGTGCAATCCAGCGTGAACTTCTGGACCTGTTTCTTCTTTTTCTTCCCGACTTTAGAGCCGTGTTGCTTCCTCTGAAATTCAACAGAAACGGGGTTGTGACGGAGAACTACAAATCCATCTGAACGCGTGTCATTTCCGCGTGAACGAGACTTTCTTCACTAAGACAGGAATCGTCTTGCACCAGTGAACAATAATTCCGTTTGTGTAATGAGAAAGTCAGTGTTAATGGTGGCAGTCACAGTGTTTTGTATGAAACCGCACGTGTTAAAGTGTTTTTGAAATGCGAGCTTACGATGGGCGCCATAGTGTGAAATCGCGTCGAAAGGAAGAATCACGGCTGCTGAAGAATGACGTCAGGAGGCGTTTTAAACGCTTGCTGATGGCGTCGATGCGATAGATTTGTCTTATCTGCGTTTGATTGATCATCCTGTGAAATAGAAGCGTTTGAACAAAACTACAATCTGTAAATAAAATATACACTTAATTAAGAAATAACAACATATTTATATATATCATTGATATTACACGCACGCGCGCACACACGCACATATGTACACATTATATTAGTATACGTTGTATAATTATAATAATTACGTAAACAGTATATCGTGTATATATACACAGTATATGCACACAACATGTATTCGTATATAATATATTGAAACTGTTATACATAACTGAAATTTCTTACATTTTCATACATGTTATAATTAATTACAATACCGTATATAATCATCATAAACATCAAGATTACGACTTGGGGGGGGGGGATGAAAAACTCGCTTCAGAACAACACGTCGAAAAGTAGATGATGACATATTTAAATTAAAGGGAAACTATAAATCACTCTGACAGATTAAAGCAGACGCTTAACTAGGCGGCGCAGGTCGGCGGTCACGTGGTTGATCTGACACTGTCAAACAATGGCTTCAAGTTTCAGTTGCATAATCAGTGTCGTAAAACTTTGGCTTGAACACACGAGTCCGCTCGCACAGAAGACCGATCTGATCTGGTCTGAGTTGAAAAGTCGTTTCCTTCCTCTGCACTACAGGTACAGCTCGAGTGTTTCTGGAACCTGTGCGTTACTTCTGTGTGTTAATGAATGCATGACTTTTATTTTGTTAAAACTGCTGCCCAACATACAGAGGTCAGATCTAGACTAGTCTTTGTGTGACTTTATACATCCATCTGTACATGCCAAATGAATTCGCGTTAATATATTTGTAGTGCTGTGTATTAGAGTTACAATATGTTTTTAACAAACCCGTTTAGAAATGATCTGTGTTGATGGTTTTACAAGTTCCAAGTTTTACTTGACTATTTGAATAGATGAACATATATGAAGTATACATGTGATTGTATTAACATTGGTAAGTATTCCGTGGCTTTGTTCTTAAAAAGCTACGTAACACATTTGCATAATTTATACTCCTTTACATAACAATTTACATACTTTACTTTCCTTTACAGTCATTTAGCAGACACTTTTATCCACAGCGACGTACATTTCATTACAGACAAAATGTGGTCAGAAGGTTGACAATTTTCTATAATTTTTTATATCTTTCCAGATGTCTGGAAAAGTCTTTTCTCTTTTGGACAATTTCCTTGACCTGGACAGTGCCAACTGCCATCCTCTGGTGTGCCACCTGTGCCAGGAACAGTATGACCAGCCGTGTCTCCTGGACTGTTACCATACGTTCTGCGCCAGCTGCCTGCGTGGCCGGTGTGTGGACAGTCGGCTGTCCTGCCCTCTGTGCGGGTAAGATTGTGCTTCTTATAACTAGATGCTCACTAGGGATTTGAGCTGATTTACATAGATATGAAAAAGTAGATGATATTTATAAATGAAAACATTCCAGTGGAGTGGCGTTTCAGGAGAGCTTCAGCCGAACAGCTGCACCACAAATCCAGACTTTGCAATAGAGCCCACAGACTGTCTCTCGGTTGGCACAATCTGCCAACGCCACCATGGCATTAAACCATAAACCAACACTCTCAGACACTTGACATCGGATACACGGGGCTGAAATGCCCTTGTGCTTTATTTTTTACACACACAGCAAGGTCCTGTAGTTTGGAAATGGAGACTTATCGCAGAGAGATATCGCAAAAATAAAATGGAAAATCACTGGTCTGGATGAACCAGCATGTGGGAGTGAGTATGGACTTCATTTACCAGATCTCCTTGTACTTGTTTGCCTTTCAGAGCATCACTATAGTTACAGGATTGATAATAGGCTGCTAGATTACTGTAGAGTAACAGATTACATTGGCTTTTGGAGTCGGGTTGGCCTAGAATCCATCAAGGGCGTCGAATTTGAAAGTGTTGGAATTGAACCCATGACCTTTAGAGCTAGAGTTAGAGCTAAAAATGCTAAAAAAAAAAAAACAATAGGATACATTTTTGCAGCGCATATTAGCCATATTAAATACCGCAGGCTCCATTCTGTCTCATATGTGGCTCAATCTCAGATTCTGACATGTTCTATTTGTGTGCCTGTTGCTACGAGTCAGAGATAACCCACCGGATTTAGAAGTGATGGCACAGGTCAGAGCGTCCTCACCCGTCCGTCTGCTTCTTCTCCAGCCACCAGTCTGTGGTGAAAGGGATAAATGCACTACCCCAAGAAGACCGGCTCCTGAAGTTCTTAGTGGACAGTTCGGTGGACAGCGAGGAGACGGTTCAGTGCGCCAACTGCGACCTGGCGTGCAGAAAACAGGTCACTGCCGTTCACACGGGCGCTGAAATGCCTTGAGATCTTTGGATTTCACTCTTCTCCAAAACTCCAGGATGTGGATGCAATGTATTATTGCAACACTTGTTGCCAGCCACTGTGTGGAGACTGCAGGGAAACCACTCACAAGGCCAAGATGTTCTCCTGCCACGAGATCGTCTCCTTGGCCAAGCGCACGAAAGAAGGCCACAAGAAGTGTGGTGAGTAGCTCCTATTGAAGCTGGCGTTGGTTGTTGAAGCATCACACGGTGATGGTTTCTGACTGCAGCCCTGCACGAGGAGCTCTACATCATGTACTCTACAGAGAAGAAGTCCATGCTCTGCATCAACTGCTTCAGAGACATGCAAGTGTGAGTGTGAAGCCTGGCTGAGGTCACCCCGAGTCTCCCCTGACTCCAGCTCTGGCTCTTTCCTCCAGGGAGAGCAGATCACACTGCATCGACATTGAAACGGCATATATACAGGGCTGTGAAAAGCTGGACCAAGCCGTCTTAGTGAGTCCCTATCTTTCTCCCGGAAGAGTTGAGGTTTTGATCCAGTATGTGTGGTTTCCATCTCCAGGCTGTTAAGGAGCTCCAGACCTCAGCCCGAGAAGCCATCATCCTGCTCAAAGCCATGATCGAAGAGGTCAGAACCAACGTGGACGAGGAGGAGAGCGCCATCTGCACACTGTTTAACAGCATGCAGGTACTTTAGACACACGAGTCTAAATCTAGAATTTTCTATCTGGCTGCCTGTCCATCCATCCGTGCGTCTGTCTATTTATATCTCTGTCATTCAGTCATGAGTTCAGTTGTTATGTTCGTCAGTCTGTCTATCCCTCCATCATGTTGCATGTTGGTTGATCCACCCATTTATGCTTCCTTCTAATTATACATCTGTCCATACATTTATGTATTGGTGGATCGATCTGTTCAACCACACATGTGTATGTATATTATATAAATCATTCATCCATTTATACCTGTCATCTATCTAGTTATTTTCTCGATTGATCGATCTGTCCATCCATCTATGTTCACATGACCTGTCATCCATTTGTCTATGTATACATGTTATCAATCCATTTAGGTTTCGATTGATTGATCTATACATCCATCACTATATTCATATAACTGTCATCCATTCATCTATTTATACATGTTATCAATCCATTTAGGTTTCGATTGATTGATCTATACATCCTTCACTATATTCATATAACTGTCATCCATTCATCTACTTATACCTCTGTCATCAATCCAATTTATGTATCGATTGATCAATCTGTCAATCCATTCATCCATCCATCTGAATGTTAATATTACATCTCTTCATCTATTTATACTTCTGTTCTTCATCTATGTAGTTATTTATCAATTGATCGATTGACCAATCTGTCCATTCATATATCTGTTATTCATCCGTCTATCAGCTTGTCTATCCGTCCATTTTTCTGTTTGTCTATCTATTCTTTATATATTGTAACCGGTATTCCACCTGCTTCTTCAGGAAAAACTGGCAGAGAGAAAAAAGACTTTACTCAAGGCTGCACGAAGGTGAATTTTGACGGATAAATCTGTTTAAGCTTAGTCGTGCCTTTAAAATCCTCTCTGTGTTCTCCGTGTCTGCATCAGTCAGCATGAAGAAAAGGAAAAAGCTTTTAAAGAGCAGTTATCTCACCTCGCCGCGCTCCTTCCAACTCTACAGGCAAGTTTCTTCAGGTGCTCCGGTCACAGGGACGTCCTCACACTCTCTTTTCACTCACTTCCAGGTTCATCTGGTCACATGTTCAGCTTTTTTAAGCTCCGCTAATAAGTTTGAGTTCTTGGACATGGGATATGTGAGTATGAATGAATGGATGGTGCACATTGAAAACATGAACAATGAACTTTTCTTTGCCCTCGTGTAGCAGTTAATGGAGAGACTGAAGAAGATCGTGAAACTACCTCATAGACTGAGACCTGCACAGAGCAGTAAAGTGAGTTCACTGTTGCTTCAGAGTCTGAATTCAGATTTCCGTTTGTTTTATGAAACGGGTAATTTTTTAAAAAGGCACGAGCAAATAGCATTGTGTAAAAAGCAAATGAAAGTTTCAACTATAAAAATGTATATCATCAGTATAAAAACACTAGTAGGTTTTGAAGTTACTTCAGAGCACTGTAAAGAGTACCTGAAAAATACAGTATCCTTGAGTAAACGTACGGTTGCCTTACTGTAAAAATAACAATACAAGTTACAGTCACCAATTCCAAGGAGACTTCAGTAAAAGTCGTAAAATTCCCTTAAATACAAATTAAATTTAACAACTTTGTTGATGGCAAAAATAGACAAAAGAGAACAAAAAGTCTCAGTCAAACTCGTGTATAAAAAAAGTGCAACTGCTAATTCACGTTCATGTGATTTAGCTCATAAATAGCATCCAGTACCTTCAGCACCCTGCAGATGGCGATAACGCCTCGTCCGCCCAAGAAATTATTCTTGAATTTTGAATCAATTTTGAGTTAAACTTCTTAATCACAATGTAATGAGTAATAGTAAGTGTCCATTCAAATGTAGTGAAGAAAAGAGTACAGATACTCAATCACAAATGTAGTCTAGTAGAGAGTAAAATTTGTTTATATTTTTGATGCGTAGCACAAGTACAAAGTAGCCACAAATACGTAAGTAACAAAGTCCACTTACTCAAATACTTTACACCACGGTTTCAGGGGTTCAAGTAAGGAGTTTTGTTATTGCTGTAACTATAGCAATGACTGAAACGCTATAAAGTTTATATTGTTGAGAAAAACGATTTTGAGAAACAAAACCAAGGCCGAGTCTCCATCCTGCCAGTCACTCACTGTCCAGCCTGTCTAACTAGTGTCTCTCTCTCATGCAGATCAACACGGAATTCCGGTCAGAGTTCGCCCGCTGCCTGGAGCCCCTGGTCCTGCTGGCTCAGAGGAGGTCAGTGTCCACCACGGCCAGTGGAAACGCCTGTGGACTGTGAGTTCATCTACACTTCCACACGACTGTAAAGCGAGGGCAGAAACGGATGCGGGCTGATTCTTACAGGATGCAGTCGTCTCTGACGGTGCAGTGCCACTCTCCATCCTTGAGCGACGTGTCCTTGTGCTCTTCAGTGGTCCACAAAGCCACCTCACACCGCTCCTACAGCACCAAGGTTTTGCTGGCAGAGGGTGGAGAGACGCCGTTTATGGAGCACTGTTGCAACTACGAGAACACATACCGGGTACGAGTCCACTCACGCAACCTATAATCTTATGTACCAGAACCTGGTTCAAATAATGAGATGCTACTTGTTTATTATTGTTTTTGATCGTGCACGTCTGCTAGAAGAATCTTCAGCACCTCCTGAAGAAAAAAATAAATACAAACTGTCAAATAAAACAACTCTCACACTTTCGTTTCAACTCCCATCAGATCTTCCAAACAGAAGTCCAAAAGCTGAAAGACCAGGTCCAAGAGATTCACCGAGACCTCACCAAGCACCATTCCCTCACCAAACCCAACGCCATGAGTGGCATTCTGGAGCGATCCGTGCAGGTGGATGGTCAGATCAGCACGGAATATTCTTCAGTGGAGCTCATGAGGTCCATGTTCGAGGAGGTAAGATGGACCGCACAAGGACGGGTGTCATGGGGACGTCTCACTAACATCTCCCACTTTCCATTCAGATTTGGGAGGAGATGTTACAGAGAGTGGCCAATGAACAAGAAATCTATGAAGGTGATGAATTGCGGAAGAATTAAGGTGGTAAGGCCTCACAGTGTTGGTTTTGATTTTCAGCTCAGCTCCACGACCTTCTTCAGTTGAAGCAGGAAAACTCCTACTTGACCAACATTGCTCGGCAAATAGGCCCGTATATTCGGTCCATAGCAAAAGTTAAAGCGCGTCTGGAACCCAGGTACCACAGACCTCCATGTTTTCTTTGATCTAACATACATTTTCTTAATATACATATATTTGCAGTATGACTGACATGTCATGTACTTTCACGACAGTCTGATGTACTTTCTTCTATATGTTGATACGTGATGAAACATCAGGCACAACATTTGATAAAGAGTTAAAAAAAAGACTAAAACATGGATCTGCTTTGGTTAAAGTTGTTTAGTTGTACTTATCCGCTTTCATAAAGTTACAAATGGCAAACATTTCAGTCTACTGGATGAGCCACAGACAGCACTGGTCAATTCTTACACGTCAGAAAAAATAAAACGTAATTTTCTTAACAGCATGAGAAAGACTGTTTTGACCCACAGATATGAAGAAAAAAAATTAAAATGAAACTAATAATAAAAATAAACGAATTAATAAAAATTTTAATTGAACAAATGCAAATGTAAATTCAAATTGCAAGGTCAAGGACATAACCAGCCAATCAGCATCAGTGGGCGGATCAAATACTTTGGGCAGTGAGCCATGAACTTGTAAGTCGCCAAAATAAATCCAATAGATTATTATTATTATTATTATTATTATTATTATTATTATTATAAAGAATTTACAGAGAATGCATCACAACATGATTTTTGATTTCACCCATCCTATCCATCAACTCTCGAAACGGTCTTGCAAATTCACATTAACGTTGGAGTTTCGTCCGTTTGTGCGTGTCAAAGAGAGAGACCTCGCAAATGGAGTTGCTGAATCGAATTCCAGTTGCAATGGATTGTATCAGTTTGTGCGCACTGAAGCCGAACGCAACCGCAATTACGATTAAACTCTTTGAAGCTTTGTCTGCAATACTGCTACATGGACTTTCCACAGGATTGAGGAGCTCAAAGATGAGCGCACTGAAATCATGCTGAAGCTTTATGAGGACAGCACCACCAATGCAGGGACACAAGCGAGGTAACCGCAATCCTGACCACAGCTCCATGTTTAGTCATTTATGCTGAAATATTCATTTCTTCACTGTACTGTCGGTCTTCTGTAATCCACACAGCTTGTCCGAAGAGAGCAAGATCAAGCCTGGCAAAGCCAACGCCACAGACGCCGTCAGCCGCAGAGAGCTAGCAACGTGACCGTTCTTTTCAAGGACAAATCCTGTAAATTTGACTCACACAATGTCCATATACGAATAAAACATTTACACTTTCGTTAAATTCAGTTTATTTTAACGACAAGTTATAATTTGCTAACATGTCGATTTATGCGGAACAGCTCATCCGAGAGGTAGAGGTGGTCCTCACTGCGTCTTAGAAAGACCTATTGCATGTGTTCAGACGTTCAGTGCTCTTCTTCATTGGTTGAAAATGTGCAAGAAATTACCGCTTCTCTCCTGTCGCCTTCTCAAGCTACATCACACTGGGACGTTTCTCCCAGAAATACAAAAGCTCAAAGATCAAGGCTTTGGATACAGCAGACCCCCGCTGGCGTTAGGTCCTCAGAATCCCCCTTTCACGGCGTTCTGCAGCAGACTTATCATGCAGGCGTGAAGGAAACACAAAGATGATGAGATGATGGAGATGGAGATGGATGTGCGTGAGAGTTCATTACGTTTATTAAGCTTCTGCAGGAACTACTGTATTGGTCACTGACCCAGGTTGAGAAAAAGTGAAGGCAGTGACTTACACCTTTATTTCTCAAAATAAATCCTCTAGACCCAACAGAAGCATCATTAAAAGAACAAAATGGACACGTTGACGGAAACAGAACGAAAATAATACTGACACTAACGTCTTAAGTAGAAGAAAAACAAAAGCAAATAATTACCATCAACTCTGGAAATGGCTGGACTGTAACAAATAGTCAGAAAATAGGTTTTTCTGTCTGCACATGTGTGAAATGAGAATGTAATGTATGGGACGGAACGGCTTCACATCACAGGAAATGGTAATGAGAGATGTGAGGAGACGGGAGTGGAACGTTTGTTTATAGGGTCTCTGAGGGTGAAAGCTTTACCTCACTCCAAGCGGTCCACGGGTCAGTGTGACTATGCTGCTACCTCGCTGCACTGTGCTGCCCCCTGGTGGGCACTTCACGATGCCAACGGGCATCTCTCTCACTCAAGAGTGCCAGTCAGACGTGTCCAGGTCTGCACTTACAGAACATTTCCTCCTTTGAATGCAGCACAGCCTTAAGAGTTCACTCGGATCCCTGAGATGAAGGGCAAGCCTGTGAACACCTTCTTCTTGTACTCGATGTAGTCTTCCCCGAAGAAATGGATGAGAGAGATCTCTTCCTCTTCTATCCGCTCTCTGAAGAACCGCCAGCTGGCGACGGTATATGCCAGTATGCAAAGCGGGTTGCACAGCATTATCTAGGAAACAAATGACGTTGATTGATTATTTCATTTATTGCCATTTCAGCTTCAGAGTACAATTTCACTGTAGATACGAAATTTTAAATAACATACTAATATAGAAAATACGCAATACTGTGTCATGTCAAGATGATATTTAAAGGTTAAACATATTTGGAATATGTTTGATAAAATATAAAAAAAAAACATCTTAAATGGATAAACACAAAAATAATGAAAGTTATTATATCAATGTTGGAAAAAAGGTTGCCTCAGTGTTAAAAACAGGACAGAAATGTGTTCAAAACATGTTTGTTCCTATTACATATATACAATATTCTTTTACACGTTGTTTTCGCAAGTCAGCTAAATTTGTGGGATTTCTGAAGTAAACCCAGTTTTTATTGGTTTAACTGGACACTCACAGTGTAGTCAGTGTAGTGAGTGTCACACTCACAAGCAGTAACTCTACACTACATTACCCATGATTGCTCAGACTTCAACATGTTTAAAATTGATTCGGTGTGGTAAAACCAAGCACTTTTTTCCCCCCTTAACTTTAATGACATTTTTCTAATTTAACACCAGCCATTGGTTTATGTTTTATCTATTTATTTCCAATTATCTTTTTGGTGCAGAAATACCTTTGTTGGTTCTAGGTTGCTGAAACTAGCATTCTTAGGGATGAATGTTGGCAGCGGTGAGAGAGCACACAGTACCTGAGTGCCGATGCTCCAGTAGAACCAGCCCACATAGGACGGATGCCTGAAGAGCGCGTACACTCCAGTGGTGACCAGCACGTGGCTCTGGGCCTTCTCGTTCTGCACGATGTGGTTGAAGTTTGACCCCGCCGTCAGCATGGCCGCTTTCCGGAGACCCTCACCGCAAAGCACCATCAGCAGACCCACCACACTCAGCCACTGTATCTGCTTTATGTCTGGTGGAAAATCAGGCCATTAATGCCAAAATCTTTACGTGTAAATCAGAAATAGCAAGACAAGTCACACACATTACTCAAAACACACACAAATCACACACTACTCAAAACACACACACACACACACACACACACACAGAACTCAGACTTTCTTTAAAATGTTTTCACAAAACATTTTTTGTTCTATTAGAAGTCTTCATTATTTTAAGTAATTATTGATTTATATTTCCTAAAAGCAAAAGAAAATCACTTACGGAATCAATTGTTGCAAAACTCACCATCTGGAGTTATTGGATTTAGGGAGAGATAATTGTGTGTGTGTGTGTGTGTGTGTGTGTGTGTGTGTGCGTGCGTGTGTGTGCGTGTGTGTGTGTGTGTGTGCGTGTGTGTGTTAAAACCAACGTGCACATATTTGTCCCCACAATTAAAAAAATAACGTAATAAAAACTTGCACACACATTATAGATGTACGCGTGTAAATGCATACAGTATATACATAACCCAGTATAACAATAACCCCCATACACACACACACACACACACACACGTAAGTATGTCTGATCAGACCTGGAACCGTTAGCTTTTCCACAGTGAACTCGATCCAGGAGGAGACGGCGGCGAGTGTGTATTCGATGCTGTGGTTGAGCAGGAAGGAGTCCAGGGAGAGACTGCGAGGGTTGATGATGGCAGTCACCAGGTATTCAGAGTAGTGGAAGAACGACAGCGAGCACATATACCTGCACAGACAACACAGTGAACACACACGTCACATCACGAAACGTCAGGGCACGCGCAGCGGCGAAGAATCGTCTCATACCAGCCGAAGTGAGTCCACGTCGTATCCGCGAAACTTAGAATGAGCCCACATCCGAAAGCGAAGCCAAGAAAGCAGGCTCGAACCGCCACCTGCTCGAGCAGAAACACGGAGAATCAGCATCTAATCCCGTTAGATTATAATCGGATTATCCCGAAACCGGACAGGATGGTCTGATTTCTGTAGATGTTCAAGTGACATGTTGGTCGAAATATATTCACGTGGCATAGTTCACCGGCTCGGTCAAGCGTGGACGCATAACTGTCGTTGTTTTTTTCCCCCGTAGTTTGTTCCACACACCATTCAGAATGTCTTACCTTGTATAAAGGTCCCTTGTAAATGATTAGCAGGAACCCGTTGACAACTGTAATATACACAGCAATTGCAGCTTTCCCGTTCACGTCCGTGAGGTAATCGAATATCCAGTCAACGTGGGAGCCAAAGTTAACAAGTAAAGGGATAACGACGACCGCCAGCCCTGACAGAAAGCTTATGATGCTTATCCTTCCCTCCAGCACCAACTTGCTGCCTGCCATGTTGGAAACGGCAAGATCTCGCGAGAGATATCGCGCGTGATTTCAGGTTCGAGACCGCTTTGATTGGACGATTTGTTTTTAGTTTGTTTAAAAGATGAATGTTATATTCGTGTTAGGCGTGTGCTTGGGTTAATATAAACAAATAAATTAAAATAAAAACGTAAACTCCTGAAAATAAATCAAAAAGCTGTTCAAAAGCATGAGACAAACACACGCCCACAGATAGCTAGACAGACAGACACAAACAAACATACATACATACATTCAGAGATGGACAGACAAACAAACAAACAAACCTTTTTCGTTCCACAACATGCATTTATGCAACACAGCTGGCAAAATACACAAACTATCTGAATACTAAAGATAAAAACAATAAAAAAAAAAGTATACTATAATGATAATCCTATATTATTTTATCTGAGCATTTATTTTCTGATCTTATTTCAGTTTCAAGAATGATTTGGTTAAATTAATTTTCTTGTATTTAGTTCATGTTAATAAATGCAGTCTGATTCTGTCGATTAAACAGTACGAGTCTCTGTTGTGTTTAAGTCAGTATAATGATTCCGTTTGAAGATCAGAGTAAAACGCTGATACCAGGATCTAAGCTTGTCAGATGTAGTTCACTTTGAGTCAGATGTAAAGAGAAGTGGATTGTTTTGCAATTCTAGAGAACTTCCTGCAAGTCAAGATGAGCAAACATGAAAAATGGAACTGATGAATCAAAATAGGGGAAACTGCTTCAAAGTCAAGTGACGAACAAACTGACAAATTGACAAACCAGATTTATCACACAGTGATAAATGGGTGGATAGAAAGACAGTCAGATAATTAAAAGATACATGAATAATAAGATAGGGAGACAGCAATATACTGCATAGACAGGCAGAAAGACAGAGACAGACAGACAGATAGGTAAATAAAGACGGACGGGTGGATAAACAAAAAGATAGAAAAAGAGGCATTTAAACGTTACATAAATAGACAGTCAGGCAGACGGAAAGACAAAGACCAGACAAAAAGATGGATGGATGGAGATGAAAGCAAGACAGACAGACAGACAGACAGACAGACAGACAGACAGAGATATATAAACAGAAAAACAGAAAGCTAGTTATACAGACAGACAGATCACAGGAAATCAACTGAAGGTTCATGGACTTCTGCTGAGCTTTGTTTCAGTGTTGTAGAAAGTTCTGCGAGCAGCACATTTCCCAATAAATTGACAACAGCAGCACATTTCCTCCGTTCCAGTAATCAATGATTAAATCAGACTCTAGATGCCGGGGTTAAATTGTTAATCAGAGCTTTATATAAAAGAGTGACCTAAATAAATACATTAATACACAAACTGCAACGTTTCAGAAGTGGGATCAGACATGCATCATGGGAAATCGTGCAAACAAGAGTCTTAACGCACAGCTTACAAACCAACACGTCAAGATTAGCAAAGCGCTGAAGTTCCAACGCTAAATCTGTGGCTCTGAATGACCGTGACTAGTGCTACTTCAGCTCAGCGCCAAACATGAGCCGACGGATGTCACGGGTTGTAAAAGTGTCGTGGCACCACGTCTGTGCCTGTTTGTGTCCCTTCCAAAGATGCTGGAGACTCATGCGTAATCTATTCACACCACACAACCACTTACAGCATCACAAAACACAAGGGTCATATTTACAAGACCGTCATTCTTTGCCTGCATGCAGTAACACAAAGAAATTGTAAATAATAATTCATTGCTGACATTCGTTGTAACAATATAATTCAAATATAATTGTAGTTCATTCATTATTTTTTCCGACACACATGTTAGTGTGTCTAATCAATTTGTAAGAATAAAAATCCCTGTTAGTAATTAACAGAAAGCGACTTGCATTAAATTACAGTGAATTAACCTCATGTTTACCCTGTCAGTGTCAAACAATTATATATAACAATATACAGTATTTTCTAGAAATTTGCGTGGGAGAGCTGAAAGCCGCTGCTCACTGATAAATTATCAGCAGATTGGCCGACCAATCATCATTCACTGCTAAACAGAGTCGCTTTTGTTGCTAAAGTTACAGAGTTTTTCAACAGTTCGTCCGTTCTTATAGACAGTCAATCAAAAAGGATGAAGAAGGGATAAAAGTAACAGTAGAGGAGACAGAGAGGAGGACAGCTATGCAATGGACATTTCTGTGTTTTAGTCACATCTCTATGGCAAAAAAGTTAGAACTGGTTGGCAAAGTAATTGGCAGAAAGAGTATAAAATGGAAAATTGGAATCAAAATGGATTCAATCGAAGTTTCTTAAACTATGAGGAATGTTGCTCGGTGTGAGTTTACGATCTGGAGATCGACGCAGTGTCCTTTTTTCGGAGCAATGCGGTTATGGCGATGTAGTTTTGCGTAGCACTGCAGACCTGCAAAGATCAACAGGTTGGCATGAACGTCTTGTGATGATGGAGAATAATGGAAACGATGGGAACGCCATCCTCACCTTCCTCACACATGCAGCTGTCGTAACACTTGTTGTTGAGGCCGCGGTTGTGAAGCTGGCAGACGTGTTTTCTGAGGTCACAGCAGGAACCTAAGACATCATCATCATTTTAGAAAAAAACAACATCCCAAGAACGGGTTGTCAGTTATGTTTCATAATAGACAGAGGGACCTGGAACGCAGTCCTGATGGTGTTCGCAGTGATTCTCCAACTTTGTGCTTTTTATGGAATGCCTTGAGCCTGAATAAAAAAAATGGTTTTAGTAAGTTCACTACAAACAGCAAAAATGCTAATTGATTTTGTGGATGTGTATTTATGAAATCAGACTAGTGGCAAAAATATCAAATGAAAATGTATTGTTTTCTGTTCTTCGCATTTATGTTTGAAACTTTGTTTTGTTGCGTTTCATATTTTTATTGCGACTTTTAAACCTGAAACAACTTGTTTTGTGATTGCTGTATAAGTGGCTCCTCCCCCCTGTCACTCAGTCAAACTGGCATGTAAAAAGCGTGTCCCCACTGTGTCTCCCCCTAGTGGTTCGCCAAGTAAGAAAATGTAAAACAGGCCATCCAGAGTTTCATAGTTTATACTTAAATCATCCGAGGCTTAGCAAAACAACATTAGTTATTCAAATTAAGAGAAAAAATTATTTCTGGCAAATCTTACCTCTCTTCTTTGAGCTCAGTTTGCCTGCAGGCCTCATGTCTTCATAATCTGTCCAGACGAAGTACGCCAGGTTTAAGGTCGGCATCACATCACGAGGATCCATTCTGATCTGGAGGAAAAAACAGCACATTTAGTGATAATTTTGATATTTTGATCAATGGTTTATTGACACTGACCCCCACATGCCCCCCAGAGCGTCACGTCTTAAGGCTGCCCACTGCTCCAGGCTTGTGTGTGTTCACTTCACTGTGTGTGTGTGTGTGTGTGTGTAACTTCACTAGATCGATTCGATATGGTCCCTAGTGGCCATATTGACAAACTCACCCACTTTACAATTGTTTTGACAAAAAAAGCACAGCAAAAAGTTACATTAGTAATCTTGATTAAACTCCATTTAAACAGAGTCACGTGAATCATCATTCATTAAACATCAGGAAACAAAACAATGGAACTAGTTTAATATAACAAGTTTATCATTTAACGTAAAAACACAGCGACTAGTGAGCAAGACATGTCACCGTCAGTGGCCAGGAAACAAAACCCCCAAGAAGAGAAAAGCCCTTTACTTGGTCTTGATTTTTATTCATGAACAGGCAGATGATCATTACCTGCGCATCAGTCGAGGGGCTTGGATGAGTGGATGGTTCCCCACTGACTGCTGCCGCTATCGGGGATGTAAAAGAGTCGGTGGCTGGAGGGAAGACGGGCTCTGTGTGAATCCCCAAGGACTTTTTCATCAGCTGATCAAAAGAAACCCTTAGTTTCTTCACCGATGCCGCAGACTCTGAAAAGAAAACGCCAAGCCAAGGATAATTATGAAGCGGTGGGGTGGCTATAAGAGAATTTCACTTTTAAAGTTCAGAGATTCCCTCTACCTTTGTGGCGACGATTCGTAATGATCCGTCGAGAAGCCTTTGGAATCTCAGCACCCGGAGAAACGTTGCTTTGCTCTAGACTTTTCCGTCTTTTGTCCGTTGGCTCCATCTCCAAGCGCACGGGGCTGAGACCCTCCAGGTCAGGTCCATCGGTCTGCGCGTGGAACACAGTGATTCGGGGTCTCTCTCTGAGCTCTGTGGTCCTCTCCTTCAGACCGTTGTGTTTTATGTGAGGATTGTAGTGGTGGAGGGTTTTGTCGGCCAGTTGCTGCCCTTCGTCTCCACACAATGTTAGAACCACCAAGTGAAGGAGGAGAACCGAGACAAATTGCAAAGCCACCATTCTGAAAGAAAAACATAAAACGTGGATTACCATTGGTACACTGAAAAAAGTCTGGACTCAAACACGTCATTGACTTGTCCACACATGTTTGCCCCACAGTTAGACACGAGTTTCGATGAGTCCTGACGAGGCAATGCGAGCGTCCGACAGAAAGATAAGCACCAACTTTACATCCATAAGCGTCTTAGAGTCGCGGAGGAGAACTGATCCAAGGCAAGGGATTTTTATTCTTACAAATGGATTACACACTCGGAGCAGATGAATGTGACTGATTCTACAAGCCAACTCAGCTTTCATCTACCGACAGACTAATCCAGCATCCCAACTGCTGCTGCTGCAGAAAGATACTCCAGCATCTCCACTCAGACGCATGCACTCGGATGCTCTGGATGCTGCAGAACAGAAAGTGCCTGAGGAAGCAGTGAGGTTGCCTGGAATATTGTGCAGTTTGAGTTTGGCATAGAGTTTCTTCATTATAGTGTTTTGATAAAACAGCATCACAAGAATGTCAATGGCTTTCTCGCTCAGAATAGTGTGCAACAACGAAAGCACTTTGATTCCTGAGAAACGCTGAGTTGTTTATAGTTGTATACTGTATAATTGTAATGCACTTTGAGTCGAACTGTAGAAAAAACATTTGCACATCAGAAAAAAAAAACATGAATAATGTGAAGTTATTTTTGTTGTGGCACATTTTACTTCCAGTATGGTAATTTATCTAAAACACGAAACAGCGGACTTTGTTCCTATTCGTTTAATAATTTAAATATAGTCAATACGCAGCTTATAATTGGCTCTCGTTATCATCATCTGTTTCGGGCGCGCGCGCTGCTGAAAATATCAAAGCGCGAGCTTTTCTCTCATTAGTGTGTGTAAACACAGACATGTTTAATTCAACGCGAGCGACGTTATATTTCCCGCATTACTTTTGTTTCACATCGCGAGCACGAGCATAAAGTATTAGAGTAAAAAATACACAATATTTGGATTTTTGAAATACTATATAACTGGTGCACGGTCGCGTTGATATAGAACTATGACACACTTAATTCATGCGCGTCTATCACACTAGTTTTACAGTACACAATCGAACAATGCACCACAAACAGAAATTAAACATTAGATAAAAAAACAAATCACCTGTTCTTTGGTGTTTCCCGTGCGGTCTAAAACGAAGGCGCGAGTAGCCGAGAAAGAGCGCGCGCTTCTGTTAAGCGCAGTCTCGCGCAGAGTCTGAAGACGGAAGTCACGGGCGTCGCCTGTAACCCAAATACGCTACCTGAACAAAAGAAGCGCATGCATTTCACTATACTGTATATACTGTACAATATGTGCTGTCATTTTAAAATGTACACCCACTCAATATGTCGAATTTTATATAGACTTTAGGGGTTTTATCTACAGTATTTATGAATCGAGATTTACAGGACAATAGCAAGCAACAATGTAAAAATATTGGAGGAAATTATTTTTTAATAACGTATACAGTTAAATAAAATTGCAACACGCAGACTGACAAGAAATTCAGCAATTAAAAAAAAACAGCATATTGTTTAACAGTAATTATTTTATAGAATTAAACAGTTAGGCCAATGTTTAATGTTCACATGTACAACCAATTTACATTTTTTAAAACTATACAATAATGCTTTCATCGTAGTTGTTACATTCCACAGTCGCACGGTGGCGCAATATTGAAGGGTCTTTTAGAGAAAATGCAAATGAGCAAAGCGTCAAAATAATAGACTTGTCTTTTAAAAGTCCTTTTGTTATGTTTTATATAATGTATTATATATTTAAATCACACTGCATATTTTACGCATACATCTTTAATCAAACATGCATGAACAATCCTATGGAAATTATTCCCTAAGGACACTGAAGAAACTTTACACTTGGTTAAAGTGTTCTATAGGAACAACCTTGATCTTAAAAAAAAAAAAAAGACACTGACGCTTGTTTTCAGGAGTTTATGAAAGACGTTTCACAGCCACATGCGCAGCTCTGTTCAGAAATGATTAAACTAACAGGGTTTGTTCAGCTTCTCCCCAGGGTTTGGATGCCATGAAGAAACCAGGCCAGACCCAGGCCGAGAGTGATCCGAGGATGACAGCAGTAATATGGATGTAGGCTTTGGGGGTCCAGCAGTGGAATTAGTTGCTCACATCTCCTGGGGGATGGAACACAAGTTGCCCCCCAGCAGTAGGTAATAAATCACCCGGCCCCCCTCTTGCTCCTGATTTCTTAATGCAAGTGCATCACATATCACAGAGATGAACCAATCTGAACTCGACACACTCTGGGACACTGAGATTTGTTGTGGTTCTTGTAGTGTAAATCATAGAACATCAAACTGCTAGAATTTCATTTTAGAAAGAGATTCATTTAAATGCTGTCATCATGAGAAAGTGTGTGTATGACACGAGTCTATGTCATTGCTTAGCTGCTCCCCGGGGTCCAGAAATGGAATAAACGGTATGGATGGATGATTGAATATTTATTTTGATTAAAAAGAAAAAAAAAATGAAAATAATTTAGTTCAGTGCTGTATTTACTGTTGTGGACCTCTAGGTGGCAGCAAAATCCCGCATCAGAAAGTGAAATCCATTTTGGGGGAAAGTGTGTGAAGTCTCGATACACAGTGTTGTAGTGTACAAGTCTAAACTAATCTTTACAAAAATGTTATTCCCATACACCTGCAATAACAATAATAATAATGATGATAACGATAATAATAATAATAATAATAATAACAACAACAACAATACCACTACTACTTTTACTACTACTAGTAATAATAATAATAATCAGAAGAACTATCTGGAAGTTAATTTGGGCTGAGTTCAGCAGTGCAGCTTGCGTACATCATCTTATACATTTAAAGCAAGACCTTCACATGACTGTTATGCTGTATTATAAAAATGTCAGATAACTTCACATAGCGGGAAAGCGGGCGATCTGGACCGCGCCATCAAACTGTGGAACTCACTCTCCCATAAGCCTCCAGTCCACAGAGACCCAGCGGCACGCTTGGCCCGTTACAGAGGTCGACTGAGAACCGTCCTTACACGCGCCGTTAAGGGGTTGGTGGTGGGGTTGGGGGGTGGGGGTTAAAACGGTTCCTAACAATCCCTAAGGGCCCACGTCGATAGGGGCCACAGTGGAACAGCTTAATGAATAATCAAATTATTAAGTGTAATATGTTACGATTTCAGAAATTTGTCCATGAAAGAAATGTACTGCAATAAAACAAAATGTATTTTTAAGTGTAATAATATGAAGTATAATAATATGAAGAATATATATATATATATATATATATATATATATATATATATTTATGTATACTATACGCATCTATTATTCATTATTCTCTTGACCCATTGTGAAATATTGGATCTTTTTTTTTACTTCTGTTCTCGCCTCATCTATTCAATTGTTGCTTAACAATTTAAGTCTTACAACTTTCATCTTTCTAGTTTTCAGTAAATACATTTTAATTCATGACAGTTTTAAAAAACAAAACGTAAGAAGAGTCCTGAGAGTTTGTGTGTGTCTGTGTATGTGTGTGCAATGTGAGTTGTGTTCTAGTTTCAATCACATGCAGACGCACGTGATTGAAACTAGCAGCTAAACAGATCCCTATAACTGTCTTTTCTGTTAGGATGAACAGACTAGGTGATGTGATACGGTGGACGCGGCTCAGGAAGCTGTTGTTGACTAATTGAATGAAGTGTCCAGATGGCCGGCCTGGGAAAAGAGCTGGAGCTGGGAAGAGGGAGGAAGGGTCACCATGACATTGTGTAATGGGCCACGCTTCTTTTATCAGTGGGATCAGTGAGATTGTAATGGGGAAGTGTGGGAAGCAGAGCCTCAGCAGCGCTCCCAGGATCTCAAAGAGAAGTGTGTGTGTGTGTGTGTGTGTGTGTGTGTGTGTGCGAGGGAGAGTGTGGCACAACACGGCGACACACTTCACTGTGCACACGCACATCAAATGACACTTCACACACTGCTAGGTAATAGAAGGTCAAAAAATCTATTTAAAAATGTTACATAATGTTATCTAAAACAAAAAATAAACAAAGACAATATAAGTGTATATAATCTCAAAAGTGTTGTTTATCTAAAACTTTAAAGATTTAAAAATAAAATTTTTTTTTTGCCATTATTATGACATTAAATAATATGAAATATTATGAAACTGTTTCAATATCAGGAAAAATGTATATGTGTAAGAAAATGTATAAGAAAGCTAAAAGTGTATGAGAAAGGTATTTTAACTTTTCAATCACGATTAACAATGTTGCAAAATGTAAAAAATAAATAAATAAATAAAATTTTACAATAAAAGCTAAAATAAAATCATTTTGTAATTGAACATTTGTAATTGAAAAATTGTAACTTTTTTATACAGTTGTACCATTTTGTACTAAAAAATACAAAACAGTTTAATTAATAATGTAGCATCATATTATATTTTAGTGTAAATGTTTTGATTGTGTTCATTTCTTCAGAACTTTCCTTTAATATTTTCTAATGCACTAATAAAAATTTACATTAGAATCTGTGGGACAAAAAAAAAACGTCTGTTCACCAATTTGTAAGACATACAGTGAAATTCAAGGGTCTCGTGCGGAATTCTCACGAGAACACAAGAGAATCTGAGGACTTGTGTGATGATCACAATAAACAGAGCTTTAAAGACTGTTGCGACTTGCAACAGTGACTTATATCACTTTACGAGGTCACACGTTTCCCACATTCACTAGCCACAAGCTGAATCAGGTTTTATCTTTCTTAAAACACCCTCCACCTGCTCCCCAGAGGCCAGTCCTTTGTGCTGGAGCAATAAGGGCTTCACCCGCCATGTGGCGTCCCCTGCGATCTGATTGGCTGCCGACTGTGAGAACCTCCAGCAAACTCCAGACTCACACATTGATATGGAGATCAGCGAGTATAAAGGCAGGAGAGAGACCAGCAGAGCTCAGATCCCCTTCTGACGGAGAACTGAACACAAGACAAAGCGCCATGACGCCTTCACTCCGAGAGTCTCTGATGGCCACAGAACAGCTCTCCTCCACAAACAAGGTAAATATTCTTCACTTCACACCTCCACCAGCCTCTTTCAGCCTGGCGAAAGGCCACGGACGCTCTTCTGAAGCCTGTTTCTAATGGACGTTTCTTCTGTTTCCTCAGCTGAGAAAGCCCATGGTGGAGAAGATGCGGCGAGAACGTATCAACGGCAGCATTGAGAAGCTGAAGCTTCTTCTGGCGGAAGAGTTTCTCCAGCAGCAGCCCGACTCCAGACAGGAGAAAGCTGACATCCTGGAGATGACGGTGGATTTCTTGAGACGACAGAGTGTCTCCAGCGTCTCCAGCGCAGCTCAGGATGGACACGGCCGATGTCTGCAGGAGGCCGTCCACTTCCTGTCTCGCTGTCCAGCGCAGAGCGAGTCCCACCGACGCCTGCTGAAGCTCTGCCTGCTCACAGAGATGGAGAAGAAGAAGAAGTCCTCACCCACTCCGGCCGCTGCTCACGGCAAACAGGAAACTCCTGCTGGACTCTGGAGACCCTGGTAGAGAGACACAGGAACTGATCTGCTCCTGAAAGACTTTCTTCTGCTTTCTGAGAAAGTGGCTCGTGACTGAATCTTCTAGAATCAAAAGAATCATTTACAATGTCAAATGATTGTTGCTCCAGGAAAAGTCTGTGTCAGACGCTTCCGCTCTATCACCCATGTTGGGTTTGAATTCTCTTCATCTGTTGGATGAAGAAACGTCTTTTATTTGCTGAAGCCTCGTCTCTGTATTTGATCGTTTAAGCAAACTCTGTCTTTGTTTAAGAAGATGTACAGCCGCTTCTGTCTAGACTTTCCTCTGTATGAGGATCATCTGGTATCACTGTCAGTGATTTGATATGATGTTTGTTTGTTACAAACCGTGTTTGGCCTTTTTCAAGGCGTCTGTGTGAATCACTTCATATTGAAGATGTTCCTTCTTCCTCTGAAAGATGATACGTGTCTTGTTTCTAAAGACTTCTGTAGTTTGTTTTGAACTGCTGTAACTGCTGAATTGTTTCTTTTTTTTGAAAGATCTGTCAGATTGAGACGTTTGTGACGTCGTTTGTCTCTGTGTGAAGCGACTGTGTCGCTGCTGAATCACGTCTTTTTCCCCTGAAGGTCTGAGTAATGTCACTTCATGCTGAAGTACAACTCAAAATAAACATGTAATTTCTTCTGACTTCTGCGTTAACTTCGTTATTGATTAAGTTGTGAATTAATTTTTCTTTTATCAGATGTTTATTTAAAGAAGTTTTCATTGGGAATCAACTAATGACACTTCTGGTGTTCAGATCCAGACAGTGTTCATCTCAAGACCAAATTCTCTTTAGCATCTTAAACAACTCACAACATGCCAACATACAAAAAAGAAATGAAAAAGCAAGCAGTCTTGACAAACCTGAAAAAAAAAAATAGAACTATATTAACGTTGAAAATCCATCCATGCAACATACATTTTAACTTATTTATCAATTTTGGGTTGTGGACGCCAATCCCAGCATCTTATGGCCAAACTTTGGCATAGCAGCAATTCACAGGCAGGACTGTTATGCACAACATCCTCACCTTCACCTGTTGTTTATGTGTTCAACCTGCAAAACTACACAAACACAGAAGAACATGCAAAGGTCCTGACCTGGCCGGCCGGGAAACCGGTGGTCTCTTTACAAGCACGGGAGACAAAGCTGAGACTGTGACTACAGTGAGGAAGTCAAATATGTGGCTGTTTGATGGAATACAATTTTTTTTATAAAATGACACAAAAGTAAGTGATCTACTGCTAGAGAAAATTCATCTTTGGGATCAGACTTGTCAAACTCAATCGTACAGGGGCCAAACGAGAAAAAAATGTATAAAACATACATTTTTTTTTGTTTTAAACTGACAGTACATAATATCATTGCAAATAATAAATATTGTATTTTTCAGACTATAACATGCACTAGTATACAAGGCGCACCCCTAATAAACGGGTATATCCTAATATTATTTCACATTTCACATAATTTTTAAACATTTTTAGGATTTCCCCTGCGCGTGTGACAAAAGTGACTGGATCACTCCAGAAGCTCATTTTAGCTTAATGTGCAGCAGCTAAAAAGTAATAATAAAACTACACAGGAGTCCATATTCTCCTGTGTAGTTTTCAACAAATGAGTTCAACCATTGGTTGAACTCAGTGATTTTCTCAGCTGACGCGCTCTTGTGATATCACTACCTCACCTGGTGTCATTTGAACTCTGTTTCCCCGCCTACAGACGAAACCTTCTAACCGTAAGCTTTACCTGTTAGTCTAAACATATGTGCAACACAAACACATTTCTCTATAAACAAATACCAGATACAACAAATACATACAGACTGTAGCTATGTGCGTGTGTGTGAGAGACAGAGAGAGTGAGTGCGTGAGAGAGTGAGTGAGAGAGAGAGAGAGAGAGAGAGACAGACATAGTGACTGAGTGAGAGAGAGCGAGAGAGAGAGAGAGAGAGAGAGAGAGAGAGAGAGAGAGAGAGAGAGTGAGAGAGAGAGGGGCTCTACATTTCATGCTTTATTATTGAGACTCTTTATGACAAACCCAATAATTAACAAAAATATTTTGTCCTCATTATGTTACTTGTAAATGTTACTTGTCAAAAGGACACAAGTTGGAAATATGAACGTTCTGAAAAAAAGAGAAAAAGAACAAGCTTTTCAGTAAATATTACAAATGATACAATTAATAATTTTACAAGGCATGGCAGCTAGAGCATTATGGGATCTGTAGTTTGTGGGATCTGTAGCTTCCTGACGCTGTTTTAAAGGGTCTCGTGGGCGAGAATTTCTGTACAACGGTTTAGAGCTTTAAAAACAAGTAAAAGTACTGTAGTATGACCTGCTGTACTGTAGTATGAATCATGAATGTTTGTAATTGATTGCTTCAGAAATGCAAAGAAACAGAAAAAATATCTTTCTTCAACATGTTTATTTTGAGTTGTACTTCAGCATGAAGTGACATTACTCAGACTTTCAGGGGAGAAAGACGTGATTCAGCAGCGACACAGTCGCTTCACAGAGACGAACGACGTCACAAACGTCTCAATCTGACAGTTCTTTCAAAAAAAGAAACAATTCAGCAGTTCAAAACAAACTACAGAAGTCTTCAGAAACAAGACACGTATCATCTTTCAGAGGAAGAAGGAACATCTTCTTCAATATGAAGTGATTCACACAGACGCCTTGAAAAAGGCCAAACACGGTTTGTAACAAACAAACATCATATCAAATCACTAACAGTGATACGAGATGATCCTCATACAGAGGAAAGTCTAGACAGAAGCGGCTGTACATCTTCTTAAACAAAGACAGAGTTTGATCTGAAACGATCAAATACAGAGACGAGGCTTCAGCAAATAAAAGACGTTTCTTCATCCAACAGATGAAGAGAATTCAAACCCAACATGGGTGATAGAGCGGAAGCGTCTGACACAGACTTTTCCTGGAGCGACAATCATTTGACATTGTAAATGATTCTGTTGATTCTAGAAGATTCAGTCACGAGCCACTTTCTCAGAAAGCAGAAGAAAGTCTTTCAGGAGCAGATCAGTTCCTGTGTCTCTCTACCAGGGTCTCCAGAGTCCAGCAGGAGCTTCCTGTTTGCCGTGAGCAGCGGCCAGAGTGGGTGAGGACTTCTTCTTCTTCTCCTCCTCTGTGAGCAGGCAGAGCTTCAGCAGGCGTCGGTGGGACTCGCTCTGCGCTGGACAGCGAGACAGGAAGTGGACGGCCTCCTGCAGACATCGGCCGTGTCCATCCTGAGCTGCGCTGGAGACGCTGGAGACACTCTGTCGTCTCAAGAAATCCACCGTCATCTCCAGGATGTCAGCTTTCTCCTGTCTGGAGTCGGGCTGCTGCTGGAGAAACTCTTCCGCCAGAAGAAGCTTCAGCTTCTCAATGCTGCCGTTGATACGTTCTCGCCGCATCTTCTCCACCATGGGCTTTCTCAGCTGAGGAAACAGAAGAAACATCTATTAGAAACAGGCTCCAGAAGAGCGTCCGTGGCCTTTCGCCAGGCTGAAAGAGGCTGGTGGAGGTGTGAAGTGAAGAATATTTACCTTGTTTGTGGAGGAGAGCTGTTCTGTGGCCATCAGAGACTCTCGGAGTGAAGGCGTCATGGCGCTTTGTCTTGTGTTCAGTTCTCCGTCAGAAGGGGATCTGAGTTCTGCTGGTCTCTCTCCTGCCTTTATACTCGCTGATCTCCATATCAATGTGTGAGTCTGGAGTTTGCTGGAGGTTCTCACAGTCGGCAGCCAATGGCAGACCAGTACCAGCACAGCGAACAGAGGGCCGCCACATGCTAAATGACAAGCTTATTGCCAGGAAACAAAGAGCGCGTCTCCGGGGAGCAGGTGGAGGGGCGGCTGCTGTGGCAGAGCGTGTGTGAGAAAGTGGAGACCCTCATTTAAAGCTTTGTTTGTTGTATGACACAGCGGCCATTTATTGACAAAGCACGTGCCATTATTACCAGAAAAAATCTCACCAGCGAAATACAGCAGATCTCAGCGTATTTAAACTGTAGATAAATAGAAAGACATATATAGACGCTCAGACAGAAAGACAGACACATTAAGACAGGCAGATAGACAGACACACACACACACACACACACACACACAATCAGAAAGACAGAAATACACACATTCTGATAGATAGACCGACTTACAGAGAAATACAATGGTAAACAGACAGACAGATAAAAAATAAACTGAGAATTGAAAATATAATTGGATGAATGAATGGGAGATGAAGATAGATGACAGACAGATAGATAGATGGAAGAATATATTCATTAATGAAAGAAAAGGTTGACAAACAGAAAGACAGAAATAACAGAGACGGTAGATAGAACAGAGAAATAATAAGACAGTAATATAAAATAAACAACATAAACAATTTGGTCAATGAATTTGAGAACTTTTTAGTGAGTTTAAAATGTTTCACAATTAGTAAATGTGTTTGAGGTCCGAGGAGTAAAACCGTCAGGCTCTTTAACTTCACTGTAAGCTTCTTAATGATCTTTAAACAGTCGTAATGAAAGCTCCCGCTACAAGTCCTGTAAGGTCTCTCTCGGGGGTCTCTGTTGAGGGTCTCTCAACTGTCATTAATGAAGCACACTTTTGTTCAGTGCCTTGTGAATGGGAAGAGTGTGGGAAAGCTCCGGGGAAAGGAGTCTCAGCACAGCCCCAGTCCATCTGTCGGGAGAGACCCTAGTAGCCACCTCCACTCAGTGGTCTTCTCTTTACACTTCAACTTAAATAAATTCTTGAGCCGGAGGTGCATCAGCATTACATTTGTTCATTGACAAGGCTGTGACGTTTATTTTGTGGGAAAATGTTTTTTTCATTTTGACAAATATGACTGAAATAGGTTGACATAAGTCCTGAAATTTCCATGAATGATTCAAAAACCAACACAAAAGCACGAAAGGAATCCGGTAACTCATTGAAAATGATAAAGATCTCAAAACATGTCTCACTTAAATTACCATATTATAAATCTGATAGTTGGATTTGTTTAATTTGTAGGAATTAAAATACTGATTATGATTTAATTGTATATTATGAAATCAAATGACCAAAATGCTGCCGTAAGTTTTTATTATTTGAACGTTTTGCATTAATTTATTAATATAAAAACTTTTTTTTACAAAATATACAGTATATTTTGTTTAAATGTATGTTCAAACAACTGGTCAAAGTGATACATTCCATCAATAAGAAAAACAATAAGTGGAATGAAACATTGCATTTTTACATTTAATGTGTACAAAAAAGTTTATTATATATATATATTTATAGTATATATACTATATACACAGATCGACTGTAGCTTAAACAGATGTAGAGTGAAATGTGATTTATATGTATATATAATATTTGAGTATATTTATATACTGTATATACTGGTAGGTGTGAGTAAATATAGTAGAATTTGAATACATATATTTATTTTAAAAGTCTTAAATATTTTCAATCATAGTAAAATAAAAAAAATCTTGTCAAGAAAAAACACTGAACCAGGAAGTTGATTGTACACTTTATTTTTCGTGGCGATTGATTTCTGCTCTTCACATGAGCAACTTATAACACACGACAGGTGCTTTACGACCACAGCAGCAGCATTGGTAAAAATGACCTATTTTAGGTAAATACACTTTTCACTCATGAACAATTCAAGATTATAAATGTGTCCTTCCCTCCAACCGGAAAGAATCAGGAATGTCACAGACATTTTAAATTCAATGAGATCATGCAAAAATGCATGAAGATGAGAACACAACCTTTTCAGTAAGGTAACAATTCACAATATGTGAGTGCATCTATATATAACATAGAATTTTAGAATACAATGTTTCCAATAGAAAGAGAATCGGACATAACGGATTTCAGTAAATAGAAAGGCTGGTCTCACATCGTTCAGATGCAGAGATGAAACCCAACATGGGTCAAAGTCCTGAACAGGACAACATGTCTAAAGTAGACCTTAAGATCAGAAATAAAAGCTCTAAAACAGCTTTTCAAATATTATTAAAAAAATGTATCATTTGACATTGTAAATGATTCTGTTGATTCTAGAAGATTCAGTCACGAGCCACTTTCTCAGAAAGCAGAAGAAAGTCTTTCAGGAGCAGATCAGTTCCTGCGTCTCTCTACCAGGGTCTCCAGAGTCCAGCAGGAGTTTCCTGTTTGCCGTGAGCAGCGGCCGGAGTGGGTGAGGACTTCTTCTTCTTCTCCTCCTCTGTGAGCAGGCAGAGCTTCAGCAGGCGTCGGTGGGACTCGCTCTGCGCTGGACAGCGAGACAGGAAGTGGACGGCCTCCTGCAGACATCGGCCGTGTCCATCCTGAGCTGCGCTGGAGACGCTGGAGACACTCTGTCGTCTCAAGAAATCCACCGTCATCTCCAGGATGTCAGCTTTCTCCTGTCTGGAGTCGGGCTGCTGCTGGAGAAACTCTTCCGCCAGAAGAAGCTTCAGCTTCTCAATGCTGCCGTTGATACGTTCTCGCCGCATCTTCTCCACCATGGGCTTTCTCAGCTGAGGAAACAGAAGAAACGTCCATTAGAAACAGGCTTCAGAAGAGCGTCCGTGGCCTTTCGCCAGGCTGAAAGAGGCTGGTGGAGGTGTGAAGTGAAGAATATTTACCTTGTTTGTGGAGGAGAGCTGTTCTGTGGCCATCAGAGACTCTCGGAGTGAAGGCGTCATGGCGCTTTGTCTTGTGTTCAGTTCTCCGTCAGAAGGGGATCTGAGCTCTGCTGGTCTCTCTCCTGCCTTTATACTCGCTGATCTCCATATCAATGTGTGAGTCTGGAGTTTGCTGGAGGTTCTCACAGTCGGCAGCCAATCAGATCGCAGGGGACGCCACATGGCGGGTGAAGCCCTTATTGCTCCAGCACAAAGGACTGGCCTCTGGGGAGCAGGTGGAGGGTGGGAGGATGTGTGAGAAAGTGGCTTGAGACTGGAACTAATTGCTCAAAGCACGTGCTTCTAAAAAGCACCACAGCTTAGAGCAGAGAACATGATCTCTCAGTAGAGACACGTTACTACACTCTAAAAAAGTACAGTTGTCACATTGAAAAGTGACACTTTTGAAAAAAAAAAATGAAAAGCTAACCTAATTAACTTAGAGAATGTACAAAAATCAAGACATACAAAACACTTCCATGTCATGTTCTCGTTAAAGTTCTCTCCAGGCAAATCATCATACAGTTTTCATCATACATCATACATTTGATAGAGAAAACAAGAATTTGGTTTCATTTTCGACTCAACTTTGTACGCCACCTTGACTAAAAGCAACTGCTGAACGCATAAATGTTATTGCGCAGCATCAATCAGCGGCTAACAGACCTGGGAAGCACGGACGTGCCGTAAACCTCTGAGTCTGGGTGACGTGTCTAATTAGCTGCAGTCAGGCACACTTCTATTCATCCCCCTGTGGGAAACCAGCGGCGAGAGGATCCCAGAAGAACTAAAAGAGCATTCCCCACCCTTTTCTTCTTCTGAGTGCCAGACCGTCAGCGCGTGCAGTTCAATGACACAGCGAGTAATCATCAAGTGATTCATGCCAGATGTTTCTGGAATATTTCTTTTATGCTTGTTTCATATCCTCTGTACCAATATGTTCATTTAGGTTTTTGTTTTTGCTGGATCATTTATGGTGACTGGAAACGGCCTTTCGTTGCCCTTCAGTCTGCAGTTTCTACTATTTTAACAGTCGGTTACAATGTCACATAAGAGCAGAGGTGTAAAGAGTACCTGAAAACAATACTTGAGTAAAAGTACGAATACCATACTGTTAAATGTACTCTATTATAAGTTACAATCATCAATTCCAAAAAGACTTGAGTAAAAGTCACGAAGTATCCAATTTCAAAAGTATTTTTACTTGTACTGAATTTAGGCTTGGAAAAACTGTAATATAGGCTTTTATTGCATAATAAATTAAATATAGAATTTTATATAAAATGATCAGTGTTTTAAAATAGCATAACAAAAAAGATTAAAAAGAAACAACAAGTCCATCTGAAACTCAGACATTCAAAAAAATGCAACCGCTATTTCACGTTCACGTGACTTAACACATAAATGGCATCCAGTACGTTCAGCACCATGCAGAAGGCGAAAACGCCTAGTCCGCACGAGAAATTAACCGCGGTGGAAAATGATGCCGACTTGTAGCACAGAGTCTCAATGTAACGAGTAACGGTAAATGTCCATTCAAATGTAGTAACGTAAAGACAACAGATATTCAATCAAAAATGTAATCAATTAGTGAGTAAAAGTTGCTTGTATTTTTTGATACCAAGTATAAGTACAAAGTAGCCAAAAACACCGAAGTAAAGTAATAAAGTCCATTTGCTCATGTCCTTTACATAACTGCATAAGTTTATTATGTTCCTCTAACAAAACATGCAAAAAGTGTGCAAATAAAATTCTTGGTGTATAACTAAAAATACAAAGATTTTAAAATTTGCCTTTTCATTTTCTTTCAAAGTTAGATAAGGACGATGACACAATATAATGGTTTAAGATGCGTCTTGAATCAATTCAAGACTCGTGCGCCATGGAAGCTGATGGTTCTGCTTCTTAACCAGATCTTATCACAACCCATAAAAGTTCACAAAACACTAATTTCAAGAAAGGTGACCTCAGTTATCATACTTCGAACATGTCGTTATAGTGTACATGTACATATATATATATAAATTAGATATTTAAAAAAGAAAATTTAAAAAGATTTCTCCAGATATTTCAGTCATGCACAGTAGCTGATGATGTTTCTCTGAAGATTCAAAGATGAAGAACCACTTCCCAGTTATTCTGTGCGTCCAACACATACTTCTTATTAAAAAGCTTACTAACACTTATTTCTAACTTATACACATCACATTAAACATATGATAAACATTTACTACA
Source organism: Paedocypris micromegethes (assembly GCA_028031935.1). Classification (NCBI taxonomy): domain Eukaryota; kingdom Metazoa; phylum Chordata; class Actinopteri; order Cypriniformes; genus Paedocypris; species Paedocypris micromegethes. The sequence goes on from CM051495.1 coordinate 13,546,425, forward strand.
TTTTTGTTCTGTAGTTCAATTTCTACGTCTACAATCTCTAAATTTTGCATTGTGTGACTTTGAACTCTAAATTCAGGCAAACTGAATTCCTTTCAACTTACGTCAGGAAAAAGACATTTACTTTTTCACTTGTCTTAACTTTTGCTTTGTAAGACATTCTCTCTCCACCTGCCTCACAAAGACACGCTCATTGTTTCCTCTGCAATAAAAGCTTAAAGAGCGAGCATGTGGCGGCCCTCTGCTTCTTTGAGTCATTCCAGTGCTCTGATTGGCTGCCGACTGTGAGAACCTCCAGCAAACTCCAGACTCACACATTGATATGGAGATCAGCGAGTATAAAGGCAGGAGAGAGACCAGCAGAACTCAGATCCCCTTCTGACGGAGAACTGAACACAAGACAAAGCGCCATGACGCCTTCACTCCGAGAGTCTCTGATGGCCACAGAACAGCTCTCCTCCACAAACAAGGTAAATATTCTTCACTTCACACCTCCACCAGCCTCTTTCAGCCTGGCGAAAGGCCACGGACGCTCTTCTGGAGCCTGTTTCTAATAGACGTTTCTTCTGTTTCCTCAGCTGAGAAAGCCCATGGTGGAGAAGATGCGGCGAGAACGTATCAACGGCAGCATTGAGAAGCTGAAGCTTCTTCTGGCGGAAGAGTTTCTCCAGCAGCAGCCCGACTCCAGACAGGAGAAAGCTGACATCCTGGAGATGACGGTGGATTTCTTGAGACGACAGAGTGTCTCCAGCGTCTCCAGCGCAGCTCAGGATGGACACGGCCGATGTCTGCAGGAGGCCGTCCACTTCCTGTCTCGCTGTCCAGCGCAGAGCGAGTCCCACCGACGCCTGCTGAAGCTCTGCCTGCTCACAGAGGAGGAGAAGAAGAAGTCCTCACCCACTCCGGCCGCTGCTCACGGCAAACAGGAAACTCCTGCTGGACTCTGGAGACCCTGGTAGAGAAACACAGGAACTGATCTGCTCCTGAAAGACTTTCTTCTGCTTTCTGAGAAAGTGGCTCGTGACTGAATCTTCTAGAATCAACAGAATCATTTACAATGTCAAATGATTGTCGCTCCAGGAAAAGTCTGTGTCAGACGCTTCCGCTCTATCACCCATGTTGGGTTTGAATTCTCTTCATCTGTTGGATGAAGAAACGTCTTTTATTTGCTGAAGCCTCGTCTCTGTATTTGATCGTTTCAGATCAAACTCTGTCTTTGTTTAAGAAGATGTACAGCCGCTTCTGTCTAGACTTTCCTCTGTATGAGGATCATCTGGTATCACTGTCAGTGATTTGATATGATGTTTGTTTGTTACAAACTGTGCTTGGCCTTTTTCAAGGCGTCTGGTGTGAATCACTTCATATTGAAGAAGATGTTCCTTCTTCCTCTGAAAGATGATACGTGTCTTGTTTCTGAAGACTTTTGTAGTTTAATTTGAACTGCTGTAACTGCTGAATTGTTTCTTTTTTTTTAAAGAACTGTCAGAAAGAGACGTTTGTCTCTATGTGAAGTTAGCTCCTATAGGAGAGCATGCCGCTCTAAATTCATCTCTTGAAGAGATTCATCAAGTATTATTTCTACATTAGAAATTACATGTTAATTAATTCCTTTCTTTGTTTGGGGAATTTTGCATCTGCTATGTTAGCATAATAGCTAATTAACTCAAATTGAGATGTAATATTAATATTCTATGAATATGTCTAATGTTGCTAAAGATATCTGATGTCTGTTTTTGTGCTTTTGTTCTTTTTGGAACGGTTTTCTTTGAGAACTGATGTAAAGTCTTTTATGAAGAGTGTTTTGACCATTGTTTTAAATGGCATGTCACAATCAACATCTGCACTGAATCCAGATGTTTGATGTTTGCGCATACTTGCAATCATAATAAACATCTGTTTAAAAAACATTTAAATGAAGAAAGGTCAATTTATTCAAAAGAACACAAAAAACAAATTTCATATGTACTGACACATTGTTCATAGACAAGTAGTACAGTGAAAATACATTCTATACTATACTATACTATTCTATACAATGAAACAACAAAAAAATGTTTCATGTAATCTAAATATAAATCAAAGTTTTATTAACCAAAAAAAAAGTTTAAAATGTTTCATTTTGTACTAACCGACAATCAATAAAAAGCAACGTTAATTTAAAAGTACACACACACACACACACAAACAACTGAACTGAACTTCAGAGCAAGACACTAATCTGATCTGCTGCCAGAGAACTGCAGTGTGTGTGTGTGTATGAGAGAGAGAGAGAGAGACAGAGAGAGAGAGAGAGACAGAGACCCATGTGCGCGCGCGCGTGTGTGTGTGTGTGTGAGATCACGTAGCGTTAATACACTTCACTTTAGATGGAATAACTGCAGAACAAAAATTCCAGTTTGTTTTCAGTTTTCTTTTGATTATTGTTGTTTATAAAAATACATCAAATACATAGCATCCACACATTTTAAAATCAAATTAAGTTATTTTTTATTTCAATTAAGGCTGATGAAAACATCAACAAAGTTAATCAAGATTATTAATGGACAAGAGTTGACATTATTATAATCATGACAATAATATATTCAATTTGTAAAGCCCTTTACATGTGCGCACAAATCTCAAAGCGCCAATTTATAAATTATTGTACATTTAACTATTTAGAATTGAGAAAAATTAGGATTTTACAGGAAATTGTATTGAACATGTTCCCAAAAAAAGTCGTGGGAAAGAATGTCCACGATTCAACAGTTTTGTCTTGTTCCTAGAAGTGTCTGGCTGGTTTCAGAACTCTCGTGGTCCAGATGGTCTCGCTGTGACTAAGGACCCCCTCTAATAAAGAGAGTTCAAACACCATGGCTAATGCGATGTGTAACAAGACACACTTCCTTTGTCTCCCGACCGTGGCCAGTCAATAAACAGACTGTGGGAAAGGAAGAACGGCCTCGAGTACAGAACTTGCGGGAATCTCAGTGAAGCCCAACAATGCCCCGTGGCACAAAGGCCCGACGTCTTTGTGTGCAGGCCCGATGCAACAGGTGCTGTAGAGAGACACGGAGCCAGAACACAAGACAAAACTTGACTCCAAATAACAATTTTAACGTGTAAAAACCTCCAACAACTAAATAGAATCCAAGCAGCTTTTTAGATATCACAAAAATGACATGTGTGTGTGTGTGTGTGTGTGTGTGCGCGCGCGCGTATTTGTGCATCCATATATCATATTAAACATATAATTATACTGGGTTTCGTGAATACACTTGTGCCGTGTGTGTGTGTGTGTGTGTGTGTGTGTGTGTGTGTGTGTGTGTGTGTGTGTGTGTCGCAAACAGGTCGTGTGCGGGCTGCGTTATAAACGGGAAATAATTCTCACTTTTAGGAGGTTGTTGGAGTGTAATAGTAGCGCTTTGAACTCACTTGCATGCTGTTTGTGTTCGTTTCCCACGGACAGGACAATAGCTCGGCGTCAGCGCGGCGTGTGACCAGCCGCCGGGGCAGTAAAACAAAGTCAATTCAGTAGCGCGCCAAACTGACGCTCTGACGTCACGCCATCAGCACGAGCTTCTGGCGCGTGCGGCTCTGCGGCGGCAGTCAGTCAAAGTCAAAGCGCGAGGGGCGTGACTTCAGAAAAACTCACTTCATTGAATTATGAATGTCACCAGCCTATATACAGTAGTACTTTGCTGGTGATTAATCAAATGATAATTCATTATTTATAATGTATTATAATATATATTATACTGTATTAATATATACAGTACTACACACACGCACGCACTGCATATGCAAATGGCCAAAATGGACCACTTCTTCTCGCTTTTTAAATCAGTCAGAACAATCAAATACCGCACGTGCACATACATACACATACAGTATTTATAAAGATGCACGTGCCTTCACAGCTTTCCTCCGTTTATACAACACGTGAACTTCCGTAATCTGGCACGTGGCTGTGACTTCGGTGTGACGCCGATATCAAAGGTAAGAAAACAGTTCACGTCCGTGATCGCAGCTGTTTCACGCGCCTTTGATGTCGCCGTTTAGACCACGTGCCTTCACGCGCCTGAAGTTACACACGGAGCACGAGGTTCATAAAACAAGCGCGCGACCTCGTTTCAGCGAACATCGAACACAAATCGGGATATTAAACGTGCGTTTTTAGACAAAACATGAAGGTAAACGCAAATAAGTATAAATCACTATAACGGAAGATTCCGTTAAATCTATTCTGATAATCAGCGAACAATTTAATCAGACAAACATTTAATATAGGTGTAATATATGATATATATATATATGATATATATATGTATGTATGTATATATATATATATATAGATATATATATATATATATATATATATAATATATATATATATAAATATATATAATATATATATAATATATATATATATATATATATATATATATATATAATATATATATATATATATATATAAATAAATATATATAGATATAAAGGGTATAACATATATATTAAGTGTAAAAAAATAAATGTATCAAATACAATATTTGTAAATATTACTCAAAACAAAAATTAACTGAAAAGAAAACCAAAAAATACCAAGATAAACAGAAAAGAACCTTTTATGCATACAACCATTTGTGTACATACACACTAACATTTTATACATAATTATTGTTATTTATTTATTTTTAGGCTAAGAAAATGGCAAATTCCTTCACAAGATAATTTCCAGCCCGGGAAACATTCCTTCAGTGGACAGCGATAGCGGTCAGCTAACCATAAAATGAATGTCCTGCATTGTTGCGAGGAGCCGGAGTGTGGGAACAGTAACGCCACACAGACCACACGGCCTTTGTAATGCTAATGCCGCCATATAAATACAGAAGACTCCTGCCCAGGCAGCTCACAACACTTCAGAGCAGAGAAGACACACTGTGGCTGGAAGATGGCTCCTCATTCAGTCATGTTCTCATCTTTTGAACATCCTCACTTCAGCGATAAGGAGAAACTTAAGGTACGTTTGAAAGCATGTTGTTCTTGAAGCATGTTGTAACCAAAGTGGTTTAAGAAAAACTGTAATGCAGTGTAACGTAAGCGTCTACTGAACGCATGAATGCTAACTTGTCCTCGTCGTTCCAGCTGAGGAAACCCATTGTGGAGAAGATGCGGCGAGATCGGATCAACAGCTGCATCGACCAGCTGAAGGCCATGATGGAGAAGGAGTTCCAGAACCGGGATCCCAGCACCAAGCTGGAGAAGGCAGACATTCTGGAAATGACTGTCAGCTTTCTCAAACAGCAGCTACGCGTCCCTCAGAAAGATTATTCCGAGGGATATTCCCACTGCTGGAGAGAGTCGGTCCAGTTCCTCACTCTTCATTCCACGGAAGGTTCCGGACGGGAGCTCCAGACTCTCCACAAAGCCTCAAGCTCCACTCCAGCCCCTGCTCCGCGGCTTCCCCCAGAAGAGAAGACCTCCATCTGGAGACCCTGGTAGAGGGACTCGGAGCAGTAAACCTGAGCGACGGAAGCGTTCCCGTCTCTCATCAGAGTAGGAGATGTCCATTTCCAAAGTGTGTGTTTGTCTTGTCATCACATTGATCGACAAAAGGGAAGCGGGGTGTTGTGCAGATGTGCAGACTCTTGTTCTTTACGAATAGCTCTTATTATGCTTACAGTATCTGTTTCTTATATTTTTTTCTATGAAGGTTTAATCTAGGTTGACTCCAGTGGAGTCTGAGATCCACACGTCAGCTCTTCGGACTGATGTTTTATTAGCAGAAAGATTTTTCAGTGCGCTGAAACATCTGCATTGTAAATACAGGGCACGTTGTACCTTTCAATACGCTGTTTACTCTCTTTCATGGGTTTTTGTGGATATAAGCTCTTATGTGTTTTATTTTTCTATCAATAAAATATTTTTTTCAACTCTTTGTAAGATGCACTTTTTTTGGATTTTGGAACATTTGCTGTAGAATATGTTTTTCGTAAAACAAAACACATTAGAATTTTGGCTTGGTTTGTATTGAACTAAAAAATATATAAAAAAAAAACATTCTTATTTTTATGTGACAAGTGTTCAAGTAAATACTGCTTAAATGTGTTTCAGTGTTATAAATACATAGATACACAGAAAAAACAGACAGACATACACTCAGATCACTAGAAAATGGCAGATAGGTTCTCTATAGTCTTGAGGATTTACATTAAGTTTATTTTTAACTTCAGCTAATCAATTGCAAAAACGAATGTGCATTAACAGTTACAAACCGTGGAAAAACATATACAGGTAAAGTGTAAAAATAAAATATACTTTGTCAATGTATATTGGTAGGTTTGTATATGAAGGAAAAATGAATATAAATGTTTGCACAATTTTACAAAAGCTGTTCACCACACAAATGTTAATAGGTAAGTGTATATTTAGGTAAAGAATGAATGAATAAACTTTATTGAAATTCAATTGCCGGAACAGCCAATAGTAACAATAACATTTAAAATACAATACTATATTATACTATACTATACTATACTATACTATACTATACTATACTATAATATTAAAGGCATAATACATTATATAGTATACATTTTAAAAGTAAATTTAATTTCTATTTACATATACATGCACAGATGTGTCTGTATTATTTATATATCTATAAGCATGAAAACGATGTAGTAATATGTATATAAAAATAATAATACCTAATATATTATAGATACATAGACAGACAGACATATAGACAGACCGACAGATATAAAGACAGACAGGCAGACAGACAGATATACAGACAGCTCAATAGAAAGACAAAGATCATTAAAAAGACAGACTGGCAGATCAATAGATAGAGACAGACAAACAGACCATAAGATTGATAGACAGACAGACAGACAGATCAATATATAGATATATGGAAAAAAAATTCAGCAACAGCAGTTATGCCTATTACGAAAAGGATAAAGAAAAGTTAAAAATATGTACAGAAAAAATGTATATGTACAGGAAAAAACATATTGCATTTATTTAAAAAAAAAATTTCAAACTACATTTCCTACCCAGTTTGAGTTTAAGGAAGCAGTGAGATTTTAGTGGTGGAATGTTTAAGCGCAGCATTGGTTGTGATCCATCAGCACAGATGCTCTTCACACAGGACAATGCTTCAGCCTGGGCTCTACAGGCACACTTCTATTGTTCAGCCTCCTGAGAATATCACACTCACAATGGTAAAGTAGTGTGGGAAACACTTCCACGCTCCGGCTCACACGTTCCCCGGTCAATGGAGACCACCTCCTTAACAACACAAATGCTTTCATCCACGCTTTTTCCCAGGAGATGAAGTGTCACCATGCTGTCATTAGAGAACTTTCAGGATTCCAAGCTCAAAACTTTGAAACCATAGTACTTTAATAAAGATGGATAGACAGACAGATGCTACATATGTGTGCGTATGTGTGTAAATATATGGTATATAATGTATATATATATATATATATATATATATATATATATATATATAAATTGTATTTAATAAAATAAATTAAAATGAACACAAAAAAGAACAAAGATAGAGGGATAGATATACAGGCAATATCATGTATGTATGTACGTACATATGTGTGTGTGTGTGTGTGTGTGTGTGTGTGTGTGTGTGTGTGTATATATATATACATATTATAAAATGAGATAAAATGAATAAACATATATGGATGTAAATATATATGAAGAGATTGAAACGATAGACAGATAAATGTATCTACACCTTTATAATTGTGTAAATCTGCACATGTATAAATGTACTGATATCCGGAGAGATACAAAATGTATACAAATAAATGTATAGTCTGTGTGTCGCGCTCTGCGAATGGTTGGCCACCAATCCAGAGTGTGTATCCTGCCTCCGGCATTAAGATGCTGAGATAGGCACCAGCTCCCCGCGACCCTGTAAAGGATGAAGCGGTAGAAGAATGAATGGATACAAATTGATGAAATGGTAGATATAGACAGACAGACAAATAAATAAAAACATGTAAAAATTGATAACATGATTGATTGATAGATAATAATTTAATGCATCTAGTTTTCTACTATACATTTTTTTTGCACAAGCAGCAACATGATACACGTGCGACACAAGAAGAAGAGCATCTGTGTATCCGATGGATCCGGTCCATACAGTGAAACCCGCACCAGAAACCAGAGGAGCAACAGATGTTCATTCTCCATGAAACAGAAAACCATCCTCGTCTGAAGCTGAAGCCACGTGCATGTCTAGTAACCAGACGCGTACCTTCTTTTACTGCTGCGACATGGTGTACATCTGAATGCAGTTCTGGAAGTGGTTGGTAGTGTTCATCTTGGGCTTCACCAGAATGATGTAGACCTTCGGCAGGAAGTAGCCGCCCAGAATACCCAGCACGCTGGAGAGGATGGCACCTACGTACAGAGCCATGGAGAAGCTCCCTCTGGACACACAGTACACCGTGAAGAAGGAGATCCAGGAGATCATGTAGATCATCAGACTGAAGGTGATGCACTTGGCTTCGTTGTAATTGGCCGGCAGGTCTTTCCCCATGTAGCTCAGACAGAAGCAGATCAAGCTCAGCACGCAGACGAAGGAGAGCTCCAGGAAAGCTCCGAGAGACAGAGTGTTGCTGCACTCCAGAACCGTGCTGTCCGGGTAGAAGTCATAGTCTCGGGACGGGGAGGGGGGGTCGAGGAGCATCCGCAGAACTGAGATGAAGATCTCCACCACGCTGGTGCTGAGGATGAACATCTCAGGGCCTCGGTTTTTAGCCCAAGTCTCGTAGAAGCGTGGAAGCTTGGAGGACCATTTAAAAATACACACCACCTTCAACGAGAAAGAAATGTCCTTATAGAAAGGTTCTCCTCAATCTCAAGGGTGTTTTCTAAAACTTCATGTGTTTGCAGGTATCCGCTATTTTTCTAGTGTTCAGCTACACACATACACTACCGTTCAAAAGTTTTTGGTCACCTAGACAATTGTGTGTGTTCCATGAAAAGAACAAGGATAGACTGCCAAGTTTCACATGAAAGTTCTCTATTTCTGGCCATTTTGAGCTTTTGATTGACAACACAAATGTGATGCTCCAGATTCTCAACCTGCTCAAAGGAAGGTCAGGCTTTTTTAACCAGCTAAACAGTTTCCAGCAGTGCTAACATGATCAAACAAGGGTTTTAAAATCATCCATTATTCTTCTGACACAATTAGCAAACACATTAAAACACTGGAGTGACAGTTGCTGGAAATGAGCCTCACTAATATAGAAAAATGATCTATATTAATATAGACAATAAATATAGACAATTACAGCTAGAATAGTTATTTAGCAATGTATAGCGTGTATTTCTGATTAGTTTAAAGTAATTTTCATTGACAATAACAGTGCTTTTCTTTCAAAAATAAGATAATTTCAAAGTGACCGCAAACTTTTGAACGGTAGTGTAGGTAAATACTGTAGTATGCAAATATGTGCATGTACACAATTTGTATGGATATATACAGAAAAACGCACACACGCTGTATTATTACGCGTGCGTGTACATAACAAATGTAGGTATAAATAATTGGACTAATACTTGTACACGCGCACAAGCACAAACCCACACACACACATGCAATTGACAAATTTCAATTATGTATATATATATTATATACACTTTACGTATAATCATTATATGTAATAAACGAAAGAAAAGCAGATATGGATTGGTGCTCATGTCATTCAGACAAATGATCCATAATTCTGACTCTATCCATAATCCATAATATCCATAATAAGCTGACTCTGGTCAAGGTCAGTGTCTTCTAACAAAACAATAAACCTCTTCACATCTGTAATTTACCACCAAGTTCCCAGAATAGTGCGTCCCGTACCTGAAAAGAGCGGACGGTGACGCAGGCCAGGCAGACGGTGAAACTGATGATGAAGAGGGGCTGCTTGAGGAGGCAGCCCACCAGTGACGGCCGGCCGAAGTGGCACAGCGTGCTGCAGGAGGCCAAGGTCAGGGACATCAGCATCAACAGGCAGGTCTTCCCTCCGGCCGACCTCACCACGGGTGTGCCCAGGTGGAAGAGGAAGACCACGGCTGTGCCCAGGGTGAAAAACAGGGTCACGGCCAGGTAACCCAGCAGGGCCACCGAGAGCAGAGACCCCCATGCCAAGTACAGCTCTTCTCTTTGAAGACAAGACTCGCTCTCTGCCTCGGACCAGTAGTCCTGCTCACACGGTTGGCAGCTAGTGTCACCTGTGAAGACGCCAAAGTCAAGGAGAAAAAAAAAAACTTCCTGGGATTTAAATATAATTTCAATTTAGAGAAATATGCTGAATGACAAAACGTAAATTTGACACTTCATTTGATAGCTCACATCGAAAACACCAATCAGACAAAATGTCTAATTTGCTCAATTAGACAACCACTTTCGGTATTAATACCGCTATACAATATGCAAGCTATACAAAACAGGGCTCTTGCGCCACCTACTGGGTGAGATATGAAGCACTCTTTAGTTTCACTGTGCATATGGTAAATAGATTCTGTTTTAACCTGATTTGTTTAAGAAAGTGGCTGCGGGACATGCCACGCAATCAAAGCAGCATTTGTGCTGTCCGGTTTGGATCTTCCGGTGTCCGAATGGGCATTCAGGTGAGCACAGCGACTCTGGGATCTGAAAACAGCAAAAACATCTCCATCATTCAGAAGCGTGACGTGGAGGTGGAAAGGCGCAAGTTTACTTTGGTCACTGAGGACTGAGGGTTTGCTGGTTCAGGCCACGGGATCTGAGCGACATCTAATTGCAGGTCGTTTACAGCTGGACTGAAGCTCCCCACCACCTGAAACGAACGCTGACCTTTCCACCACACCCACGTGACAATGTCGTAGCCAGTGGGCGGGTCTCCATTTCTGTCGAAATAAAACGTGCTGTTCCGAACCGAAAACCGAACTCGTCTGAGCTGCTGGAAAAGCTGTGAATTAAAAAGTAAATACAGTACGTATATGTTGATACAGTAGTAGCTAGTAGTTTTTCCAGTAATTTGTGAACGGACCTCCATACTATTTTTTCTGCTCGAGATAAAAGCGCCTTACTTGTATGTAAAAAAAAAAAAGAAAAAACAAAAGTGTGTAATTTTCGGTATCAATTAACTCTATTCTGTTCTGAGCATTTGTAAGGCACTTTTCACAGTTTTAACTGTCTCAAAGCGCACGTGTGAAATACGTAAGAGAATTGTTGCTGTTATTCATTTGATTGTCTGGTTGGTGTTGTTAAGTAAATGGCTACGATTATGAAAAGACAAAGACTGTATAAGACACAAATATACAATTTTCTCATGGACAGACACACGGACGGACGGACAGACAGACAGACAGAACAAAAAGTGAGTGTGTGAGAAAAGATAAGAAAAGTAAGCAAGAAAAGTGAACAAGGCAGTTACCCTACTCAGGTAAAGTGAGTAGGGTAACTGAAGTGAGTAAGATAAGTAAAGTGTGTAAGGTGAGAAAAGTAAGGTCAGTAAAGTAATGGCACAAACCAAGTACGTGAGTATGGTAAGAAAGTAACGTAATTAAGTGAGTAAGATAAGGATCAGTCTGCTTGTCTGGCCCTCCGATTGTACGTCCATTCATTTGTTCACTTAAGTAATCGCAGTATGATGTCTAAGCACTGCTAAACGCTGCCTATCAGAGCTCACAATTTGATTTTCATAGATTCTTGAAGATGCTCTTCAGTTTGGCCTTACATATTAACCTTCTCTGGATGAATACGTTTTTGCCACGTCATCTTTACATGAAAATTAAGTTGCGATGTCAAGATCAACTTGAGAAAAACTAGTATTGAGATGTGTTTACAAATTGCATAGAAGTTGTATTTCAAGTAAATGTTTTAATCCTCACACCAACCTGCCATGGCAGAACCTTGGATTTCCTACATCGTGTGGAGTCACACAGGATGTCACGGAGCGCGTGAGCCACGGCGTACACGGCCTTGTACACGTTAAACGCGGAAACCACGTCATATTGCTCCAAAGAATAGCCTTTAGATGCCATTTCATAAAGGTTTGTGTTTTGCAAGCAGGGCACATCAAGTTCAAAATGAGAGTCAAGCGTGTCCCTGAGAGCCGGAACCGAAAGCCTTTCAAATTCCTGATATCCGCTCAATTCGGAATATTTGACTGACATGCCGATGACGGTCCCTATCGTATCGATTCCCGGGATACTGCCAACTATCGACGCCACTGACCAATCCTCTGTCCCGATCCACACCTTCCCTGTCACGTTCTGCTCAATGACGAATGGGAAAAAAGAGGCGGCTCGTCTTTTGTTCGCAAAGATGATGATGGTGTTGACTTTGGTTTTGATGATGTTTTTCACCATGTCTTGGACGTACTGTCTGGTGTCATCGGTCACCGCAGGTATCACGGCCTGGTAGGCGATGCACAAATTGTAAAGGGAGGATTGCTGAGATATGCCCTGCATTCCCTGAATACCATACGAGTTGTCACTGCCAAGCAGGGCGACCCAAGTCCAGTTAAACCGGACCAGGATCTCCAGCATGGCATTGACTTGGTTCTTGTCGCTGGGGATGGTGCGGAAGAAAGATGGATAGAGAATCTTGTTGCTCAGGAGTTCATTTGAGGCCTCGTAGGAGATCTGCAAAAGATAAAGTGGGGAAAAAACATTTACTTTGGTTGTATATAGCAACTCAATTTTGTAAATGAAAGACTTTGGTCAAATCATGTATAGAAAAACAATATATATTTGCTCAGACTATGTGTAACTTCACTGGAGGGGTAAATGTAGAGCGGCCCCAAGTGGCTAAATTGGCAAACTCTCATATGTGTATAAATTAGTTGTACCTGAGGGACCAGAAACGTCCCAAAAGCCGAAGCTGGAGAGAAGGAGTATGTGCTGCTGTCAGGCCCTATGATGGCCACAGAGCGGCGTTCTGCAGCCGCCCCGTCCCCCTGCTGGGCCAGAACATCCAGCGTGGCCAGATTACTGGCCGGGAGAGAGCAGATATCATAGGTTTCGTAGCCCAGCACGACTCCTGGTAGAAGAGTTCCATTGTTGATTTCCTCCACGGCGTATCGGAAGGCCTGCACCAGGTGATAGCCGTGCTTGTTGGCAACGCCTCTAGAGACACACAAGTTTTTACAGTTTTTCTCAATCGCTAAGACACTAAATTCTATTGTTTGAACCAAATTCTCAATTGCTTAAACACACTGGTCAAATCAGTCACTCTTTTGACAAATCCACAAACACTTTTCACCTGGTTAGACACAACTAGCCAACACATTTTCATTGAGATTCACCTGTACAGCAGAATGCTGAACACACATGACACAAGTCAACCACAACTAAAGCACTGCTGTCACCGTCTGAGGGACAGAAACATATGTAAAGTAAGCCAGATCAGTGAAAATTGGTTTCTGAGGCTCTACAAAAGGATGGAAATCTGAGGAAGAGTGTGTGAGAGGAGGTTGAGGTGTTCAGTAAAAACAAAGATTGGTCATATCTATAGTACAGTACATAAAAATTGACAGCAGTTACTGTATGACTATATGTTCTATAGAGCTGTAAGTTCTGGCCATCCGTAACTCCACTGGACCTATAGATTGAAAAAGTAAAAAAATGTGAGAACATTGACTTTAGCTCTATATACTGCACCACACCACAGTACACTGTAAGTAAATACAATTTTCACTACATCACTGTACTGGAATATTGTAATGATGGGTTGGTCTAACGTATGTGATTGGTATATTTTTTATAACTTCCATGTTCTCGTTTTGGGGAACTGAAGCCTGACACACAGAGGTGAGTGTGTTCTCCCCGCAGCAAGACCCTAGTTTTTGATATGGTCCGTGAGAACAAAGCCATTACTGTAAACTAGGTGAAATTCAGCAGAAGATCATTTAGGACCATAAACATTTGGAGAATATCAAGTCTCCGTGTCAGTCTCTCTGTTGCCGAATGTGTCCTCACGCGCAACAGACTGCAAAAACAGTGCATGAAAATTTGCACACACTACATGTAAATGCACAATATTTCAGATTGTCTTTTTGTGCTAAATGCGCAGGTTTTCTTTGTTTTGCAATCTGCTTTTATATTACAGTGAACAATAAACTTTTATTTCTCCTGCTCTGAGCATTGTGTTTTGCATTTTTCTGAGTAGTGTTTGCTGACTGCTCACTAGTGCTTTTCATTTTGATGGACTTGAGACACGATTTGATCACATAGTTCAGTTTTGGGCTCAGACAGAACTGTTTTGAGGTGAAAGATTGGTTTTGCAAGAGAAGTCTGATGTTTTGTAAATGTAGCTTGAAAATTGGGGTTTGTGTTTAGAGTTTTGAGAAAAGGAGAGCAGCATTCAAAAAATGTGTCTTAGCGATTGAGAAAAACTGTAATGAAATAAAATGTCTTAAAAAAAAGTTCTTACAAATGTAATTAACAAACAACAAATAAAAAAATATAGATTTTGTTAGTATGTTAGGTGGGTTGGAGCATCAGTAAATGATTAAAAAATAATAATAAAAAAAAGATAATTACACATGTAAAAAAAAAAAAATTAAATGCTTATCAAAACTATGCATGTTATATATTGAGCAACATTGAAAAAGCAATACAGAAATACCAAAGAAATAAAATATGAAGATACAATAAAATATAATTTTAAACATTTACATGTATGTATAAATGTATATATTTAAACACTAAAACAAACGAAAAGAAACAAACATTTTAAAACATAGAAAATTGAAAAATGTCACAATTATTGATACAAGTTATTAATTTTTAAATACTACCTAAATTAATAGTCATATAAGAGTAATTAAAAAAAAAATAGAAGTGAATACAGTATAAGAAAATATAAAAAGCAATTCTTTATATATATAATAAAACAAATAAGATAAAACGATATAAAAATGACCTTACTGTGCACAGTCTTGGAGATGAGGTGTAGACGAGATGGTGGCATCAGAATTATGAAGAGGAAACCAGCCAGAGATGATATAATCTCCGGCCAGACGAAGCCCCGACGCATCGCTCAAGCCGAGAAGACACAAGGAGAACACACACCAGAGCAGCATATTGCCCACAATGCCTCTGTTGGAAGGCTACGGAGAGGCCGAGGTTTATAAACGCTCCTGTTCACCGCTGGCGGTGAGAACCATTTGCATTCCATGTGCAATGGTTATGAAAAGATTCATTTGCCTGAATCTTATGTCAAGAGCTAGAAGAAATTGATTGCCAAAGAAATTGTGTGAAATATTTGCAGATAATTTTTAAAAGTTGTATGATTATCACATGATAATTGGAAAATCACTTCTGTCTGAAAATGTATTTAAAATATTCACATCCACGAGAATACAGAGAGATGGTGACGCATAATCCCTGCGTTCATCTTTTAAACCTCTTCTTCCATTTCTGGGTCACTGGGAGAAGTCTCTGGGCTTGGAGGCCGGACACACCTTCAACCAGTTGCCGACCAATCACAGTGAGGGACACAGAAATGCACACAACACTTGACTGTTGAAAGTGTACGTATTTGCCTGTCCTCCAGCAGCTCTTTCCCGCAGCTTTGGCCTAAAACGCAGACCGCACTTTTCATCCGAAGCGATTCCTTCACTACTTTGTGCGCAACAAAAGGCAAATACAAGCAAATCCAGTGAGAATTGCTCAATCATGCAAATCGAAAATTTCCCTATGAAATGGGACGTGAAATGAGTGGACACAGACTGTGAAACCCGCTGAAGTCCATCCAAAGTTCCTCAGAAACAACTACAACCTTTCATTTACTGGAAAGAAACTGTGCACTTGGTGCTATATACATTTTATTAAAAATGAGCACAAAACCAGATTATAATTGGGGAAACCTTGTACATTTGTTTGTTTATTTATTTGCTTGGATTTGTTGTTGCTGTTGTGACGTGAAATTTCCCCGCTGTGGGACTAATAAAGGATTTTTCAATTCAATTTCAATTCAATTCATTCATTTCAGATACGTTTTCTCAGACATGCTTTTTTTTTACTACAAAATGAGTCTGATAATCTCTGGTTATCTACTAAATTTGAATGAAAATTGAACGTTTAAGGCAAGAAAAGGGAAACTATTATCTGCATAAAAATAAACAAAAATAAAATAGATACAAAACAGTTCATTACTCTTCAGTAAAAAAAAATGCAAAACTGTATAAACAAGACCTCGCAGGAAATTATATACTGTATATAGATGTACAATACACTCAATACAATACAATACATTCCATTCCATTCTGAATCCACAGTGTCTATGTAAATAAACAAATAAATCAATTAGCAGACATTATCATGTGCATGGATGGTAAAATTACCAGAACAGAAAAAAAATTCTCAGGAATCAACTTTGTTTGGACTGAAAAGATGAAGGCCGGACATTACTGTAGTATTAAAAAAAATGACCAGAAAATACTGTTTTTGTGTTCTTTTTTATATTATTGGCATGGCCTTTGTAACTACTCACATAGATGAAATTGCTTTAACTTGGTAATATTTAATTAAAACTCTTGAGGATTTACAATATTTTCTGCTCTTCAAATAAAAACAATGTTACACGCAATATCTTAATGATTTTATGTTGCTATAATGTCACGTTAATGTTTCAAGTTTAAACCGTAAAACGAAGAAACGAACAATTGCAATTATACATAGCAATTGTTTTAAATCTTTTATAATAATGAAAAATAAATCACATTTTGTCAAGGCACAAGTGACACAGTGTGACACTGCATTATTCGCAATTATTAGTGCAGCATTTTCAAACCTAAACGGTTATAATCGGAAAAATATTTGCATTACTTAAAAAAAAAGAATTGCCAATATTTTACATAAAAAACAGATCTGTTACAATTGGCTGAACTACAATTGACTGACGTTTCCACACATATAGTTTGACAAATGATCACAATCATAGTCTGTTGGAACAAACACAAAAAAGCCCAAGACCAATGAATCAAGATCCACAGATTCAAAGGCGTAAATCACATGAATCATTAAGAGAAAAACACAAAGCGACACAGCAATTCAGCTGTTCAAAAGGAATACCACTAATGCTAAGAATAGAACACAGCACAGGAAGAAGATTGAATTAACAAACACATTCCAGAGTTTTGTTTTCCAGCTAAGAGGCAGAACAGAAAGTAAGGCTTGTTTTATTGCATAGATCTAAGTACACAGCGCATGATGGTTCTCTCTATTCTCTGTTCAAAATCTACCGCTGAGCAATGTAAAATGTATGAATCAAAAGCATTATATTTATTATTTACATGCAACTGAATTTTGATTTATTAAGTTGAAAGTAATTATCTAAAAGGTAATATAAAGGTCATCAAGTTCAATTGCTTCTTAAATTCGCTAAAAACACTTTACTGATTCTAAGCCTGAATTCTGAATCGACTTTCCTTAGTACATCAATATTTTATGTCATATGGCAGCCCCTCCAACAAACATATGGTAGTGGCAATGTCCAGACATTTCCACAGTCATTTTTGCGATTTTTTTGCGAAGTACAATTTGTTAGATGCACAATTAGAATTTTAGATGTTTTAAAAATGTCATCTGTAACTTGCAAAAAGTTACATTTGTTCTCTGTGAACAGTGCTTAATTTTATTTAATTCATTTTCTCACAATTAAAAATGTATTTAATAATTTAATGTAGTGGCATACTGATGACTGAATTATTGTCTGGATTATCTGTGTGGACACGTATTAAACTTCATTTTACTATTCATATTGTCACTTCCTGCTGTACGACATGCTCACCTGCTTCCACCTGTCTGTTGACCATCTTCTACTATGGTCCATTATTACCTGGGCTACAAAACATTTTACCCACTTGAGTGCAGTATTTCCAGGTTTTGCCGGTCTTAGTGTCGTTCAAGCCAGTCTATGGTGCCATGGTCGGGCAGTGACAACGAAGAGAAAACATCTCCGCATTAAGACCTCACGTGAAGCACCACTATTAATCCCTGTGGATCTGAATAAGACCTAGAGGAACAGCTTTCCACCAACAGAGGAGTCGGCGGTCATCATCTAACCTCTCCACTGGTCTCCACCGCATCTGCCTCCAGCTCTTCATGAATGTCATCCGTGTTTCCTGAATCACTGCTGGCCACAGATGTGGGAGATGGAGAATGTCTGCGGGGAGGAACATCAGGCTTCTTTAGACCAACAACACCGAGATCCAAACCCAGATGAACCGACCTGCCGGTGGTGGCTGTGCTCTGGATGAGTCTGCGGCAGGTCTCCATCTGAACGTCCAGGCCTCGCTTCATGCTGCACATCTCCATGTATTCATGCAGGTGTCTGTTCATGTCATTCTTGGCTGTGGCCAGTTCCAGCTGTGGAATGATTGTGGTTAAAAACATACGTTTCACTTTCAGAGAAGCATAAAGTTTTTTCTGCATTCTCTGGATGAACGTGTTTGCTGTATGTCTTGTGACTAATCTTACCTCGATCTGGCCAATGGTGTCCTGGTATTCCTGTTCTCTGGTCTTAAAGAGGGATTCTGTTTCGTTTATCAGGCTTCCAAGACTTTGATCCTGACAGGACGACAAACACATTGCTCCCATTAGTTTTATTAATATGAGGCTATGGTCTAGATAAGAAAAATGAATGTCAATTCCAGGAGACAAAAACATCTTTCAGTCATCTTAAAATGCAAGACCTGATTTAATCAGCGTTGAATTTGTTTAATATCTTACGCCAGAATAGCACCACTGGATATATGAATGGTAATATGATTTTTGCTGTTCACAATTTTACATTTCAGAACAATTCAAAACCAAGAACATTTTTTACAACAGACAATACAAAAAGACACACAACATAAATAGAAATTCTGAAAATAATATCAAAGCGTTCATGTTGACTTCTGATAAAAATTATAAAACCTTTTGTGTTTTCTTAAAAACGCATGTTAAAATATTTTCAGAATAAAACAGTGGTCTAATGCCCCCCAATCAATTACATTTTGTTAAAATATGCTTTATATTAAAGACATTTCCGCACAAATAATGGAGTTGTTTCTCTTCACTCATTAATACATAGAAATGTGTAATTCTGACAAAACCAACATGATCATTTCTGTAATCGAAACAATAATGAATTCTTTTGTTTACACAAGGTGTTCACTTCAAAAAGTTTGTTGGTTTTACATTCACATTTACCCTTAATATATATATATTCGCTTCCGATTTCCTGTCAGACAGTGGAATCCGGCACTCTGATATGTCCATTTGAAGAGTGTTCTTAGCTGCTCTGTCTTTCAGTTTATTACCTTGAAAACCAGTGTGGCCGACTTGCAGTATTCAACAGAAAATAATACCATAATTTGCCGTTTTAAAATTTTCCATTCTAAGCCATATAATAATATGCTACAATTACACTGGACTTTGGAGTGAGATTCACCTGCTCGTGTGTTTCTCCTCGAGGGTCTGAGGTGAGCGTCCCCTTAGGGACTGTGAAAGCACTTCCTGTGGGGACGAGGCTCAGGCTGTTGTACCTACTGAAATCCTCCCAAAGTAAAAGCGTCTCCTCCGTTTCTTCCCACGCCAGACTGTCACAGTCATCGTCAAACTCGAACGTTTCCCGCCTGCCAACAAACCAATCAGCTGAGCAAGCTCTGAGCACAGGGTACACAATGGACAGAGGTGGGAAGAAGAAGGACAAGAAGAAACAAAAAGAGAAAACAGGAAAGGGAAATCAAGATTCAGAAGCATAGTGTAGATTCCATACAAGAGGACAAAACATATTTAGAGCAAATTAAACATGCGAAAAGAGAGATGTAAGTATACAAAAGAAAGACAGTCATTTGAAAAAAAACATTTTAAGGAAACGCAGCATAAAACGCTCCATGAACACTAGATGGCAGCAAACAATCATAATACCCCAAAAATAAAGGCCGCCTCTATAGCATTATGCAGCACTAAATATTGTGTATATATGCAATTCAATTTTTTGTTCAACATCAAGTCAAAATAAGAATCAAGATAGTATCAATAAATTCATTACTTATTTCAACAACAAATAAAATAAGTATCATTGCATAACACCTGTGTATATGATGCTGTGTCAGTAGGACTCACAGCTGATTGAGCATTCGCTTCATCTCATCTGTGATGTTGAGAGATGCAGGCACTTCTTCCTGACCAGAGTTGACCTCCGTCTCCTGCTTCTGCTCTTCTCCATCACCCTTAAACTCCTTCTTCCTACAGACTGCCATACTCTGCAACACACACTTAATGTGGTTCATGGCCCATGATTTAATACACTGGAACTGTGATGAGAGGGTCGTCATACCCCTCTCTGATCAGGAAGGGCTCTGGACGGGCTGCTTTGTAGGATCTTGGTCATGTCTTCAGAGTTTCTCTGCTGGGCCACGTCACACAACTTGGCCGTGATATCGATTCGCCTGCAGATGTCCATGTCCACCCTCATGGCTTTCTCCTGGATTTTTGAATCCAAGTCAGATACCTCCTAAAAAAGGTGAAATGCAAAGCAAAATGTTGAATGTTATATATATATATTGAATTTATACACACGATAATAATGTATGAATTTGATCTAGTATGAACTTTATTGTACAGATCCAAATCAGTGCTCATGTGAAAACGCACACACATTTTCATTCCACAATAATTAATTACAGTTTGTCATCCTCCAAACGTTTCATTGTGCAGAACTTTTTAATGATGCAGTCAATTTGCCCTGTACAAATGACATCTTCACGCAGTGTGTGTGTGTGTGTGTGTGTGTGTGTGTGTGTGTGTGTGTGTGTGTGTGAAGGGGGGTCATCAGAGGTGCTGAAGCTGCGTGACACTCACATCCTGAGGCATGAGGCTCTTGAAGATGACCAGCTCAGCTTTAAGATGCTCCATCTTCTCCATCAGTTCTCCTTTCGCAGCTTCAGACGACTGTAGGTTCTTCAAACAGAGCATCATGTTAAGTTTCTTTACAATATTTCATGCATTTTATATGGAAATAAACATACAAAATGTATAGTACATTTGTGAAAGTTACATTCACCCACAAGTGAAGCTCGAGGTCTCACCTCCTGCAAGGTCTCCACCACCGACTCCATCTGCTGACGTTTGGACCCCTCCTCTTCCCACCTGAACACAGCAGGATAACAGCTCAGTCACATCTGGTAAATACTGACAGACATTTTGTTTAGGCGCTCTCTCCCATTCACCAAACAACGAGAAACTATCGGACCTGGCTTGTGTTTTTAAACCTTAAATTTAAAGTTTTATATTTAAACTGGTATACGTTTGCTCTTTATGTAAAATGGTATGAAATATGTAAATTGTTGTTTTGAATGTTTTATTATATTAATGTACAACCTTTTATTTTTATTTACACCAAAAACTTCAAGCGTAAGACCTAGGCTAAACAACAGACATGTCACTGCAATGTGGAACTCAGTTTCCGGTCTGAAATGAAATTATAAAATAATTTGAATGATAAATTATGAACAATATAGAGCAATGAAAGAAATAAAGCAAGAGTCAAAACAAAAACAGAAGGATCAGACAGCAGAACAACACAAAACCAAGAATGAGGCACACAAAAACAGGAACAGTGAAAACAGTTATATATTTTGTAGCTAAATTCAGAAATCTAAAATACACTCCATGACCGTTCTCTGTGTTTCCCCATCACACAATGATGACGTGCTGTGTACTCCCATCATGTGCCGCAGAGGCTTCTGGAGTTCGACGCCACTTTGCTAATGAAATTATTATTGCTACTAAAATGTTATTGTTATAACATCTTTGTAATGTTTTCTTAATAATATTTTAATAATAAAATAACTTAGGAACCCATATATTTTAAATCGAAGAGATGTAATACAAGTGATTGGCTGCAATTTTATGATCATGACAGAAATGTCGTCAACTTAAAACTAAAAATCATTTGCTTAAAATTTATTTATATATGAGGGAAAATAGTTAGATGAACCTGTGTTGCCTCCATCGTGCTAATTAAATTATAACAGGGATTTTGTGTGAAACACTCCGATCAGAAATAGCGCATTTTTTTACAGAATTTGATTCGCCTTGGCATACTACTTTACATTCACGTACTGTGGTGCTTGACAAAACAAAAAAGTTGTTTACCACACAACAAAACGCATGTATGTCAGTGTGTGTGCCCACCCACTACCACTGATCATTCAGGGTCTTCCTAAAGCTTCTAAAGATACGTGAAAGCATCACAATGTTCCCTTCAAATCACCAGGGAGACCGTAGTGGACCCATGCATATGTCAGGGGACCTGTGGCCTTCTTGCTCTCCTTCAGCATCCTGCCGTGCTATTTTCTGGCAATGGAGGGTAAAAACCATTCGCAAATCTCGGGCTAGATTCTTCATGACAACAAAACATGCTAAATAAAAATCCACACTTGTGCAAGCACGGAATCCAGTTTCCAGAGGATTACGGCCTTCACTTGTCTTGCAGCAATAACGTACGACCAAATCCAGACGCCAAGAAACGAGGAAAACCACTGACTCAACACAGATGTAGACAGTTCGGAATGATTTGTTGATGTTATGTTAAGATGACCGATTGGCCAAGCATGAGAAAAATGTGGAGGCTGCGGAGATTCAGTCCAGAAATTAAAATACTTAAATACAAAAGTTTGTAATATTTTGAGACAATTCTAATAATGCTCAGTTCTTTTTATTATGAGACCTACTTTTTCTTTTGTTGCAGGCTATTTGAATAGAAGCACGTGTAGAGCTAATGAATGCAATTTATATGTAAATGTTCAGTGGAAGAGCAATTAATTCTTGAATCCTCGGATCTTCAGAAGACAAACCACTTCAGGAGACATGAGAAAATTCCTCTCTTAATGCCAGCATTTTCTCCAAGCTACTTCTTCAGTTGAACACACGCACACAAACCAGACAAGTAAATGACAACTTTCGTAGAATCTGAAAGAAAAAATGTAAAAAGTGAGTCGGCCTTGATTCTAGAAACATCTCGCTGGATGAGTAAAAGACGTCAAACAAATGGGTTAGAACCGTGCGATTTTCCTCAAAGAAAGGAGGACGTTCTGGTTCAGGATTGATGGATCCACACACTTCTGATGGATCGAGCCGGTGTGGGACTGAATGTCAGTGGGATCCGTGTCCGTAGAGCTGACTAGACAACAGCACAAGGTCATGAGAAGCAGAGACTCTCTCGTTTCCTCTGCCGCCACAGAAGAACATGATCTGGAACCTTTCAGTTGATCAAAAATACAGGCCAGGCTGGATTAATTCCCAGTGAAACGAGCCACACGGCGTGCGGACGGTCGATGTCACGATTGACTTCGCTCAGACCGAGAGCGATTGAAAGAGTCATTGTTGAGTTCAAACGACTTGCTGCACTTTTTCAAAGAACCATTGTGGATGAAGGACAAGCTCAGAGACAAAGAACTTACAAGTCAGGACTAGACGTGGTTACTCTAAACCACTTCGAAAATGCAGAATTGAAGCTGGTTATTAACAACCAGAATGTGAGTGAAATACAAAGAGTGAACGGATCATCGAACATGCAAAACTTGTCAACTGTCTGTTGCAGGACAAACTTCAAAAGAATTGCATTCTACTGAACATTACTACACTGAAATCAATTAAAAGTACATATAAAGAGAAAAATAAACTTTAATCTACTTTTTAATCCATTCCCAATTTAACCCTTTATATTATTATTATTATTATTATTATTATTATTATTTAAAAACACATTTGCAGTAGAGACGACCAATTTCCCAAATGTGCGACTACCAAGTCTAGTTGTCTCAAGGTTATAATGGATTTATTGATGTGGAGGAGCAAAATTTTACTAAACTACAGAACAATCTTGATTAAAAAAAAAAGTGGACCACAAAGCAATGTGTGAAAAGTGAGACAATAAGGTCTTGGCTTTCACTAAAAGACCACCACTTCCTGTAATTCTTCTGCCTCCCTGTAAGTTACTTTGGGTGACATGCTAAATGCTTCATAAATGCAAATCTCTGATGCATGGCTTGTGTCCAGCTTTCATTTGTTCTTGAAAAAATTCAGCAGACGGGTGAACAAAACCCCTGACCTTTTTACAGCAACAGTCTGCAGTGGGACGAGTTGCTACCGGTCAATAAATCAATAATATGTCTTCACTGAGTGTGTGTGTGGATTGGGGGATGGTAATGTCAAATGATATGACACGGTGTGTGAATAAAAAAAAATGATGTAACACATAATAATAAAAAAAGGTAATGGTCTACCTGAATTAATTTTCAGCAAAAAAACAAAAACAAAAAAAAAAAACAATGTGAAGTGGAACATGTTAGTTCCAATGACACCATTAAAGCATCTGCTTGACCCACATATTGACATTTCTCCAGACAGTCTGGCACGGGTTTTCTGTGCACATCAGTGTCCAGCGACAGACGTTCTCCGTTTCAGATCGATAGTCTTTGATTCACACACATGAACAGAACCGAAGGCCCAGAGCGCCATTCCTCACTCATGATGGACCCTCCAGTGATCTCACACTAGCACAGATCATTCCGTCTTTTCCGTGTATGACTGAGAATAACACCACTGGATGGTGAATCATGTCTGTTATCACGAAAAAACAATAAACTCACTGGTGAAAAAGCATGAAAACTTGAAATCATCTGTGTTGATAAAGACTAAATAAATCAGGTTTCAGATTTGAATGCTATATTTTGTTGTGTTAAGTTAGTTTAGTTTTGGTTAAGATTCAGGGAACAGTTCAACATTTAACTGCCAAAGATTTAATGGAAATGCAATTACATGTTTTATATAAAATTGTGTTAAATTCTAAAAAAAAAAAAAAAAATTGTTTGCAAAAAACATGACAACAATTTGTTTGGCTTCCTACACTGAACCTGATTCACCCATGTAAATTAGGTATAATAGTGCCAAATCAAAACTCCTGAAATCTCCCACACTTGATTGTGGCTCACAAATAACGTATATAACGTATATGTATAATATCAATATCAGACCACATACAATTTAGAATAACACAGACACTCTGGTAGCCCAAATGAACAATACAATAGCCTAGAGACATCGGGCAAATCATTGTGCAAAACCTGCAGTGGAGAGATGACATCACTTCCTGCTCGTTGCACACACACACCATTGATCCGTCACACAGAACGTCACCTCGGTTCAGATGCGAGTATTGACTGAATCTCTTTTTAGCCGTGGACGGGAGATGTGTTTGCTTTCCAACATTCATTACAATAAGATCCAACTACTTATTCAAACAAAAATAGCTAAAAAAAAATAAATAAATAAATTGTAAAAATGAAATAAAAAGCAGTCGTGCAAAATTATGCAAAACTAAAATGTCCTTCGGTTTAATTACATTTACTCTTAAAAAGCGCTTTTCACAGTCACAGACTGTAAAGAATCAAAAATACATTAAACAAAACAATAAACACAAACAAAACAATATTTATAACCATAGTATTAGGAAAAAAACACCCATCACAGCAAAAACAACAACATCCAATAATACATCAGTACGCAAGGACATTTGGTCATAAGGGGCCAGGAATAAAAACCTCTTCAGAATTCTTATTTTAGTAAATGAGCAAATCAAAACTAACTGATTGCCTAGTCTTGCGTGACACTGGATAGAGGAGTTTCTGAACTCTGTGGAAAAAAAACAATAACAAAAAAAAAATTTAAATCAATGTCATTGGGTTGATTTTCCAAAGCGTTGGAAATGCTGGGAAGGATCAAGCAGACAAAAGCGTTCTGCCCGACTGACAAACCAGCCAGGAATTCAGCTTCCTCACAAAGCTCTAGACAGTCTTCAGACACAGAATAATCCTCGGTTCTTTTTATGACTCTTCGGAGGATCTGTGTTCTGTCAGCATCAAAAGATAAAAGGAAAATTGTTGATGGATTTTTGACAACTGAGAGGCTGTCCTATCCAGAAATAGGGAGCAAACGTAAAGCCATAGGAGATGAATGTGCACGCATGGTGAAAGGGGAACATCTAAAGAGAAAGTCCCTCACATTCAAAACAACCGTAATGATCAAATAATCAGATTATACACTCATACACACTATTCAGTCCCTTATTTTTCACATTCAATTTACATCGACAGTAAAAACCCATTACCGAATTAGATTTTTTGCAAAACTAATAAGGTTGAATAAAAATAGCCAACAGGAACGAGAAAAGTATCCTCAATATTAAATCTCCCAAGTTTAGCTGGAATGCTGGGTAATGAACAAGCTTTTCAATTAAAGCGAAATTAATGTGAAAATTAATGTGAAAATTTACGTAAAAAAATTTCACGTGTGTATTTGCGAGAATAATGGTTCTTCTATGAATAATGGCAACCATTAATAATGGCATCGCACAAAAGAGCAGGAAACTTCCAGCGGTGGTTTGTTCCCATTCAAGGGCGTAAATAAATGGCTGGTTCAGTCATTGAATAAAGAAAAAAAAAAACACACACAAACAAAAAACTCAAGGGATTTATTTTGATTGAAAAAAAAAAATGGGAGGAAATTCACTGAATGGGCGAAGAACAATAAATAAAACCAAAATAAAAGCCCCTTATGTTACCTAGGAATTGAATTGAGGTGTTGACTATTGTAAACTCCATCTCTACCCGCTAAAAGGGTAAAGGAAAGCTTGCGGAACTAAACTTTTACCACATTTCCCAGATTTATCACAGAATAGTGTTCGTAATTCAATTGTCAAGTTCACCATCAGGTTCACTCTGTCTTTACTCACACAATCCTGCTGCAAATCATTTGACTGGTTAGATGTAAAAATTAAACAACATTTTATATTTGAAACTCACTAGAAAGAAGCCGGACAAGCAACAGGAACGAGAAAGGTACCTCAATATTAAAACTCCAAAGTTTAGCAGGAATGGTGGGTAATGAACAAGCTCTTCAATTAAAGCACATTTCAGTAAAAAATTAGATCAGTAAAATATGTTGTTGTGTGTCATGGCGCGCATCCTTTTTATTAATACATATTGTACAACTTAAAATAAGTAAAAATACAAAAGATGCTTATCAAATATATATATATATATATATATATATATATATATATATATATATATATATATATATATATATATATATATATATATAAACCTCCAAGTTAAAATAACTAACCTTGTATTGGGCACAACTGAAAACGTTTGTGCCCTGAGGTAAAGTAGCGAACCTCAGGTAAATGTATAGGCTAAAGTCTGGGAAAGAGTTGAAGTCGCAACTTAATATGTGTAAAGCTTAACAACCCGGGGTATTTTGCCGTAACCATATAGTGATTCATTCACGTGAAATGGTTTACTACCGGTAACAAAGAAACGAGTCTGAACCTGAAACCCCCTGACATTACACGCTGGACATTTTCGTTTGCATGCAAGTGAAATGGACTCGTGCGGGAACTTACTTTCTCCTGTATTCGTCTCGTTCTCTCTTGACTTTGGCCAGAACATTGTACAAGGCCCTGAGTTCGGGTGTGATGGTGTCGATCTGGACCCCAACACCATCAGGGCGAGTCCGGGTCACTTGGTCGGTCTCAAAACGTCCACCGTATCGTGGGGCGCGCGAGAAGCCGCAGATTCTCCCGGGGTTCTCCGGCTGACAGGGCGTCTCGAGACCCGTTTGGACCGCTTGTTCGCGGGCAAACAGAGCTCGGTAGCGGGACTTCTCCTGGGCGTGTTGCAGCTGAATCTCTAACAGCTTGTTTCTCCGCTCCAGCTCGTGAACTTTGGAAAGAAAACAACGAAATCGGAGGTTCAAGGTTTTCAGCACGTGTATGTTCGAACCCAAATCGTTCCTCAGCGCGCTGGCCGCTACACCGCCCGACCCGGTTCCAGCTGCAGCGTCACCCATGCTGAGGCTGAGGGGAGCTAACGGGTTAAAAACCGGGTCCGGAAAACGTCGAGGCAGATCCATCTTTTTGCAGAACAGTTCGAGAGCTCCCCGCCTGAAACTACAGTCGCTTTAACGCAGCATACGTCACTCACATTCTCTCGGTGGCAAGGTGCAGCGTCTCTATCTGATGTCACAACAAAAATAGACCATACTCGCGCGTTTAACGAACATATTAGGCGCAGTCCTTCGTGGGGGTCTCATGTACCCGGTCTTACCATCCGACGGTGATGAAAATGATTGGAATATGGCTCAAACTTGCAGCAAACATGACTAAACTGACTGAGATAAAAAGGGAGGAGACGACGGGGTGACTGCTCCGCCTTCTTCCAGTAGCAGTCGCATAGGGCATTGTGTTTAAGACACGCCTCTTTAATTAGCATATTATATGAAGGCGTGGACACATGACTCGAAGCTCTCGTTCAAGCAGTTTTATGAATTAAGACTATTATGACATTTAGGCTTTGAGCGTTTTTCTTCCTCGAATAAAATATGCAACGCTTGTTAAGATTGGATGTTGGCAGAATTAAGATGCTGGCAGATGCATCGAGTCTGATGTGGTAGTCTTTATTTAGTAGAGCTAATTCAAAAAGCAGACATTCAGTAACAGTTTAACATTATAGCAGCGGGAATTGGCAAATAAACTATTAACCAGGTTTGTTTTTGTTTTCACCATGCATTCCGCTTCATATGTATGAATACATTTTATGTGCTCACTGCTCCCAGTGGTTTCTTGATTTCCAGAGGCACAAATCGCTCGGAGAATGTGAATGTCAAATGTATTGATAAAAAATAAAAATGGAAGACGCAACACCAAACAATTGTGAATTGAAGGCCAACGAGAAAAGCAGTAGAAAAAAGGCTCCCAAACTACATAATCAGGCCCTTTTTATTCTCTTAATCTTGGTTTCATTGTTGATGCGGGTAAAACGGTTTACAAATCAAAAGTATTGTCACCGTAAAAACATTAAACAAGTTTTGAACTCACTTCTTAACTCACCATTTACACAAAAACCATCACACATTTTCATCGCACCAACCAATCACACACACACTCACACAACCTTCAACATCAGGCCTTTCTGCAACCAACTCATAAAACACCACAGCAAAACAAAAAAAAAACCCTGGAACAGAGATCAGCTCTCATTAACGTCAATCCAAAACTGTTAGTCAATTTAGAACTCAACACACAACCCACACACACACGCACAAAAAAAAGAGAGGGTTGCGAATAAAAGCAATTCCACATTTTCTTTTTAAATAATAAGTTTCCCAGCCACAACCACTGAAGTGTGTCAAAACCAAAACAAAAGGTGGGTTTGTGTAGTAAATATTACAAAACCATTTCAGAACAAGTGAACTTCAACTCGTCAGATTATACTTAATTCCTTTAGTTTTTTTAATCTGGAGAGATTACGCTGAAATAACTCAAGTGGAACCGAAGAAGAGAAGTAGAGCTGGTGAATGAGAGAATGTGAGCGGATGGAAAGGGGTGATTTGATTGTGAAGCCAGGGTCCTGGTGGAAAGGTATCCTCGCCCCTTGAATTCGCAAAAAGCTGAGGGTCCAGGTGTGTTTATGGAACATCTGCAATTACAGCGTTCCCAAGTCCAGGGGTGAGGTGCATAAATGTGTCCAATCAGGGGACAGAGTTCAACAGATCCTGCAGAAAGCAGTCCGGGTCTGGTATGTCTGACAAAAGCCCTGGGGAAAAACGAGCAGAGTTAAAGCAAGACTATTCACAGGATTTAAGTGAACACAGCATATTAGAATATTTGTTTAAACCACTCACCTACGACATCCAAAAATTCAGAGAAAGATTCAGCAG
This sequence comes from Paedocypris micromegethes, assembly GCA_028031935.1. NCBI lineage: Eukaryota > Metazoa > Chordata > Actinopteri > Cypriniformes > Paedocypris > Paedocypris micromegethes. Next base: position 13,576,212 of record CM051495.1, read on the forward strand.
GCATGAGTTCATCCTGGAAGGCCCTCAGCACCCTCTCTGAAGCCTCGTAGATGGGCATGTCATTGTGTCGTATGTACTCTGCCAGCGAGAAGGACCAGCCTCCCTCCGTGTTGCTGGTGGGCACTTTCTATAGTGGGAACGTGGGAGGAAAATTAGAATTGCGCAACAACACAAGGCTCTTATGTTAACAAGTGTGCATGCTCTTGTACCCTGAACATATCATAGATGAGATCCACCAGACCCCAGAAGAGAAGCGGTGAGCGGTAAACGGCGTACTCTCTTACTGCTTTGTCGGTAAGCCTGAAAATAAGAAAAATGTGAAATCTGCACTTATTCTCACAATCACATTGGATATACCAATAGAGCAGTGAAAAGTCATTGAGGTTGAAATTACATCTTAAGAAATTGTAAAATACTGTTAAATACTAAAGATTATTTAAAAAGTATAAAACTGCTACAAAACAGATAGATACTAATTACTAGATAACTACCAAATACTAAATAACTAGATTACTAATCAGAGTTGAAAATTCACAACTATAAATGTAAATATTTCATTTAAAATCAATAAACATGGCAAACAATAAATAAACAATATTATTTTAGCGATAAGTTTGAAAATAAAAACAATGCAAGATTTACAGAATAACAAAATAACAGCTAAAAGATCAATCAATCAGCTCTTTTTTGAAGCACTAAAACCCATCCAATCTAAAACATTGCTTGATACTTCTACATCATTGTTTACTGGTATTGCAGCACAGCACACGCAAACAGACATGCTAATCACACTGGTCTCTTACTTGTTAGCACCCCCTGGTGACACCTTGCGGGCATGAGAGGTGACCAGCAGCCTACGCAGGAAATCCACCCGGGTAAGCCTCCAGCGCTCAGGTGGCAGGATGTGCATGGCCAAAATAGTGAAATAATGTGGCCCGTCCATCTCATATGAACCTTCCACCCACTTGTCACAAGGCTGCTCCAAAAAGCTCTGAAGATTCTTTTCCTCTCGGGATGTGGCTCTAGTACTTTAAAATTATAGAGAAAAAAAACACGCTAAGAACATGCAAGACTTCAATTAAAAAATCCAACCTATGCGCCACACATACGTGTTGAGGACATAAAGAACTGTGTGAATGATGTAAGGGATGAGATGGATGTTGCTTTCCCGGCCTCCTCCCCCTGTGTCCACACTGAACGACTGCTCCATAGCAAAGCGTAAGAACAGCAGCTTGGTGTCGTGAATGTTGAGTTGGTATGTCGGTTCCCTCTGTCCCGTGCACTCTTGTAGATATGTGTTGTGTCTGTAAGAGAATAAAGTGTAACCTTCCATATCGGACAGTGAGCAACATTCATGTAGACTGGAGGATGGTCAAACCTCGCCAAGCAGGTGGCAAAGGCAGATTCGGGAACATGAGGGCCCCACACTGGTAGAAGGCCGTTGCACTTTGTGTTTGCATTTTGTAACGCTGCGCTCTCCCATTCCTCCCGTCCCCGGGCAAGCCTAATTCAAAAAACACATACGGATATTGCAACAAGAATCCCATCCTTATACAGTGGTACCTCAACTTACGAATGGCTCCACTAACGAAAGTTTTGAGTTACAAAGCGCGTTTTTGAGTAAACATTGTCTCCCGTTACAAAATTGCTTCACAATACGACAGGGCAAATGTAGCGACAAGATAAAGCAAGTCTTTTTTTTACTGCTAACATGCAGGTAGACAAGTTTTGTGTGAAACATGAGAGTTCAGGCGTTCAAAAAGAACTTTACGCACGTCAATAAACAAAAGAACACATGTCAGTTACAGAGATATTGCTTCCAACATAAGTTAGTCTTGTTCCTTACTGGCGCTTTCCTCAAGCACACTGGTCGTTTCTGTGGAGATGAGAAGCCAGAAGCGAGGAGACACTTTTGCCGCTTACACTCTGGGAGGCAGGAATTGCCACGCCCAATCTGCTCTCCCATTGGCTCTCACTGCAAACTCCTGGCAATCCTATTGGCTAAGAGGAATCTTTGCGTATTCAGACCAGACAGCTTTTTCTCTCAGCCTCCAACAATTGAAGTGCTTTCGTCAGTGTTCTTTTAAGTTCGTTAGTTTAAAAAAAGATTTATTTAAGAGTGTATAGTTACACGCTGGTATAACAAATGGACAATAAAGAAGCCATAACCCAGGATTGTAGCAGTAGTCACTTCTGTGTTCCTCACTCAACACGTAAATAAAGGTAAATAAACTGATTTCATTTCTTTATTTGTCACACAGTACTTGTTTTTAATGTTTGTTTTGCAATTACTGTTGCGTAATATGTTTTTTATTACCAATATTTTGGTACACAAGTGTCTAAATTTAGGTGGGGGGTTGGAACGGAATAGGAAAAGTTGTATCTCTACTCCCAAAATTTTCACCTTACGAAACTGTTCTTGGCACGTATTCACTTTGTAAGCAGAGGTACCACTGTACTTTTAGTGTAAACACCAGGAGATGACGGTACCTGACAGCAGCGAGGTGGCAGTCATAGTGGACTATGTTAAAGTGAGACACAGTGCTGTAGCCCTGCTGCTTGCGGGGTTTGTTCTCAAACTCCTCCAGGGCCACACGTTTGGTGAATGTGTAGATGCCCAGAACTTTGGTTGGCTGTGTTTAGAGATCAGAAGAGAACAAAGTCAAAGTTGACCTAAGAAGTTTTTATGAGGACATGCCAAGAATGGTGAGAGTACAGGCCAGAAAAACGAACCTGGAACTTGTAGCCCTCACGGCAAATGCAACAAGTCAACCCGGGTTCTTCTATCAGTTCCTCCATCTGTTTCAGCAGGGTTGTTTTAGTAACCACCTGACCTTTTTCATTGGTCTAAAATTGAGGAAATACGAGTTGAAGATCAGTTTGCAGCACACACTTCATCTGAAGATTTTAGTCAATACGCAGCTTACAGTCATTCCCAGCGTTCCGAGGGCTTTCTGCCTCATTGCCATGGCCATGCGCTTCTTCTCAGCGCGGGTCTCCCTTCGAGCAGCATCGATTTTCAGATTAACCTCCACATGCTCCCTTAGAGCCTCTAGAAGATTCTCCGCTAAAGTGCCAATACCCTCATCACTGGACACCTGCTCCAGTTTGTGCAAATTGGTTATAGAATCTGTTCCGATGAGCGTCTAGTGCAGAACAAGACAAAGTGAGGCTGCAGATTACAAAAGCCAGATGAAACCATGATGTGTAAATACAAAACCCTGTTACCTGAGTAGGGGGGTGTGCAGTAGCCAGGCCACGCAGAAGTCTGAGGATGAAGGGAAGGGCGGGTCGGGCAAGAAACTTCTTCCAAACATCTGCATCCAAGCTGAAAAATAATGTTTTATGGTCAAGGTCATCGACCACGTTTTATGAATATGTATTTAAATTTTACGTCAATGTAGTTTTTATTAAAAACAAGCCAATGACAGAAAGAAGAACCTACTTTTTAGCACAGGGGATGTGCTTCTTCATATAGTCCAGAGCATTCTGGGTGATGCCCTTCTGTAAGATGAGATCTTTCAATTGATGGCCATTGCTGTTGTTCTTGATGCCCGCAGCTATTTTGCAGAAGCAGTCCAAGAAGACCTTATCATCTGCACTGTGATCCTCATCATATCTGAGATTGACAGAGTAAACATAATGTAATAATCCAAAAAGACAGTTTGACACCAAAGATACCAAAAATAACATACTTGTCAAAGCTGCAGCAGGGCTTAAAGCGCTCGACCAGAATCTGCATCTTCTCAACTTCACCAAAGGACAAGTATGGTATGATGCGGAGCAATCCCTGCAGAACACTGGGATTTGAACGCACGAACAAGGTGTTGATCTGGTCCAGGAGCATCATCAGCTGGTCTTTATCACCCGTCAGCAGCAGGTTACCCTGAATGGAACGTTCAAATGAAATTGTTAAAAACAAGGGAACTAAATACTAAGAACTTTGTTGGTGTTTTCTTTGTGATGCAGTTCCTCTGACCTTGTCTTCAGACACAGTCTCAGCATTAGCTTCATCCAGGATGATTTCCATAATACTAAGGACCTGCTCTGCAATGGAAGATCCACCACTGTCCTTGCTTTCTTGTTCTGCCACCAATGCCTGAAACATCACATTTATTACTCAATGCATCTGATTGACATAACAATTCCTCAGGTACGTTACTCACCAGATTCAGTGTGCCCAGCATCACATTTAGTGTGTTCATCTCTGGCTTGACCAGCTGCTGTCTGTTGATCTTCACTTTCACACAGTAGCTAAATAACTTTAGCAGAACCTTCAAAGGACCAAGTGAATAAGCATCAGAAAGGAAATTTGTGGAACCATGAAAGCCATGATGACCTCTACTCACAGTGAGAAGATGTCTGCCCTGTTTAAAGTCTTTGATCCCAGAGAGTCTGTTTAACATGCATTCCAGACCTCCACACTGTGCCATCACCCCGGCCATCTTATAAACCTCCTCATCATCCTCTTCCTCATCTGCAAAGTTCAATACACATAAAAAAAAGTGATAAACACATACATCTAAGAGAAACAGAGCAATGGATACCTGTAGTGGAGTCCAAAGACTCGATGAATTCCTCTGTTGCGTCTCCCAAGAGACCTCTCATTCTGTAGATGATTCTCATTGGCTCACCCTAGGTTTGCGAGAAGATGATTGGTTAAATCAAAATAGATAAACAACAAAGCATTATCTCAAGCTTACCTCATTGGTGGGGCACCAAACCTTCTTGTAGACTTCAGCAACAGACAAATCCAAGCTAATGATTTTGTTATTTACAAGAAGCTATGGAGAAAAAAAAAGGTTTTAGAAAATCAAACTAATCTGCAATCATGACAGTTGTTGTTCTACCTCCATGCCACTGTCATCCTCCAAAAGAGCGACGAGATCACAGTCTTGGCAAATTTTGTTCTTGATGTCCCTCATGAGAGGACCAATGCCTGGTTCATTACTGCTGTATGGGTTTCCTGGCATGCGGCCCTGCAGAAAGTCTTCCTGCTGTGGATCCTTCTCTAGTGTAACGAAGAACTCTGTTACCTCATTTTCTTCCTTAAAAACACAGAGTAAGAAAAATGAGCGACATGAGAAGTTTCTCCATAAGCGTCAATTATTTAAAGTTCACGCACAGGATAAATGATGCTACAGAGCCTCTCAAAGATAAACACAGGGGTGCGATAATCATCCAAGTTGTAACGTTTTGCAGTTTCAATACACACAGCCATGAAGGCCTTGGTCTCAGACTCCGTTCCTGAAACACAACGAAAGAAAACAAGTCAGTTTTCTAATAAACAATGCAGGACATCAAGACAAAAGAGGTTAGAAAGGGAACCTGTTGTCATATCTTCCAACATTTCGAGCAGCATGTCCTGGGTCTCATCTATCAGTTTTGTCCGTTGAACCACCAGCTTCCTCAAGCACAGGTAGCCGTTCAACACCGTTCCAACCAGCCGACTTTTAAAGTGACGCTTGATAGATTCCACCTCCACAAAAGATGACAGCAGCCCTGTGAAGGAAGAGATGCCATTAAACGAAGGATTGTGAAAGATAACTTCCTACAGTAAGGAATTTTTTTATGTTTTGAACCACAAAGCTTTTCATTTACCAGTCAGGCTCTTCAGGGCATATCCTTGCTGCAAGTCTGTGCTCAATGTAGCCTCCTCCAGAGCAAGAAGATGGGCAATTTCCTAATTTAGAAAACACAAAATTAGGTTAATTAAAATGTCAAGACTTCATATAATGAATTTTTGAGTATACCGTTGTAATGAGATTTCCAACATATGGCAGCACGCCACGGGCAGCCAAGTAAACCTTCCAATAAACCGGTTTAATGAGCTTTTGATACAGGGCCAGATACTCTGCAGCACACTCTCCTGCGACGCTCAGTTCATCCAGGTAACTTTGGTAACAACGGCAAAAAAACAACTTCAGTCTATGGGACTAACATCTGGACTTTTTTTATGCAATACGCACCTTGTTAGCAGATCCAGAACCTGTTGCTTGCGACTGGGGATTGTTGTTAAAGCTTCAACGATGGTGCAGGCGGCCTGTCTCGCTGCTTGGGTGGCCGGGGTGAAAAGCACCTGTACGTAAGTATTGGGATGTGTTTAAGCTCAAGACACCAGAATGTATGAAGGATTTAACAATTAATTTACAATTTACAATTAATTATATTCATGGTTCCTAGTGCTACTATTTCTGAAGTCAAATTTGAGCATTTTCACCATATACTTTCAAGCTTTTCCAGCACCATACAGTTGTGGCAAAATATATATTTAAAGGCCTGCTTAAATACAATCAAAATGAAACTTTATCATTTTAATCACATTTAAAGAGATATTATGCAAAAACATAACTGCCTGTCACTGTCTTGTCTAACTGACGGTAAGAAAGATGACTGTCGCTTGCAATTACGTTTTGTTATTTTTTTTTTTTTTCACTCGTTTCATTTTTCTGCTCCCACTTCCTGGTCAAGCAGCTGCCAATCACATTCTCACCAGCCAATCAAGTAAGGGCCGCCCCCCATGTGAAACTTGTGCCAGAAGCAGAACACAGAATAAAAAAATGAAATGAGAAAACATTTTCAAACGAAAACGTTAAATTGCAAGCAAAAAAATTAAAAACCAATAGTAATTGCAAACGTAAAATAAAGAAAACAAACATATGTGAAGCATTTTTGCTCGCTTCTTAGAAATTTACGTTTAATACTTTTGGAACAAATCTGATTCCATAGATATAAAACAAATGTAAGGAAATGTAAATGAATGAAATTAACAAATCACTCGAAATGATGTGATCACTATCCTGAGAGTTTGGGAGATCCAAGATCAAGCAAGGCTCATACACAGCTGTCTGAGTTTTAGGCTGTACGACTTATTTATATTCCTTCTACTAAAAGGCTTGTTGTGAAATAAGTACAATAAAATTTTCAAGCACTTCATAAAAAATTCCAACATTTTTAAAACCTTGAAAATACATCCTTGAAAATCAAGCATTAATTAAATCATGTGCCACTGCACTATGTCCAGCGAACACCGTACCTGTCTCAGCCAGTTGTTATGGCCCAGTTTAAGCAGGCGAGGGAACAGACCTTCCGATCTAGGCCTCATGAACTGCTTCCACTTCCACACATACTTCTCCATCAGGTACTGTCTCCTGACCTCAGCCTTATTTGAGGGTTTAGAGACAGTTTCCTGACCTGATAAGGATGAGAGTGCAGTAAAGGATTTCAACCAAACAGTCCAGGGCATTGCTGACTCAGAATGTGGGTATTTACATCTAGCAGGAAGGCACTTTTTCCAGGCTTCATATGATGCTTTGGGGTCCTTTTTGAGCCAAAGCTGGGCTTGGGCATGGATCTCGTTGTTATATGGCTTGACTGTAGTAAGGGATTCGACAGCAGTGTCCTGTGAGAAGAAAAAATGTGAATACTAGATATTTATAGTTTTATGGATCAGCAGTGTTGTGAGCAAAAACCTTGTTTTTCTTGCTTGTGGGACTGGGGGGTTTAATAAGCTTCTGCAAAATCCTCAGGCACATTAGGGTGATGTTCTCTACCACCACTGGGGTTTTAATATTCACCGCCATCAAGAACAAACTCAATGCTTGATAAAAAGAAAAACAAAAAGACCACACCAAAAGAATGAGAATAAAAAAACATTCTGATATTCTGCTTGAAAATAACACCAAGACTCACCACAGCGAAGTCTGAGCTCCCAGCATCCTCCCTCCTTAGCAATGGAGTCTGTGAGAAGCAGCAACTCGTACTGTAAGCTACTGACCTGAAAAACAAGAAACGGCAGCTGTAAGCATTAAACACCTAAATGGATTAAAACAGGCCACAACAAAATGAGCCAAGGCCATGAAATACCAAATCAGGATTGGCCCAGTGTCCTTTTAAAGCAGCCGAGACTTTGGCAATGATGAGATCATTCATCTGCTGTGTAGCCTCTGGATGGTCCCTGCAAATCAGATGAATGCAACAGCCAGAATTAAGTCATTTCATTAATTTGCCTAATTTAATGCAGAGAGTATTATTCTCAACCAAAACTAAAACTGTCAATACCTTGTGAGCAAACAGACAAGCTGCCGGACTTCTTCTCTCATTGCCCCGGTGCCTCTGCGAAGGTTGTATTCAAACAGCTCACGAATCAGACCTTGTAGTACCAGTATCTGCCTGATGGCGGTGTTGGTGGCCAGTGCGCGCAGCAGAGTTATGCAGTGGCCTGTGACTGCAGATGCGCAGCCGTAGCACTTATTTGAGGATGTGTGACCACAGCCCAGCACTGACAGAGCTCGGTATTGGCTGGCAGTGATGGTGGGCTGTGTGGAGGTGCGGGACGACTTGGTTGCCGCCTCTCGCTGCTGCAGATCATATTCCAGCAGCTCCTTACGAGATGCAAGGACTTTCTGAATGGGCAATCACAAGTGTCAGCTCTAAACAGCAAATGTGTGTTGCAAAGCAGTGCTAAGTATTATTACTCATCTAGCCTGATATTCTTCTGAACAATTTATTGCAAAAAATAAAAATATACTGAACTAGTTGTTTTCTTCTAGCATTAGTTTAGTTTTATCAACTGTAGAAATGCTCAGTTTGGTTTGATTATATTTTTAATCTAGATTAGATTGACTATACTAATACCACAAGGAGAAATTATTTTTTACAGCAGCAAACAAAAAAAGGAAGCAGCGTGACAAAGACAGTAAATAGACAGTAAATAGAGAATAAATACAAAAAAAAAAAAAATTAACAGTCACAGTAAAATAAATAAATGGTGCAAAAATACAACAGTAGTATTGGACAAAATATCACTGCAGCTCCCTGTTTCTCTACAGACCCAATTTAAATGCACATTTTATCTCCAAACACCACAATATAAATTATCACGTGGTTAACATTTGTAGTCCATGCACATCACAAATAAAATAAAAATCTATTCAGAAACAACCACCCCACCTGGATGATTTTTGAGAGCTCATCAAATGATGACTTGCAGTCTCCACTATATTCCTGTGCCAACTGCTGAATGTATCTGTTGACACTGGCAGTGGAAGTGCCAAGTCCTGCCCCTGCTCCCGTGTCATCCTGAGGAACAAATTCCAGAGTTAGAAGAGATAAACAGAGACAAACAAAATGTATCAGTATATACACAGATATTTACTATAAAACTAATTTTATAAAACTAATTTTAAGTGACCTGTGGTTTCTCAGGTGCCGCCTCATTTACTTTGGACAGAAGACTCTCTAGTTGAGGCCGATGCCCCATGAGCTGATGGTAAACGCGGTCAGCCTTGTCCAGTAACGTGTTGATGTTGGTCACGGCCTAGAGAGTAATTCACATATATGAAGTACGTTGCTGACATGTTGGCATGATTCAATTTCACAAGACACGGCTATAGCCATGAATCAAAATCCTGCATTACCTTTTTCCTGTCCTCCTCATTTTCTATAGGATCCACAGCACAGCAGGGTTTGGCATAGAGCATGAAGTCAAAGCGAGCGTATTTACAGAAGCCACAGGCATTGCATAGGAACGGATCCTTTTCGTCGTAATTTATGGATCTGTTGAGAAAAATAAACATTTTTGTAAATATTAATTTAAAAACAGACAATTCAAACAAATCCCTTCTTTTTAAAGTTTCTCACAAATCTAATAACATATATTAAAAACATGCAATAATGAAAGTGTACAGAAAGTACACAGCAGATGTACCTGCATTTGTGACACTGATAAACGTTTTCTCCGCAGTTGCCACACACTCCTGGGTTGGCGGGGACTGAGGCACTGCAGCGAGGGCATTGCAGGGTCTCGGTTGAAGCTTGGTAGTTCTCATAGAAATCGGAAAACTCAATCATCAGGTTAGACGCCACAATGGGGAGCGGGAGGTCGATTTTCACTTCTGTCTGGCCAGCGGTCAGTTGAACCCTCTTAGCTTTGTGCCAGCGGGCAGGTCTAGAAGAACAGAGCATTTCATCACTGAAAAGCCATTCTGATGCTTTCGAGCTGCACTCCTTTGATCATACACATACTTGTTCTTCAGTTCTACAATGGCTTGCACGGTCCTGTTGTTGTAGTAGAGGTTGATTGTGCGGACCATCTTGGTTCTCTTGAGATCGCCAATCTTCACTGTGACTTTGCTGATAGTGTGACTGCCAATCAGCTTCACCACTTGCTGAGTTGTGGTGTAACGGGTGTCCACTTTGATCGATGAGAGTTTGATGTTCTAACAGCAGAGGAAATCAAGCAGACTATTACGATTGAGATCAAGAAACAAGTCGTTGTTGGAACTGTCACTCACGGAGAAGGGCACTTCAGGATTGTTGCACACCAAGCATGGATCACTCTCCAGGTAAAATCCATCAAATTCCACCAGTCCCGACAGTGTGCTGAGGAGGAATAAGAGTAATCAACAAAACAAGCAATAGTCAAAAAGATGATTCAGTCTAAAGTGAACACAATCAGAAAAACCTACTTGTAAATGTTAGAATTTGGATGATTGGTCAAAATGTGGTTCTGTGTCCTCAAAATCTCCACAGCCTTTTGGGAATATTCTTTTAGCTGGAAACAAACCGTTTGTTTTAAATAACTGAAAGCATTTGGATTCTGTTGATCTGCATTTAAATGGACTGTTAGCATGCTTAGAATTACCTTTTTCTCTGTCTGAGGCGTTTTGAGGGAGAAATACCCAAGGAGGTCCACAAACTGTGCTGCTTTACGACCATACGCAGGAAGTTCTGGCCAAATGGCCCACATTAGGTCCAGCAACAACTCCTGCTGAGATTTGTTTGAGTTCCTGAAACGATTAAATTGATTTCCGTTAATGAGATGATGCTCGATTAAAGCAAAGAGATTCAGAAACAAGACAAATGTACCTGTAGATATGAAGGGCCAGACAGTGGGCTTGCCAACGCACAGAAGAAGAGTTTGACTCAAGCAGGAAGCAGCGCAAGAATTGAATTAGAGTTTCTTTGTCTGCAAATTTGTTGAGCTGGCTGACCAGAGCTGTACACAGCTGATCTTCCTGACTGGCAGTTCCATCCCCTGCAAAGACATATCAGGAAATTATCATCAAAACAAAAATGTATGAAAGTCTATACTAATGAAAGTTTCAACTTATGAAGCGTGTGTTCGCAAAAATATTCTCTCGTTACTACATTAAGAAAGGCTTGCTCTTACCGCTAGCATGTGACAAGTTTCATGTGAAACATGAGTGTCCAGGCGATAAAAAACTGTTGTTATGTTCATGCACATCAACAAGTGTTTATTGTCAGTGTTCATTCATTTTAAATTAGATATATTTAAGTGTGTACTGGTACACGATGGTGTAACAAATGGTGCAACAATTGGACAATAAACAAGCCATAAGCCTATATTGTAGCAGAACAGTAACAAGTGTTGTGTTCGTCAATCGATCGTCTCCTCTCTCACTCAACTTCAGCCTCTCGACCAGAATGGTACATGTATTTTATTTTTGTCACTTAGTACTCATCTTAAATTCAGGGGGGCTTGGAACAGAATAGGGCATTTAGGCCTCTCGGCACAAATTATTTTTCGCAAGTCGAGATACCACAGTGTTACGAACCTAAACAAAACCCACCTTCTTTGTCCTTTTCCTTGTCCTCTTTCTTGCTCTTTTTGCTGGAGGACTTGCTCTGAGAAGGCTGAGATCCTGAACATCCACCTGAGCCTCCAGAGCCAGTGGCGGCCAGGACTTTACTGCCGCACAGCCCGGAGGAAAGCAGCTGCAGCAAGACGGGAGAAACGCCCTCATCCACCAGGAAACTCACCTGGAGCAGGAAGTACAACACCGCTGCACAGATAGAAGGCGAGTTAGCAGTGCATAGGACCCAATTAAACATGCGTGATACCAAACACTCAGTGAACTTACAGTCATCTTTCATGCAGAACTTCTGCCAGTTAATTGTTCTCTGAGTGGCTATTTCAGCACATGCTTTCAAATGCTCCATCTGTGCAGGAGTGATTGGTTAAAGCAAAATCCACATGAGCAGTGAGAAACCGTGTGGCACGTGCCCCCAACTCACCAGACTGATGAGAGTGTCATACTGCAGAGCGGAGCCAGATGTCGCGGTTACAATCCCTGCTCTGAGGAAGATGCCTTGCTCTTCCAGAAGCTTCTTAATCCCTCGCACGTGAGAGTCTAAAGTGTGGAGGTCTCGGAGTTGACGATACTTCTCTTTGGAGCCACAGATGAAAAGAAGGAGCTTCCTCACTTGACGTCTCACAAATGGCGTCTGCTGGATCATCAGATACTGGAAAATGAGGGTCGTCTGTCATTATTCACGCACAGCTTTTCACTGCCAAAGCCAGAGTGTGTGCATTACCTCTGACAGAAAATAAAACCAAGAGTGATCAAAGATCGGCGGTGAGATGCGGGGATTGGAGTCTGCAATTTTCTTTATCTGATAAGGCAGACGGAGGACCATCTCTGTGAGAAGCTGAGAGTACGCTTCAAACACATCAGCCGCGTGGCCCTGAGAACACAAAGGTTTAAAGGTCAGCAGGGACACGAAAAGGAGCAGTGTATTCGACAAGCCGTACCTTGACATATTGCCGCAGGAAAAAAGGGCTCATGTCTGGTGGGGAAGAGGAAGTGTGTGGCTTCAGGAGTTGACTGGTGACTGTAGGTTCCTCTTCACCCTGCTGTGTCTTCCAGTATTCCAGCAGAGACTTGAGCACATGCAGGCAGTAATCGATCGCACCCATGCTGAGAAGAGCCGTAGCAGTTGCATTGGAGATGAGAGAAGAGGACTGTGGATAAAAGTAATTATGAAATATTAACGGATTGATCTGTTCAGCTTTAGTGTTAAACATCTACAGTCTACTCCTGCTCATTGACATCTAGACACGACCATTTTGCCCCAATAAACTGGCACAAAGATTTGTCCCAATAAAGCGGCTGCCCCTATTAACCGGCATCCCAATTAAGTGGGATTGACTGTATATTATTGTATACAGCATGAATACTGCCATATTTATACTAATACTAAAAAGTTAGTATTATTACACGTCAAGTATAAATATAACTATAATTGGTTAAGAAATTATTATGGTGGTTTTAACTAAACATTTTGTAAGATGTCACTTAAAATAATTGAAGTGTTGAAGTGTAAAAAAATAAAAAAAGTTTTGATTAACAGCATCTTATTGTTGACATGCTTCATTTGTAAAGCGAATTAATGTTAACCTCAGAGGAAGACTTGGAGCTTGACTTAGTGCGGGACATGAAGACACTGAGTAGTCTCATGATGACCAGGTGCACCTCATTTATGGAGCTGCGTTCATTCTTCTTTGAAACATCCTGAAAGTCAAACAAATGCAGTTGATTTCACCATTTCTGAACACAGACCATCTATATCTGCGCTAAGTCTGCGCCAAGATCATACTTTTTTGTGAATTCCCAGCTCTGCGATGAGTTGAGCCAGAAGGTCATCCAGCGCCCCCTTGTCCTTTTCTTCCTCTCCGTCCAGATCAGTGGTCAGCATGAGGATGACCTGCATGTAGGGAATGGCCTGAACGCCGCCCACACTGTGGAGCTGCGGCAGATGCTGCAGAAGACGCTCCAGAAGCATGAGCCGGACCATGTGCAATCTAGAAAACAGCTGGTATTAAAGGAAGGACCAATCTTATAGCCTTTTGGTTTGGTTAGTAAACTCTCTCGACCTGTTGCTGGTGTGAACGTCGCCGTCATTCTCGCCCTCTCCTTCTGATCCGTCTCCCTCATGCTGTGCTGTGGTGGTGCTGATGGCACCGGTGCTCGAGCTAACGCTGCCTGGGCCTGCAGGATGTCCTTCGACAGCAGTGTCTCCATAAGCGCTGCTGCGGCCGGACACTAAAACACAAAACAGCAAAGTTGCGAAAACTATCGTCTGAAAGAAACAGTGGTTCATCCAGTTTTACCGTTGTGCTCTCCTGCGACTGAGTCAATGGCGCTGCCTCCGCTTTCAGAGCCCACACTGCCCCCGTGCTCGGCGGGAGAGGTGCGCAGCGTGGAGCCGTCTGTGGCCGCTGTGCTCCCCTCGTCATCCGAGGCTGGGGCTGAAAGCATAACCAGAGCTGTTACAGGAAAAAAACAGCATGCTTTGCTAAGGGGGGTTTCTACCGGTGCACACAAACTAAAATTATTTCTATGGCATGGAGTGACAGGAATGGAATGACACATGGCGGAGCATGTGATTGTGGAGAGAAGTTACCTGATGCGGTGGTGTCAGAAAGTGTCCCAGCATCCAAGGATGAAGAGCTGGGAGCCTGACCAGACAGGCCTAGACTCTGCAGGCCTAGAGCACTGCTGCTGCTGCCTACAAGTAGAAGACCCTTTAAGACCGGGGTCGGGAACCTTTTTGGCTGAGAGAGCCATTAACACCACATATTTGCAAAAAATAAGTTCTTGAGAGCTATAGCAAATGTTTAAAACTAAATCAAAGTTGTGTAAAATCAATCTGAAATGCAGTACAACAAGCCTGTTATACTGCTGTTATTATGCAATCGCTGCACTCATCCCCACAACACCCGGCTTAGAAAATGAATTGTAATCGTAATGGAGCCATCACCAACACACACATTTACGGTGAGACCCTTATTCACAGGTAAGGAGGAGAGCTATTGGTGTACATGCCCCATTGCCAACCAATGACAAACCCAGAATTGCACAGGGACATTCAAGCAATGCCCACTTTGCTACACTAGAGAAAACATTTTGAAACACAACCTGGAAAAAAAGTTTCACATGTGGAGATTGTAAGGGAAAAATTAAACAAAAGACCTTTTGTCGTTTAATTATTTGCAGCTTATAATAGAACAACTTTTGTTCTTTTTTATTCATTTAAGCTTTATATTTTTTTTTAAATCTGATTCCCTACAGAACCTGCTCTCTCTCTACACAAAGGCGAATTCCTCTGTCCATTCCTGTTGAACAGTACAACACTCCTTGTCATTCTCTCTTTTAGCCATCTTCTTCAACAAAAAGGTGTCTGGCTAGCAGACTATATTAAAAGGAGGAACGACGTTAAGCATCATCCAATAAAAATGTCGCGAAATAAGTCGTAAAAAGAAAAAAAATGACCTTGCTGGTCTTGTTGCAGACTGAGAGCTATGGCCAACTCCACCATGGTCTCGTCATCAGCATCCGGGGGAATGTCTAGCATGGGTGGGAAACCTTCAGCCCCTGCCAAAAGTGCTTCCAATGGAGAGGGATTTCCGTTGTTCACATTCTCTGCCGTATCGAGAACCATGGACTCTGACTGATATTTGAAGACACACAGAAAATAATTACATAACAACTGCCTTCCTGAAGTCTAAAAATATGATGAAATTATGACGGTTGCTTCATGGACGAAGCTCACCACCATCTCAAAGTCTCCATGGTCCACCTCGCTTTGTTCCTGGCTCTCCTGTCGGCCATTGTCCCCTTCTGTCATGATGGACGGCTGCATCTTCTCATCAGGGTCGTCATCGTCATCATCGTCTTTATCACCTGAGCAATCATAGACAAAACGATTATATATTTTAGAGCTCCGTCAATGAATAAAGAGACAAATCTGAGGAAAAAGAACGACCTATAGGAAGTTCTTTCATAAAAAGTTCATACCCATAGGAGTGTTGGAGCGTGGAGGAGAAGGAAGGGTCACGTGTCTACGCTTGTTTCTGGGTCTCAAGACTCTAATCAGAGCCTGTTTGCAAGCAAAGCTTACAGAAGTGTCCTGCAGAGAAAAAGATTATTCAAAAGTGGTTAATGAGAGTTTGGGATTATGGATAATGAAGGAGATTAAGACCAGGCAGACTCACGGGGCAGAGCAGCATCTGCATGTAGATTTTGGATGCCACATTAATGTAGTCCAGCTCACAGGAGCAGTAGCCATGAATAATGTCTACCAGTGCGTTTACTGTTGCTTCAATGTGTGTTAGTCCTTTAAAAAAAACAACAAAATCATCAATTTTTAAAAAACATCAGCACATAAGTTTGCACTTAGACGAGGAACCCAGATGGATCTCAAACCTGGCAAACAGGCAGGAGCCAGAAAAGCATTTTTGGGTTTGAGGGCATGAAGCTTCCAGAAGTTAGTGACTAGTTGAGTGATGAATCCACAACTCTCTGCATCAGTTGGTTTTAGCCCATCATCCCCTACATCTGAACAAAGCAACACAATCCTAATCACATAAAACCCTTAAGTGAGAGCTAGAAAACTTAAACGACTGAAAAGTTTGTGTACCGCTGTCTAATGGTGGTGGTTTGGACTCTGTGAAGTGCACAAGGTTGTTCGGCCTCATGATGGCTATGGAACGTGATGTTATTACAAGCCTCTGGAACACATCAGGGTCCAGTTCTTTTCCTTCCTTACTGCAGGAATTCAGACATTGTACAGCATTGCTCAGCAGAGACTGATCCTGGAGATATGGAAAAGCGGAAACATATTGTTTGTCGACAGCTTCATATAAGCATCTTTATGTATATAACCGTGAACAGTCCTTACCTTGTGGTTGTGGTAGGCAGTGCGGCTAGTGTGTAGGCTGGCCAGAAGGCCTTTGGTCTGCTGCTGTACTCCAGCTGGAGTGGGAATGGACAACAGGAGAGTGGCCAACTCTAGAGCTGCAGATTTGTTTTTTTCCTATGGATAAAAAAAACAGTGGCACAATGTAGAAAAAAGCTAAACATTATATTAAGCTAAAAAACAAATTAAAAAAGACAAACCCTTGCCTTTTCACCAGGAGAACCCACGGCAAAGCAGTTCTCTAGAGCTTCCAGTGAGCTGACCACCAACCTAAAAAAGGTTCATGTTAGAATAGGCAATCAAGAGCAAACGTCTAATCACAGGCGCAGAGCAGCGCATTTGAAAATTAATTCACTCGCAAAGCATCGTCATCAAACCATGACGCCAAATCAAAATTACTCAAAGCAAAGAACTGCATTTACTCAGTCTTCTACACAAGCTGTCAATGTCCTGCATGTTCTACAGCAGCGCAAACTCAAGTCCCACTGCTCTCTTTACACACACACACTCACCCGCACACACAAGCAAAACCACCATGCACAAAAGCAGAGAAAGGGTGGTTACTAACCGGTCCAAGGCTGATAAGGACTCAGTTTCACAACTTTTTTTATTGTTTTAGGGAGCAAAGAAAAAGAAAAATGTGTGAGGATCACAGAAAAGGAACGCATAAAAATGATTTGTATGTCAAGACAGAAAATGTCAGCATGCGAGCATGAGATCAATATGAAGGCAGCCGTGCGTCGAGAAGAGAAATAATATATGACTGTTTATTATGTATAAGTATATATATCACGCACACCCCTCGTCATTGACTGACCAATACAAAAAAGGCGAGGTACAACATCAACCGTTGAGATTCAAAGTTTTAGTGAAATGGAGACAACAATAAACCTTGGTATAAATAATAAAGACTGTGGTTTGGTTGCGGATACCTTTCTAGAACAGTTCCGCCAGTCACTATAGGACTAGTGACATCGGTGTCTCCGGTGCCATTGGGTTGGTTGAGGTTTGGGCTGCACACGTTATTGACTGCAGCTGAGGGGAAGTCATCAGGTGGTTCATCTGGCCAGCCAAACTGCTCTTTGGTTTTACCATAAATTTTAACCGAGTCCAACATTGTGACCCCTGCAGGGTCGACTGAAGCTCCAACTGAAAAGCACAAAAAGGCATTATAACAACATCCATTTAAGCAATAAAATAATTTAAACATCTTGATTTGGGCACATACTAAAAATGGCAAGCTTCTTGTCGGCCTGAAGGGCTTCTTCACGTGTGAAAGGGAAGTCAAACCAGCGGGAGCGTGTCAGGTTTAGCTGCATGGTGCGCCCAAAGATTTTAATGTAGGACGGCGCTCTCTCGATGGCCTGAGTGCCCACTTGCACCCGCATCCCAGTCATCACCATAGAGTTGTTGTTGTTTACTACATCCACTGTGAAACCTCCAGGCTGCATGACATAAAACACAAAGTTTTACATGAGAAGATTTCAAACTAGATTTACCTCTTAACTCTAATGAAATTTTTGTCTCAGTTTAAAGCCAATTCAAGGTGTAACTAGGGGTTGGCCCTATACCGGAAAGAATGTGATTAACTGTATTGAGTTGTGCCACAATATGGATTTTGTAACATTGTGGACACCGGTACACATTCATGCATTTAATCTTTATTTATATACATACTGTATGTAATAATGCATGTATGTATGTGTTCATCTTTATACTTTGTATACATTATAGTGGTACTCCGACTTACCAAATTAATCCGTGCCTAGAGACGTTTCTTTCAACAAAAATTCCGTTAGCTGAGGAAAAATTATGTTAGCTATTTTACCATTCGTGCCATAACTTCATAAATTCAGACCATTTTATTTTATAAATAATAAATAATTAATAATACATGTAATAAAAACATGTTACATGGCAGTGGTTTTGTTTGCCCTTTGGCAGATGTTTAAAAAGGTAGAGTGTATATAATGACGTACAGACAAGCTCACGGTTAAAGCCATTTTGAAATGTCATGCAAATGCCTGAGTTTTCCGTAATCTCGCATGAACGGTGACGCAAAACATAAAACAAAACAAAACATAGCCACTCTGGTTGAATACAAGTTAATGTTATGTTTTGGAAGCAAGATTTCTGAAACTAACTAGTGCTTTTGTTGTTTTTTGTTTATATGACGTGAAAAGATGATTACAACTGTTAAAAACACGTCAGGACTCATATCAACGCATGCTAACAGAAAGCAAATATTCTGTTTTGTATAGCGAAATTATTTGGGAACTCGGGACGACATTTTCATGGTGACACATGTCGTTATTCTGGATTTTCGTTTTCAAGAACTTTGTAAGTCAGGGTACCACTGTATATACCATTTTGTTTCATTACAACATTTAACACGTCATACAGAGAAAGCATTGTAACAAGCTGAATTTTTGAACAACCACGAGGTGCGAGCGCACAAACTACAGTATGCAAGTGAAAAACTGAAAACAAGATGAGAGAATGCACTGAAAGTCTGGTTGAAGGAGTCCAAGAAGAACTGGTTAAAAAGAAAGTTGTGTCATATGGAACTGCTTTGGTTTTAAAATGTCTGTTTTAAATCTACAAACAGTTCTAAGCATGTTGTGCTGCTGGGTTGTTGTAGCTATGGTTCTTTGAAATACGGAATTGTTCTTTGTTTGAGAACGAATTTGCGGTATAAAGTATGAATTACAATTTGCCTACAATGTAATTATGATCTACTAAAATGTTCACCCCCCCCTCCAATACGTGATATCGGCATAGTAATGACATGCTCTGAACACAAAATATCGTGATGTGAATTTAATTGCACATGCCTAGTTTACACTCAGTTTATCCTCAAAAACTTAGTGAACCGAGGCACCACAGTACTAATAAAAAGAAAGACCAAAGAAAATTAGTATCTGGGTGTAAAAGCTGAACTAGAGTCATTTTTACTACCTTGGTGTTGGCCACATACATCCCAGTAGAGTTCAGGCGATGTTTGATCTGCTGTCCGTTATAGACCTGCAGCAGGTCATTGCCCCCGAACTCAACCTCCGTCAGCTGTTGGTTGTGCTCAAAGAAGTCCACAGGAAAATTGACCTGGCTGGACGTGCGTGTAGCTAAGGACAAAACGAGGCAGTTCCACTTTAAACAGTGATCTAATCAACGCAAAAAAAGACATTACCAGTGCGGCTGTGTGACTCACTAGTAGTGGCCGTTTTGCGTTTGCGGATGGGCTTCATGATGCTGATCACGGCGCTGGGTTGAAGAGAGGGCTGCAGCCAGTACGATGTGTTTTCTACATTGGCCATGTAGATACGAAGGCTGCCATCTTCACAGAGAAGAATCATAGTGGTGCGCTGCTGCTCATTGCTCGCAGTGTGGCGGATTGCAACCATGTCTTGGATCTGAAACATAAGTGTTTAAATATTATTTTTTGATTAGATAAAACCTGGGGATGCACGTTTGAGGCTGAAATCAATATTATGATCAGCAATAATATTATCATATATATTATTTATAATAAAAAGTTAGGGGTTTTTAAGTCAACGTTTTAAGTTATAAAAAACAAATATGAAAAACGGGTTTCTGTAAATTCTGTAGAAATCATAAATGTTATTGGCCAAGATGCAAATGACAACAAGGACTTTGCAACTTTCTAGTAGAATCTAAATTCTAGTATTATTTCTAGTATTTTTGGTATAATCTATACACAAAAATAACCAGAAAAGGAAATCAACTGTAATCACTTAAAACTAGGGATGCACAGATACCGATACCGGTATCGGGCTCGATACCACGTTTTCTAACGTACTCGGTAC
The DNA here is from genome assembly GCA_028031935.1 of Paedocypris micromegethes. NCBI lineage: Eukaryota > Metazoa > Chordata > Actinopteri > Cypriniformes > Paedocypris > Paedocypris micromegethes. The sequence goes on from CM051495.1 coordinate 13,596,539, forward strand.
TCGTCAAAAGTCCGCCGATACCGGAAGTCGATACCGGAAGTGAGACATATTTACGTTTGAGCGTTAACGCGGATTTAAAAAAATAAATGTCGTGCTGTTCTGTGTAGTAAGTGTCTCTATATAGCCAGTGTGGACATCTACTGTAGCCTATTTTATACAAATTGCTTCACTTGCTTTGGATAAAAGCGTCTGCCAAATGACTGTAAAGTAAAGAGCGGCGGAAAAAGGGTTAATCCCAAGCGCCACGTAAGCCCCGCCCCCCAGCGCTCCAGCAGAAGGAAACTAAAACTGCAGGAATCTCTAACGGGAACCTGCAGCTCCTGTCGTGTGTGTGTGTGTGTGTGTGTGTGTGTGTGTGTGTGTGTGTGTGTGTGCGCTTGTGCTGGTATATCAGAGCGGCTGGAGCACGAACGACATGCACGCGCGCAAAGCCCAGAGCTCCGCGCTGAGACACTCTTCTCACGCGCCTAAAATCCCAACACAACCGCGAGTGGAAAGAGTTTCGCCTCTAAACGCTACTCACGGGTCGCCACACGTACTTTAAAATATGGAATTGTCTCGTATTTGAGATTGAAACTGCGCGTCTCGCTTTGAATCAAGACGGCACTGGTTGTGTCTCGTACTCTTTATCATTTTTTTAAATCAGCGTCTCATGCGTGGAGATAACAGTGTAATTATTACAGTAGTATAGTATGATTAATGTGTTGATAAATTCATTAATTTCTAAATGGTAAAAGGGTGACCAGTATGTGAAAACCTAACTTTTTGTAATTTACTGTTATCTACATGAAATAAAGAGCAGTCTGTTAAAATACTAAGAATGTTTAAAATATTATTTCATTTTAATACAAAGCCTAGGTAGCTGTACCTGTAATATGTTGCCAACAACATGCTTTTAATTTTAAATAAATGTTCTTAATTTCAAACTAAGTACTTGGTATCGGTATCGGCGAGCACTGAAATGCAAGTACTCGTACTCGTACTCGTTTTCCAAAAAAGTGGTATCGGTGCATCTCTACTTAAAACCATGGTTTACTAAGAGTTTACTAAGTGAAGTTTGCAACAAAGAAATTCTGGGTTCAAATTTTGTGATTGCAAAGTATAACTACACAATAGGAACAACTGACCTTAGCTTTTGCAGGCAAAGTTTTAATTTCCTGAATAAGGAACGTGTCTGGCTTCACCATGATGACAAGAGGAATTCCCGTGGTCTGTTGAACACAGCAGACCAGACCAGGATGGTTCATGACTTCTGACCACTGACATAGCGCTGGAGATGTTTTCCCTCCTCCATTAGAACTGTATGCACATCAGGACAGAATTACAGAACAATAAAACCTCAATAACGACAGTAGTTATCCTTGATGATATATAAGGGCATCATATTTTCAAATTCCAAATGAAAAAAATCCTACCCTTTGACGTTGATGGTAAAGAGTCTCTGTGTCTCCATGTTGCCCCGGCTCACTGTGGCAGCGAATGACTTCCCCTGACTGTAGCTGAAAAAGAGCATCTGCAGAACGTGGGAGAAATAAACAGAGACTCCTCCTCCTGCCACCTGCCCATTACTGTCCTGCAAAGCAAACAACAAACTCAGCGTGTAGTCCTGTCAACCCCCTGCAGGAAACAGTTTTAAAATCATAAATACAAACCTTCAGGTCCTCGTGATTGATATCCAGGACATTGGTGACGTAAAAAGGACCGTGCTGAGCACTGCTGGTCTCATCCATTACTTGAGTGTACATGTAGCCAGCCGACGACATGATCACAATGATGCTTTTGCCCTCTTCATTGAACAAAAAGGTGGCGTCTCTGATCTTTGAACTTGGCAGTAGGAAGTAGTACATTGGGCTCAGGGCATCCACAGATAAGTCATAAATCTGGGAGACAGAACAATACATTAGCATGCATGTTATATATCTTACACATGTTGTTAGTTTATACCATACTGCAGTTTGATACATTCAAGTATTATTTTGATTATTTTATGGCAAACCTTTTTGATTTTACAAATTTACTTTAAGGTAGTTTATAATCAGTGACAATGCGATTCAACATTCTTAATTAAAACAAACCCTCACTTTGACAAAATCTGCAGTAATGATGGCTAGCTCCGTCTGGGATCCAGGAAGCCAGATGGCCTTGATGATGAAGTTTCCAGTAGCAAGTTGTGGATGCAAAACTAAATGATCTGACACAGAGCCTGTGTTGCTGAAAGTCAGAACGTGACAGTCCTGCGGATGACGCAAGCATAGTAAAAAAAATGATTGCGGATTAATTCAAAAAGATTTTCGCAGAACACTTCATCATCAAGTCAAGGTCAGTTACCTTGAGTCCACAAACTGCTAGATAATCTTCATTGCAGGGATTTCCTGTAAGGCTGAGCACAGTGAAGGGAACTGGAGCTGAGGCCAGTCGAGTCAGAGTCAGTTTCCTTTTGCTGGAGTCAGCCTGCTTTAACAGTGCAGACAACTGCAGGACTGTGATCTGAAAGAGAGAATAATTACTAAGGTAATTAATTACTAAGGTAATATATCTCACCAACTTCACTATACTTTAAAATGGTTCATCCTGTGTTGAATATGTTGCTAATGCATTATGTATTGCAAAGTCTGCGTTAAATTTAATATTTGTACAGTGGTACACCGACTTACAAATGTCCTTACTAACGAAAAACCCGAGTAACAAAATTCATCGCCGCAAAAATTTCGTCCCGAGTTGTGGGAAAAAAAAAAAAAAAAAAAAAAAAAAAAAAAAAAAAAAATCGCTATACAAAACGAGCGCGTCCTGACATTACCGCAAGCAGGCATGAATGAGAGTCCAGAAGAGAAAAAAAAACAACAACAAAAGCGCTGGTTAGTTTCAAATGTATTGCTTCAAAAATATAAAATGAGCTTGAAGTCTTCTTTTTTGCATGTCTGGCGTTGGTATAAATAGAGACGCGCAGGAGCTGCTAGAGCACCTAGGAGCGGACAGCACACTCTCTCACACACACACTTACTCAGCGGGAGTTTGAAGCAGTTTCAAAGTCACTAGCACAAAACAAATTATCCCCGCAGAAAGCTTGCGTATAAAACAATAGAAGTTCGGCGCTAATCTCGCTGGGTGTTACACTGTATTTGGTCTGGACGGAACATTCTGATGACGTTAGTTCCGTCTGTGCCCGCGAAGTTGCGTGACCTCATTTCAAGATGGCGAGATTGTCCGTTGTATTATTAGATACAGTACATTTATAAACATCGCCAATAGGCAATTTAAAGAATCACTTTGTAACACGTTTTTATTATATTTAGTAACAATAGTTTATAATTTGTAAAAAAAAAATTGAATTCACAATGTCATGGCACAGAATCTAAAATGCGGCTCAACTAACGAAATACCCACCTAACGAAACGGCCAACGGCACGAATTAATTTCGTAAGTCGGGGTACCACTGTATTTTCATAAACCTCCTTTGTTATGATGTACAAAGGAGCATACTTTTTTTAAACTTACTAATCTGCTAAACTGCTTAAAAGCCGCTAAACTGGTTTTCTCTCAATAATCAATGGAAAACACAAGACATTCAATCATATTGTGCAATCTCCAAAACCTGGATTAAAGTTAAGACATCTTATACTAGGTAAATCCATATTAGCCAGTAGCTCAAGTTACCGACCTCTAGCAAGAGTTTATACGCTATCCTCAGACTTGTTTTCTACATTACCTTGCCCTTCTCATGGCTGACAGCAAGGTGCTGTCTGCGTCCGTGTGGAGAGGAGAGAACACACATGGCCACCCGACGCAGCACGTGAGCACTAATCAGCTGACGAATCGTCTGTCCTTGATCTCCACTGTAGTTCATCCTGACGTTCTCAAAAGCTCCTTCTTGTGATCCCAGTGTGGGAACCTGTGAAAGGACACAGTAAGCTTCATTCTGAACACCCAGAGAATAGATTTGAATGTGTGTGCTTCACACCATGAGCTGGTCGGTCATCTCGACGGTTTTATCTTGAGTGTGTAATTCATTCAGAGCGTGCTGAGCTCGGCTGCTGCTGCCCACTGCTGATGCCTGCTGGAAGTTGGTTTGAATGGCATCCATTAAGAAAATAAGCAAATCCAGCACCAGGGCGGCTGTAGAGGAAGTCGCCTGCATCAAAAAATGGCAGCAATGAGGCTAAATCACAGATCTCTCTAATAAAATAAGATCAAAGCAGCGGAAGATGCCGTTTTGTGCTCTTACGACTTGAATCAGAAGGTCCTCTCTGCAGCCATCGATGTTTTTACACACACTGCTCTTCTTGGGCTTTTCATCATCTATGCCTTTGCCATCACAGATGGTGACTTTTCCCTTGTCCACGGGTGAGGCGTTCTGGTGGCGGATGGCGCTCTCTGGCATGCGCAGCTCACTCTGAAAAGCGGACGACTCCTTCATTGTGGTGCTCATTCCACTACTGGGACTTCTCTTCACTAGAGCCTGCAAATGAAATACACAAGCGATTAGGAGATACGTGGCGTGGATACATTGGGCTAAGTTACAAAAGATGTTCATGAACTGTGTGAACCATGGAGAGGGGGGAGAAAGAAATATGGTTGATTTGTGCACTTGACTGAACATCAAGGAGGCATGCATGAGTGGATATGGCTTATTAATGAATTGAAAAAAGCCATTACTGAAAATTATAAAAATTTATGAAATAAAGCCATTACTGTATTTAAGCGGTAGTTTACCCACCAATGACAACATTTATTCACCCTCATATTGGTACAACCCGAACCATATCTTTAGTTTCCAATATGGCACTATTTTGGCCACCAAAATGAAAAACATTAATTTACAAGGGAGAATACATGCATCAGCTTTTGAGTAAACTACACTCAGAAAAAAAACTTCCAGATTAACAAATAAACAATTCTGTTCAGTTATTTTTAAATGCTGATAAAGATGACAAAGAAATAAACCCTGATGAACTGGGAAAGATCTGAAATGAACTAATGGTAGTTAATGATAAATGATTTGCAAGCCAAAGTTACCGCAGTTGCTCTTTTCCCATGATGACCTGAAGTATTCGGTCTCACCTGGCAGCTGCCATCCTCCTTGGCACCGCAGTCACAGAAGAAAGAGCCATATTTGGCATAGGAGATTTCATGGTCTTTGTGACAGACCTTGGCACACACTGTGCACACACCTACCCCATCCACCATCTTACACGTGTGACAGTGATACCTGGACCAGCAAGAGTCAAAGGTTAAGAGAAAGAGGCTGGCTAAAAATTCCTTCTGTTGCTTAATAAATCTTTTACCAGTGCTGGTTCATAAATTCCTTCTGTGTGATGGTGAACGTGCATAATTTGTTGCAGAGCGAATCCTCATCCTACAATACAAACACTTTTGTTGTAGGACAAAACATGAATGCGAACACAGTTACACTTCTGGAACCGAAACTCTGAGAAAGAAAATTCGACTAAAACATGATGTAATATGTCTTGGAAAAAAAAAAAACACAATATGCTGACCGAGTCTTCAGCCTGAGAATCTTCCTCCTCCACAGCCAGCTCTTCGACCCAGTCAGAGTCCACTTCAAGAGCCTTCTCATCTCCTTCCACGAGAAGCTGGGATGAACCTTGGCCACTGGTCTGCCTCAAAGCATTCATCACATCTGCCAGGTAGGAGATGATGTGGCAGGCACACTCCAACATGCTGGTGTGCTGCGGATGAAAATGCAAAGAAATGCTTTATTATTGTAAAGTAATCTCTAGAGTTTACACTAAATATGTGCCTCAAAACACTTTAAATGTATTCAAATTTTTAAGGAAACAAACATTTTTGCAGAGCAACAGAACAGCTAGCATTATTTTGACCGAATAGTCAGTTTCACCCAAGTATTTAAAGCATTTCTTTCAATCTTTATTTAACACTATGTTCTGTTTCTTGATCTCCTACACACAAGGAACTGTGAGTAAAGTGGTTTATGGCATTACAGCAGCATCTGATTCTGTACTATCGCATAATTCAATCATATGTACAAGTGGCTTGGTGATAATTCTCCCTGAACCACAAAAATTCTATAGTTATTTTAACCAATACATTAAATAGTTCTAAATCAAGCATTTTTAAATATTAGAATTTTTAAAAAACAATGTCAAACGCAAGTTCGTTTTTTCTAAATGTGTTTTTTATTAAGTTCATGATTCCAAAAATAAAAAGTCACCAATGGAAACAAAAAAAACCTACCTTCCCTTGAGTGACATTGGCCGTGACCTTTTCCACAACATTCTTCTGATACAAGTACTTTTTACTAAATAGGGTAAATAAAAGCACATATATTATTGAAACTGGTTTTACACAAGTCAATTATGTAGATAGGGCCACCCACCATTTGGTGAGCCAGTCAATGGCAGCTCTGTGTAGTTGTAGATGCCCCGCTCCTTGCCCCGCGCTGGCAAGTGTGGCCATGATGACCATTAACTCTGGAAATCCCGCCCCATCCCCACTGGCCAGCATCTCTGTTGCCATGGGAATGAGTGTACTGAGAAGCACCGTGCAGACGCCCTCGCCCACCTGACTGTTATCGCGCACAATGTAGGAGGTGAGGAGCTGCAGGAGCTGTCTGTTCTCTTGCACTGTGTCCAGCTGGTCAGAGTCTTTGGGAGGGGAAGCCGTCATGCGCCTCAGCCAGGCCTGCAGCTTTGTGGACTCTACGCAAGCCAGCTGGGCCAGTGACCCGCACAAACAGAGAAGGCTTGGATTGGGGTTTTTTTCAGCTGAGGTACAAGCACAGATGCGATATGTGAGAAGAAAAAACAACTAGACGTTTCTTTTTCAAGCTAAAATTGCTACTCACTTAGCTGAAACAGTTTAGTAAAAAACTTCAAAACCCGGTTGCAGAACTTTGCAGACAGATTCTCATTGGCGGTGGCCATCATGATCTGCACCAATTCTCCACTGTAAAAAAAAAAAAAAAAAA
>CM051495.1:13612820-13686662 GCA_028031935.1 Paedocypris micromegethes
AAAAAAAAAAAAAAAAAAGTCTAAAAGTGATACAAGTGAAGTCATAAAATTTGCTAGTAATAATGTTTTTTTTTTATCTAAAATGTACATTGTGCTCCAATTTCATCTAATTTTAGTTATAATAAAGTATTTCTTTACAATTGTGAGAAGCTTCAGTAAAATGTGTCATGCATCTTGTGGATTAATTATATTTTAAAAGCTACCGTTGTATTAAGAACATTAAAACTGAATAAAGGTTTTTACCCAATACCAGAAACATGGGTATGGTGACGAACAATTGTGATTAATAATAAAAAATGAAAAGTGTAAATGTATTGTTTTTTTATGTGAATCACAATAACCTTTATTGTTTAAATCAAATCACACTGATAAAGAGCTTTTACCGTCAGAAAGCGTCTTGACAGTTTGGGGAAGTTTGGCAGACTTCATCATCGCCGTAAACGTGATGATCTCGGTCCGATCCAGTCGACTGCAGCCCGTGCAAAGGCCTTTTATCAAGAGGATCAGGTGTTTCTACAGTTTAAAAAGATAAAGTGGGTTTTGTATACAATCAGAATGAATATTTAGTGGGGTATGTTACACCATCTAACCTGAGAGACTGCACATGCTTCATCAGGATTCTCCAGACGCAGCAAGGAAAACTCAATCAATACTTTACAAGCTGCTGCAACCGACAGCAACTGATTTCTAGGGACTAAGAAGAGACAGAAACAATCATTGAACAAGCTGCATTTATATTGTAAAATGGTGAAATGAAAAGTTGCTAATGTACATACTTTGTCCACACACTGTTGTGATGTAATGTGCAGATAGCGCCACAAACGAGGAGTAGAACGGCTCATACTGTTTATCATGGTGAAGAATCTCCAATTCACTTGAGAGACAAACAAAGCAAAGAAATTGTCATTTAGAACCAAGTCAATAATAAAGTCACTTTTCAATAATGAGAATGCATCCATGAATTGTGAACCGGTTACGAATGTGTCAGAAACTGCATCCATAAAAAAAATATATATATATATATATAAATGTCAGCATTCTTAAAACATTTCAGAAGCTTTTGGCTGAACTATAATCATACAGTTCTTTCTGCAGATTTTAATTTTTTTTTTTTTTTTATAAATTAAGATGTGGGTATTTTTATCTTTTTTATTTATTTATCATATATTAAACACTTCTGCTGGTAGCACTCGTTGTTTAATTGTAGTTCTTTAACTCTTTACCTGCCTATGAAATTAAGTTTAATTTTACACTTAAATTTGAGAGTGAGGTGAGTTTGTCAGTATAAGCACTAGGGACCATTTCAAAATTGTACTCTGTATGTAAACCACACAATGAAACTCTATACACATAAAGTGATGCACTCTGACCAAGAGCAGTGGGCAGCCTTAAGCCAATGAAGCCTGGGGGCATGTGGTGGTCAGTGTCTTACTCAAGGACACTCCGGTGTAGAACCAGGCAGAGTAGGATTCAAACCTGCAACTTCTTGGACACAAGTCCAAATCATTACCACATGCTAGGTTTGTTTATATTGGCATTTAGTGCTAATGCTTGTACTTTTATTTATTTTTGAAACCGTTCCGAAACTGTACTAAACTCCATTAAGACCTGAGAGTGGCACCAGTGAGACGATTTTCCAGTTTTATTTCTCTCTCAGAGAGACATTTTCATTTTTTCAGCCATTGCTGCCCATTTGCTTGTTCACTGGTCGCAGTAATAGTGAATCGTCATTGTTTGCATTGGAGCTGCTTTGATAGTGTGTGGCTGCAAAAAGAGCTCCATAAATAACCTGAAACAATGTCAAATGAACAAAGCAAAAGCCATAATGTGACCTTGTCTGACCAGCTGCTTAGCTGCTAGTTCCAGTTTGCAACCAAGAAATGATTCATGCTCAATATTTGTCAACATTTAAACTACAATACCATAGCTTTGAGCATATATGCATATTTGGTGCCGTTTTCCGCTTATTTGGGGGTTTGGAAACGATCAAAAGAGTGAATATAGCAGCACAGTGATCATAAACCAATGACAAGTTTGACATTAGTGACAAGTTTGATAACCATAGTTATTGGAAAAAAAATCTAATCAATAAAAACAACAACAATAATAATATTGTTATTATATTATTATATTATATAATAATAATGACGATGATGATAATAATAAAATACAAAGTAAATAAATGCCTCAGGTCAAATTAAACTGAGCCTAACTTTGAAAAGTCACGTCACACGAAACAAAGTTGCATTTTGTTATTTCGACGCATTAGTTGCAAAACACGTGTTTGAAATCGATAAATCATGTTGTTTATTTATAACGATTTTAAAAAATCAAAGTTGATCTTTGAGTATAAATACAATAGCTTTCAGTTGCATCGTTTCTACAAAAACGAAACTTTAGGTCAAACGTCGTCTTTGAAAGACGGTCCTTCTATAACATCGTGGCATTATAACTACCAACAACTTTTAAACAATTACATGTCGCAGAGTTTGATTACACATTAAAACGAAAGCGGTCAAACTTAATGAAGTAAACTAACATTAGCAACCTTTCGGCTAAACCATAGCTGGCTAGCTAGGAAGCCTGACACACCCCCTACTTTACAAAAAACAAACCGACTGCGATAAAAACAAAATGCAACCGAGACAAAAGCGGTTATTACGCGTCGAGATATTACGATTTATGTGGATGACAGTAGACCAGTGTCAGCTTTTGATAGTGGCTAACAGCCGCTAGCAGGCTAACTAGCTTCGGTTGGGCAGAGCCATTTAAACCACCAGGTATAAATAATAGATTTTATTTTACAGGCTTGTAAAACGAGACAACGCTCTTCTATCCACATGGCAATATAGCGGTGATAAGTCGACCGTGTGCATCACATGTCAGCAAAAGATGTATCTCTGGCCTGATGATAAAGCAGAATCTGATGCATCTGCTACTGTAAATGCAAAGTAACGAGCGGGGCGTGTCTCAAATCCCAGTGCGCTACGTACTCAGTATGCACTAGGAAGACAACAGGCGTGTTTTCGATGGTTCCAACACACGTCCGCCAAACCAAAGTTCGTTTGCCATGTAATTCCAACAACAACTCGCGTATGCATCACACTTTAATTCCGTTTGCATGGGCGGATTATGCTACACATGAAGGCAGCCTACAACATATTGAGACAGAGCCGTAGTGCCTTAGCATTGTGGCTAATGCAGAGTCACTCAACACTTTATTCCAGCCCACGCAGACTAACCAAGGAAACAAGCCCTCGCCTGACCTGTTTATGATGGATCCTATAAGCTGAGGTAGCTCTTTAGTTTCGAAAGCCGTGTAAGACGCTGATAAAAGTGGCCGAACGGCTGCGGTCCACTCAGGTTCTCCGTCTCCTCCACTCGACGCCATCTTGAGATCCTGTATTAGAAGCTAAGACCGGAAATGGGGTTAATCGTCAGACGCCAAATCACAGGAAGTGTCGTTAGTGGTAAACATGAAAAGTCTAGAGCGGAATGGCAGCCGAACGTTTGTTGAATCAGGTCCTTTAAGAGGAAGGAAAAAGTTTTAAATATAATAACGACACACACACACACACACACACACACACACACACACACACACACACATAAAATATGACAATAATGAAATACACTGAATTCCATCGAGCGATTCCATTTTTTATTTAAATCTTCATTCATAAGATTGTTTTTTATTCTTTCAAAAAACATAGGACAAAAATAGAAAGGTAAGACGTACTTTATTGGTTAAACGGGAAAGTCGACAAATAATTTACGCATAAAAAAAACAGAAATTCTCATCAACTTAACTGAATGTCTACTCTTGATTTATAAATACTACTAAACATTTCCCCCTCTGACATCATTATTTACTTTCCAGCAGAAGGGATGCTGAATGTAAGCATATAAAGATACCTAGTAGTTAGGAAAATTGAATGAGTAGAAACATACAAGTCAAAAGTATAATATGGCATTCAGGTTCTTGTTCATAAACATTTCAAGAAAGAACGTGGTTCCAAACCGTCCAGTGCATTTGACAGGTCATATATTAACAAAACAATTCTTTAGGTGATTCATTGTAGATCATTGCAGTTTTAATATAGAACTTCCCATTCAATCTCAATCATTGTGCACTTATTTCTCTTTTCACCAGTTCACTAGACTTATATCCATTATAATAATATTTTCATTTATTATATTTAAATTAATTCATACTTTCATCATTATCCAATCTCTTATTACATATTCAAAAAAAATGTAATTGATGATCCCCTGACATATTTCTATACAACAAAAGTGATGCAGAAAAGTACCAAATAAATTAAGGAATTGTTATTGTTAACTGTTTAGTATCAAACTAATCCCTCGTTTCATTTTCCTAAAAGGCAGCAGACTGTTAATTAATGCGGGGGAAGAGTCTACATCAAGACGTCTCTCTGAAAAAGGGAAAAAATAAAAAACTATCATGGCCGTCTATGCACTTACACTCAAATCACCGCAAGATCTCCAAGATGGTTGGTTGCCAATCCCACCAAGCCCACCGAATGATCTTGTAGTTTTGACATGGTCACCAGATAATCTCCTGCCATCAATGTGTGGCCACATTGCAGTGAGGGCGAGAGAGAAGACAACAGGCCAGTCGTGCCCTTACTATCGCCATGCCCTGTTGAGCAGTTTCACTTCTGCCAGACGTTTGCTGATCATGGTGGCAAAGAAGAGGCCAAAGAGTACACTGCTGATTAGCACATAGTCATAGTCATCCTTCAGGACGTCAAACTGCTTGGATGGAAACACCCGCGTCTGGTAGATGTCAAGGCCGTACACAACCACCTATAAAGTAAAACCAAACAGTCATTTTTTTCTCAACACTGTATATACCATAATGCTGCAATATGTTCTACTGCAGAGTTCAAGCTTCCTCCGCCAATCAGCTCAATTTGTGTACAATTGTGTTTTATACTTTCTAACTAAGAATGTCGCACAGTTAAAAAAACTAAAACATTAGGAAATAATTTTGAAAAAAAAAAAAAAAATACACTCTTACCAAACAGGTAGACTCCAAGCCAGAGGGGGCAGTGTAAATGCCTCGTACCCTCGACACAGTCTGGTTGTAGTTTATGAACCATTCTGTACGAATAGGCATTTCTGGAGCGTATGGTATGAGATTTTCCTCCCTGAATGAATAACTTTGTTAGTAAAGTAATTACCTATAAAAACAAACATCAATTACATGAAAACCCACCGACTCTGGTCAGACCCAACCTCAGGTCTCCGTGGGTCCAGGAACATCTTTGGTAAAGACAAAATATTGCCTGATGGAAGTCCGACTGCAAGAGTACAAAAAATCTGCCAGAATTGTAGCATTTTTAAAAATAATTTGTAAAAAAATCTGTTACTATGCACCACACTAACCTAGAAGATGGCGACTGGTAATGCCTTTTTCCGTAAGAGTTGCTTCCAAAGTGCTGATGGGAGCAGGAAAAATGTAGGACTGCTGCAACACCTGAGGTGGATGAGGCCTGTCTAGGGAGCTGAACACGGTGCTGTTATAAAGTTCTGCCCCTTCGAACAGTTCCAGCACCGAAAACTCATTCCGACGAAATTTGGAGTTCCAGTACACGTACTGAAGGAAACAAGAAGACATGTTATGTCTCATCCCTCATGTTATATTTTATGCTGTTCAAGGTGATGACAAAGACATAAACAAGCCTAAGAGGATTTTAAGGCGCTCTGAGTAAAATACCTAGGCTGAATAAAAGACCCATGGGAAAATGTCTTACATGTAAAAAATATTAGTTTAGATAAAGATTGTATCAATCCCAAAAGGGAACATTTTGTTGTTTTATTTAGCATTATATTTATTTATACTTATCTCATCCACACAGTGGATTGTTTTGTTACAAGGACAGAATTTACATTAAAAAAAAACCTACAAACATAGGCTGTCTGAACATGAACACCGTTACTAGATATTTTTTTTAGTTTTTTGATCTTGATCTTTTATCTTTAGTTTTTAACCTCAGTCGTTCTGTTTACATTGTCAGAGATAAGCTTCTTTTCTTGTAAAATATAAACAGTCAAAGGTGATCCGCCCTTTTTATAATGACCACACCCATTGTTGATCTGGCACCGCCAATTCAATGCACAGCTTTGGTTTTAACTTTCCTTAAAGCAAAGTCTAGTGGATTTGTTTACTCAGTGTCATGTTAATTTCATCACAAACAATTACTGTCTCGATATGAAAGGAATGAGCAAAACTACACACAAAAACTAATATTTTTCTGACAAACCATATTTTGCATTTATCACACTTACAACCATCCAGTTCTCAGAGTGCACAAAATGAATAGGACCCCTGGCTTTCCGCTGCACGGCCTCATGGACAATACGTCCGGTCACGCCATCAATAAGGAAGATTCCAACAAAGCTGCGCTCTGGATGGGTGTCCGTGCTTTCAGTTATCACAGCCAAAAGATTAGGGTTTAAATACTGCAGAAATACAAACAAGACAGTTGCGAGTGAGTAGAAAACAGTGCGATTAAGTAGAAAAGCAGCACAGAAATCACCTTGTAGAGCACACTGCGATCCCCCATGACTCTGCCTTGAGAATGCACGTGTTCATTTACACGCTTTCCTTTCACAGTTACTATCTTCTGCACATCAGATGGGATGACCAGCTCCCATGTCAGCTCTGTTGATAAATCCTACAGCAAAGAATAAACAACATCGTGTTTAACAACAACACACGCCTACGCTTGACATTTGAATGATCTTGCCAGAGATACCTTGCGTAGACGGAAGCCTGACAGCTTTCCCTGGCTGGAGTCCACCAAGTAGAAGAATATAGAGGATGCCGTGTCCTGAAGCTGCTGGAGAACATTTTTAGTGGATGGGAAAGCTGTGACCTGAAAGATTCGATGAGTGAGTACATTCTGAAAACAATCCCTGTATTATTTAGAACAGAAGATCACCTTGTACTGATCGTCAATAAGTAGAAGGACTTTAGCATAGTCGTGGTCAATGAAAGGCAGCAGCAGAGACTGAAGAACAGGTCTGGGTAAGACAGGGATACTGAGATGACTTTTCTTGCCAAAAATGGGATTGAAGACGTAAAGGCTTCCGCGGCCTGTATCCTATTAAAACAACATGAAGAAACCATTGAAAACATTGCCAAAATGACATTCAATCATATAGGATGGTGTGAAAACAGTCACAAAATAATAAAGAAGATATCCAAATCTTACAATGTCTTTGATAAGAAGAGTGCACTGTGGAGGATGAGGAAAGTGAGCAGTGGTTCTCTGCACCACAAGCTTGAAGACAGAGTTGGGTTGGATGTCTGGTAAATAATGCTTCCATAAAACAGTGCCAGATTTACTTTCAATACCAAAAATCTGTGGAGAAAAATTAAATCCATGTGTTATAAAAGACAACTAGAGCATAAGTAATAAAACCTCCTCATAAAATGGACCCACCGTCCCTGAAGCCGTCACCATCACCATCATCTTCTGCAGGTTGAACTCATCCCGGGACAGCGTGTCTATAGTCACCTCGTTCTTCACACTGCTGCGGGGCTTACGTGCATCATAGAAAAGTTTCCAAAGATGGGCCAGCCAGGACTGCAGGAGGATGAACTGGGAAGAGAGGCGCTTCAGAACCATGGGCAATAGACCATCTGAAAACAGAAACAAACTATCAGAAACTCCTTTTCACTGGCAGCAGACCTAAAACTACATATACACCCCACTTTAAAGATAAAATAGAGTCACTGTTTGAGTACATCTCTCAATAGACACACTACATTTGTTTAAAAAAAGCATTTAAGTCTATTTTTAAAATGTAAAGTGTTAGTAGAATCACAAGCATAACTAGACAAAGTGTGTGACTTTACCTTGAATGGCTGGATCCAAGTGCAGCGGAGAAGCAAAAGGAAAAACACAAAAAATAAGCACAGACAGAAAGCAAAGGAAAAGCAAGAAAATCTGGACTGTTACAGTGAGGTAAGAAGATGGGTGAAGAAGAGCCGACGACACAATCAGCTTTTCACGAAGCAACAAAAACGATTCCAGAATGTGAGAAACAAAAAGCACATAAAATGTTAGTTTCAGCCTATAGAGATGCGTTTTTATTCCCACATGTAAACACTTAAAGGTACAAGTTTAAGGAAGAGTGTTATTCGACTTTTTAATTTAGAATATTCATAACCAACTAGTGTCCAAATATTAAAACAGACTCCATAGTCAAAAATACAATAACATACACTGGCCCAGAAAATGCTACACGCTTGCTAAAAAAAACGACAAGTTAAAATACAAGATAAACGAATCAAAAAAAGCAATTGAACAAGTCATTTTAACTGCACTTTACCAGCTTTCTTTCCAAACTCTCCTTCCAGTTCTGCCTGTGTCCCAGTCAGGGGAAGATCCACCATCTCCATAGCAACAACATCAGCCAGAGCCTCTTCTCGCGTCCAGATCACTCGGCCTAAAGTGACACACCAACACGAGTCTTCACTTGTCGGAGCAGGAACATTGTTACGATGTTCACTAAACAGTGATACTAACCAGGTTGCTGTAAAAACGTAAGTGTAAGGTCTTCTGTCTGCACCATGACTCTGTAGCCCACAGAATCATCTTTCTTCAGAAAGGCATGAACGTGCAACTAAACAAAAAGCAAAAATTGAACTTAAATTACCGCTGTATTCACTCAAACCCAAACTGAATGTCTGTACGAACTCTGCTTGGCTTTCCTCCATTGGGATCCATGTTATAGACCATAGTGGTGTCCAGGTGTCGCCGGCCCGTATCTGCACTATACAAGTTGATGTTGCAAGCCTAAAAATACAGCAGGTGAAAATGTAAGTGGCATTAATATAAAGAAACTTTTAAAGAAGACTCACCGTGTCATTCTTTGGAGACATCACAGCAGCCACTGTCTTTTCTCCAGTTGTTGCAAATGCCACCTGATAGGACTAAAAACAACCAAAAATGATGAAATTCAGAATTCAGAATTCTAAACAATGTGCCTACTGCAAAAGAATCATATACAACGGTACATTGACCAACGTGTGAAATTTAATTATTCTGCTGCTAAGAGCCTCCGTGCAAATCCTATTGAAAACAATTACGATACTATTCCAATTCTCAAATATCAATAACAAAGTTGTGTTTCATTTTGTTAATGAAAATATAGTTCTTTATAAGATATACTGTATACAAAAACAGGAAAAATGGTACAGTATTTAAAAAATAGTACATAAAGGTGTAAAACTTTATACAGTAAACAAAGCGCTGACGGAGGATGAGCTTAGAAACTAGTTTAATGTCTGTGGTTGTTGTTAAAATTGAAACTTTTGCTTCAAAATCCTGCAGTTCGTAGACACTGAACGTTTGCACTGATTGGAACAGTGATTATTTATCCATTCCTGGTTCTTTTTTGTTGTAAATTTCTCCACTTTAACCTATTGGACATCAACTTTCTCTTCTCAGCAATGCCACTAGCAGTAATTTTCTTGGTTACTTTTTCTACAAAAACTCAAACATCAATTCACTTCTAAGTCAAGGTATTACAGTACTTGCATGTTACGCAAACGACTTAAAATTGGTTTAAAAAAGGATTTTTGTTTGTATTTTGCAATTGTTTCAACAATTTCAGATCCTTTGTAATGTTTTCTTGTTGTAATTCTGTCTTAACTCTTACAGGAATGAAGTCCCGAAGCGGCACAATGAGTCCGTCTTTGAACTGCAGCAGGATGTGATGATCTGGACTGAGCTGCAGGAAGAACTCTGCAAGAGGAGGTTGAGCCGGGTTCGGCTGAGAGGACATCAGGACAGGTTGGAATCCAGAAGCCACCTCCAAATCCAGCGTCTTTGACAAGAGAAAGAAGCCGTTTTAATCCCAAATCATTCAACCGTTGAAAAAGACTCGAGCAACCTGGAGATGGATCTGTCTCATTTCACTGTGTTCTGTTGACTTCAGTGGCAGGACGTACAGGGACTGAGTCATCTGATCTGCGCACAACAGAATCCCTGAGCCGACCACAGCACAGCTCTTTTCCAAACTCGTCATCCAAGCCGTTTCCACGGATTTCTGAGATTGGCAAAAGTAAAAGGGTAGCTCTTGTGAAAAAAACTGAAAACCCAAGTGTTAAAATTTAACGAATGCACAAAAGACATTACCTTACTCATTATTTCTCCATCTTCAATTTTGTATTCAACAATAACAACACGGGAGTTCGGAACAAGTCCCAAAACAAACAGTAGTCCATTACCAGCAGAATAAATATTCTGGTACTGAACAGTGTCGCTGTGAAATGCAAAAACATTACCAATTACAAATTCATCATTTTTATTTGAGAGTTCTCCTCACCTGTCAGGGAGGTTTTCCACCCAAGTTTGTCCACCATTTGACAGGTCATAGAGAGAGATTGTACTTTTCTTGAGCACGGCAACAGACTTCACATGGTCTTGCAGACCGACTAATGCAGCAGCATGAAAACTGTTTGCAAAAGAGCAGGTTTAATGCGAATTTCAGTTTAACTTTAAAACAGCTAGTGATGCCACAATCTAACCTTCCAGAGTCAAGCACAGTTTCCCACTTCAAACCTCCAACAGTAGTTTCCCACAATCGAAGAAGGCGGCCATTTCCCACCACAACAACAGCGTCTAGGAGACATCAAGCAGTTAAAACCAACATTCAAGCTTCCATCACATCAAGCACAATTGACAATTCTGTACTTACCTTGTCCGGACATGAGAAGCGCATCAATATTGCCTTCTGCTCCAGTCTTATCTACATGTCGCCAAACTGAAAACATTGTATAGACACTAATGGTCAAACAAGCTAAAATAACATTTGCCATTGTAATTCAAAAAAGATAAATTACACTTTGATGTCTTGATCTGAAAGAATGTGTTGTTTTGTTCATAAAATACATTAAATTAAGCTATATTAATACATAGCAATACATTAAAAAAGCATTTTGAAAGGCTCTAACATATGTATAACAACAATGCAACTTACTTCAAAAAATTATAGTAATGAATATAAAAATTACATAACTTTATGAATAACACTGCATATTATTATTTATTGCAAGATGAGAACAAAATTGATACATTCAGGTGAAACATACCTTACTGTGGGAGTTTTAAAATAAATAAATATGCATTTAAGGTAAAGTATTAGAATAGGTTAAATACATTTTAAAGTTTTATTGAAACTTTATGAATACATAATTTATGAACACATCAATTAAACAAAAACGTAAAATATTGGCCGGTTATGGCCGGATATTTCGCAATGAAAAATCAAGCCCCGATCTGAGGCGACTTTTGTTGCATTAATAACAAAAAATAAGAGTCTTCAACTTAGATGATTATAGCAACAAGACCGAGCCTGTATGATCCAGTGAGTAAAACACTTACAAATGTCTCCAGTTCTTGAATTAAGAGAAGCAAATACGTTTTTATCAGTCGCCACCAGGAGCTTTTTCGAAGCTTGAGAGTGCGTATCAAAC
Source organism: Paedocypris micromegethes (assembly GCA_028031935.1). Taxonomy (NCBI): domain Eukaryota; kingdom Metazoa; phylum Chordata; class Actinopteri; order Cypriniformes; genus Paedocypris; species Paedocypris micromegethes. The sequence goes on from CM051495.1 coordinate 13,624,339, forward strand.
AAGGCGAAGCGCACTTTGCCGAGAAACTGTTGCCTCCTGTAATAAAGCGTTGACAGTTACACACGAGCTGATTTCAGGAGACATGGAGACTGACGTCCACAGATCCGCCGGTGAAGCACGATTAAACCACCGTTTTTACACTTACACCAAACAAACAACGCAAAACCAGCAAATAACTATAGTGTGTATACACGTACCAATCAAATTTCCCAACCTGGTCTTCAAATACAGCTAATGACGAATAAAATAAAGCCACAGATATTGCTAATCTGACTACAAGCCAAGCCATTGCTGCAGAAGAGCGTCTCCCATGATGCCTTGCGGTTAGGACCCCTATAGAAACCCGTATTTGAGATTATGAAAATAAAATTAAATATATCCATACATTCTAACTTTACATTTGACATTGTATTGAGTATTGTTTTATACGATAATTTTTATTACAAGTGTAAGATATTTTTTCATAACATGAACTGCCAGGCGTTTGCGCAATCTACCTATGGGCCGCCTTAAATCGTTAAGGGTCATGTCTTACGTCAAGCATTGTTTAAAGATCGTGTAATAATGGAAAGTTTCTGTGCACTTACATAAAAGCGGAAAAATCGAAAATATCTCTTAAACTCCTCGCGTTAGGTATCTGTGAATTTAAATAGTTTGCAGCAGTTCATATTTCGTCTTAAATCTAATCTTAAGTCTTTAATTGATCATTTTAATATTGTGTAATATCTTTAATTGTGTAATAATATGTGTAATATCATTTTAATATTACACATTTTCAAATAAGTTGTTTTAAAGATTTTGTCAAATACTGTATTTTTTTTGCACTGTCGGTCTTTGCTTGTCGTTGTGCGCATATAGCTGCCGCTAGATGGCAGAAGCTTCGTTTCAAACTTCACATTTACTTATTTAAATTTAAACTGGTGACTGGAACTGTGTTTATGACGGGCAGCGCTACTTATTCATTTATGGTTTTTGTTTGTTTGTTTGTTTGTTTATTATGATGTGTGCAGTGCGTTATGGTCATGTTTGTTTATTTGTTTGGATTTGTTGCTGCTGTGACGTGAAATTTCTCCAATGTGGGACTATTAAAGGCTTTTTCAATTCAATCACAAGTCAACCACTGCCTAATTCCTAATTACTGGATCTTCTTCTGTGCATCTAATAAATTGCCTCAAATATTTTTTTAATTCACCTTTGGATGCATTTTGTCAATTTTTCGAGTGCTAGGTAGGTGGCGTAGCTGCACATGCACGCACGCACACACATACCTTTATACATGCATTAAGCAATACATTTTAATACATACAGTTCTCGCGCGTTAATTTAATTTAACCGGTCAGTTTACTTGAAAGTACATTTACATGAAATCTTACTATTCGACAGATTTTAAACAGTTGTCAAGTCGCAATTAATGAACTACAGAACACAAAATTCCCTATTTTCCGTCATTCTTTGTATTCACGTGTTTTATCGGTTTCACCTGTGTTCCCATTTGTTGTTCATGTGTTTAAGTCGTCGCCGTTTTCTTTAATATGTCAGTCCATTGCTCACAGCAATTTTCCTTGTTTTTCAAGTTCTGTGTTAATGATAGTCAATGTTCGTTTTTTCGTCACTGTGCAAGCTGGCTCCTACTCTGTTTTCACCAATAAGTGCTTTATAGTTTCCTCTGTTGTGGCTTACCAGAATTGGCTGCTCTTATTATTATTCATCATTATTTATCTCTTATCAACAGGCTTTAAGAGCCAACTACAAACCTCTTTAAGGAATGAGCAGTAGGCAGTGTTAGAAACTGATCTTTTTGTTGATAGATGCTGGCTGTGATTGTCTGTGAATCAAAAGGAAGCTTGACTCTCAGAGGCATCAAGCTCCATCATAATCAGAAAAAATTTGTTGAATGGCCCACTTGAAACGGCACCACAACGACTGCTAAATGTTTTCAATGAACAGTTGAAATGCTGAACTAATTGAGTTTAATGCCTCTAGAATTCACCAAACCATCTGCTTGACATCTCACATTATTTCATATTTTTGACAAAATGTGTAATAATTTGAAAAAAAAAACTAAATGCATATCATCCACCCTTTTCAGTGTGGAATGTACAAACTTTCCTTTTTGAAGTGTTTATATGGATAATCGATTATTTGAATTATATGAATGGATGGATGGATGGATCTGTGCTAATTACATTTTCTACAAGTTTTTGTTATTTACCGTTTCTATGTTTCTATGTTGTACCCTGTTGCTGTAAACAAAAAAAAATGTCCCCTTGTGGGATAAATAAAGTCATTCATTCATTCATTCATTCATTGACTGTAGAAGTTAATCAAAAGTCAATGCTAGTGTCCCACTAAGAGTTTGTTGTTAAAGTGGAAAACTACTGTATGATACAAGTGGATAAGGAGAAAACGTGTCCAATAAATGCAGCACTGTAATCCCTGAAAATGTGTTTTTCAAAACTTATTGTAGATTGTACAGCAAGGCTCAACTGGAGGGTCTTCAAGCACATGAGCAGAAGAACACTGCGGGTAAAGCTTAATGTGAGGGTGTAAGAGGTGGAAACCTGGACCCTTCTGCACAGCTGTGAAATCTGAGTGCGGAAACTCCAACTGACGTGCTAATAAAAGCCCAGCTATAAAAAAGTAGCTATAAAAAGTTCTAGAATAATTAAAATACTGTACTACATTCATATTAACAATAGAGATTCTCCGTTGGGTAAAACAAATATTTCCAAATATTTGCTTTTGATGTACTGGAGATTACCTCAAGTCTGCTTTTAGATGAATATGTGCTCTGCCTATACAAATATGATGCTTTTGGAAAGCAAAGCCGACTTTTTACATTCCTTCCGAAAAGTTCAAAATACTTCCAGGACCTTGAGTGATTTTAGAGTTCTTAAATTGTGTTTGAATTATTCGTCAGTATTCGTTGTTGGCATTGAGTTTAGCAAAGAAAAAGGAAAATAAATCTAAAGCCGCTTACATGAATATATAAATTATTTTCAATAATCTGTGTTTTGGTGTATTTATATAAAATCGAAGCAAAATGATCAATCCAATAAAAAAAATGGTTTTTAGATTTACACAAAGGTGAATCGAACTATTTGGCAAAAAATACATGTCATCAACAGTTTTTTTTCTCTGCATTGTGTGTGTGTGTGTGTGTGTGTGTGTGTGTGTGTGTGTGTGTGTGTGTGTGTGTGTGTCTGACTGTCATATATCTAATTATCAGGATGCATTAAACCGACTGTATAGTCCAATAAAATGTGTTTTTTTTCCAGACCAGCATTTTACTTTACAGCCTTTTACAACTTTCCTGATGAGTCTAGAGTCTAGACCGTTTTGACATTCTTTATGTAGAGATCATGATCAAGCCAGGCTGAATGTGTTGTTGTTGGATGTGTTAAACATACTGAATATTACTGATGCTCAGCAGAGACATACTGAAGAGCTTTCTTCTTTGAATCAATTGATTTCAGTCTCATCGTTGCACAACACTTAAAAAAACTTAAAGGACATTTCAAATTAAATGTAGTTTATCAAGTCAGTGCAAAAGCACAATTATTGAACTATAATATTTACATTACAGACCAAAAAGTGTGAATAAGGCTGGGTTACAATGACATTTGGGATACGGGTTTGGTGCAAATGAATGAGCAATCAAAATAAAAATGTAAAAATATACATGCTGAATAAATAGAATATAAATAAATTCAATGTGTACCGTTATGTCAAAATGTAATACAAAAGGTACTAAATGCAGTACAGTAAATCTAAATATTATACAAAAGGCAGACATACAAAAATACATAATAATATAATATTAAAATATAATACAATATAATACAAAATACGAAAGGCAAAATATAGCATGTTGCTATACAATACAATTGCAGATATTAGTGTGTTGGCATATTGCACAAGTGGTATATTGTTGTATAGCATAGATTCTGTGCTATAGAATATATTTATTTGAATGTAACCTGTTCAAAATGATCAATATATTCTTTTAGTGCAACACCTTCCTATAATTTCAACTTTATTGAGTGTGCTTTCCTGTGTTTGTTGCTGTGGATGTCCAGATATGTTCCAAATTGTCGAAGTACAGGAAACGGTTATTTATGATGTTGAAAAGCTTCGTCTTCTGTCACTGCTTATATAATTCCATAAATATCACAAAGCAGAAAGGCTTGCTGGAGTCCTGTTGCTAAATTAGGTCCAGCTTTTACTGAATCAAGAATGCTTGCTTTGTTCACACTAACATTTAATGGCATGTCGTCCTCAAAAGATAAAGTAAGGGAGCAAGAAAAAAACGGAGCAAGTGGTTTTCCTGCGTTTCCCGCAACGCTTTATATTACTCACTTGTTAGAAACAGAAACGGCTGTCTGTTTTTTATTGTTATTGTTTTTAAGTATAAACGTCCCAGAATCCTAAGCTTTCTGTGAACAGGATCCGTTTGACGTGCCAAATGTTACTTATTAAACCAACATGAAACGGTTTTTAGCCCAGTGATGCTTTATTTGAGGGACAAGAGAAAACATCCCCTTTAAATACCGGGTAAAGCACTTAGCCTTTAAGTTTACTCACTAATTTCTCGTTCTTTGTCATCCATTACAATGGAACTGCTGATTACATAGAGGACAAACGAGAATACGTACTGACAAAAATGGCAAGAGAAAAAAAGACAGTTTAGTGTCTTGCAAAAGATACATTTAAAGCCTTTGAATTTCTGTCAAATATGAAAACTCCCACATTGCTGGTTCTATTGGTTTAACGATTTTAAATTGGCTAAAAGAAGTATATATATATATATATATATATATATATATATATATATATATATATATATATATATATATATATATATATATATAACAGAGAACCAGAAGCACAAGTTTCACTGTTTGCAGAACCTAATTTATGTAAAAATATTTGTTAAAAAAAAAATGGGGACATTTGCAAAATAGTTCTACCTGACTAAAACTACTGCTAAATGTTGTCAATTGCTGATCTAATTGACTTTAATGCCTCAGATAGCAAGTTAGCTGCTATATTCTCACACTATTTCACGTTTTCAGAAAACCTGTGTAATTACGTATTTCAATAAAATGTATTCCTTTTGGAAGTGTAAGTATGGATAAATTACTCATTTGTGTTTTGAATTATTTTTGTCCAGTGCTTCGCTGGTTCACGAGACTTTGTTTTTTGTTGAATATCACTGAAAAAAGGCTCTGCTCCTCAAAGAATTGAAATCAATTAAAAGAGAACATGTCATTTTAAAAGCAAAGGTCAAAAGTTTGAGTCCCACTAAAAGTATGTTGTTAAAATGGAAATGAATGTGTAATGCGATATAAGTTGATATGGAGTAAAAATAAATGCAACACTGTATGTTACCCCCTGGGAAATTATATTATATACCGCCTGTCTTTAATAAATTCTTCCAGAATTTATAAAAGTCGTTCTGTCACATTTGGAAAGGTGTCAATGTGTTATCTTGGTTTGGATTTAAATGCAGCGTGATTCATGTTCGCACTTATCACTGGAATCAGATTAACACCTTTCCATACGATTATAAATTACTGGAACTAATGATCCTGCACTTTAGGTGACATTTTTCTTCTCAGTAGGGGTCGTCCGTTGTGTGTTTTCCATCAGAGTGAGAGCATCGAGAAAGGTTATCAAAACTGTTTTCCTAGACATTCCACTAGGAACGTAAACGTTCCCAGTTTATATTGAGCTGGATCATGTGCACTTTCACGGACGTCAGTAGGACAGTATATTCCATGGCTACCAAGTGAGTTTTAGAACACAATAAAACAAACCTTGCATTTTCCTTTTGCATTATCAAAGCAATCTTTCATGTGCTCAATTTTCATTGCTTAACACTCAGATGCTTCTTTTACACACAGTATTTGCCACAGATCCATGGCTCCGTTTTCTCTTGTATCTCTTTCAGCAGCGTCTCAATCCACTTGGCTGCTTTGCAAACACCATACTTAGCAAAGCACATTTTTTCCATCTCACGCTAATGGTCGCGGGGCGCAGTATCTTGCTTAATCTCTCCAAAAGTTTCTCTGAAGTGAGTCCGAAAGAACGTCTTTGAGTGTTGCCCTGATGAACCATGAGTCCTGCAACCTTAGATAGGTTTTATCGTTCAGTGTGCAACCAGGCCTGTTGGCTGCCCTAACAGGATCATAAATGTAAGAAGCTTTTATTTTTTCCCCCGCTTGAAATTTCCTGAGAGGTCACAGATATATTGAAAAGACATTGGAATTGTGGAAATTATCCAGTGTTAAAATCTGCAGGATCTGCTTTGTGAGCACCAGATTCATCCAACAGAACGAGAACTGCTGAAGCTGAGGACAGAGGGATCATTTAGGCCAGGAAGAAATATTAAAATATAGACAAATTGACTTAAGTTTACCTCATGAAAAGTAACATCTTTATCCATTTGTTAGTTCAGTAACAATGACTACCTTTGATGAAAGCAATTATTAGCATCTAGTCAGCTATTAGTAATCAATTTCAAAGATGCATTTTATTTGTTCTAATTTCAGCAAATTCCTCAAAAACAAGTTTTTGTAGGATTGACATTTTTTACTATTGACTTTGTCTGCTTTATCTGTTTGCTCTTCTCTTTCTCTTTTTTTCTATGACACCAGGAGAAAAGATACCGGTATATAAAAAAATAAATAAAAACATATTCACATTTTTTAAATGCCTTAAATATTAACAACTATAATGTTGATAGAAAAATCTAAAAATGTTCAAAAGTTCTGATTCCTTTCTGGACAAAAGCTCAAATCTGAAACCGGTGCTGATTTAGCTGTCTGTGCCCTTAAGAACTATGACTGTGTGTTTTCTGTGGATTACAGACAAGTTAGCGAGAACTACAGTAAAGTCAAGTTTCAAAGCTTTAAATATTTAGCTGAACTGAAACTGGCAGAGCACATCACACACCATCCAACAACAGCAGCCATGATGGATTAAAGAAAAACCTCGACTCCCCCAACAGCTTACCTTAACCGTCTGAGACCTTTCTCCCATGTCTATGATCAAGACACTTCACAATCATAAAATTAATGGATAATATAACCAAGTTGTCGTTTAATTGAAGATAATTAAAAGTTATAAAATAGAACAGAACCGGTCACTTAGTTTAGTCTGTCTTAGTGTTGGCATGTCAATGTATCAAACTGCTTTCAATGAGATGGAATAGGTTTCACATTTCTCATTATCATTGATAGTTTTCTCTTAAGTCTTATATATCGATTTGCTCAGGTTGATCTTGTTCTGCAGATTTGAAGCTGCTCTGTGTTTGGAGCAAAACAACTCAAACCAGGCCGAACACTTGTGGACTGACTTTCTGTTATTACTGTTTGTTTGATGGAAATCAAAGAAGCAAACTTTTAAACTTCATATTTTAGTTGGTTTTCTGGGGGGTTGTTCCAAAAATCACAGTTTCCTGTGAAAAAATGTCTGTGAGAGAAGATAGAGTGAAGCTGTATATTGTAGCATATTAAGCAACAAACATACGTAGTTAGTTTTCTAATCATAGCGTCTGATAATTCCAGATGTTGAAGCCCACACCTGGAAGGGGTTTAGATCCAGATTCAAATGACCTTCCATTCATCCAATGTACGAACCCAGAGAGAAAAGAGTGACTTGAATTGTAACCAGCTGCACATGCAGCACATCCTTTCCTTTTCTTACTGTTCTGATTTCCTCATCCCTATCACACGCTAACTGCATTTTATATTCCTGTTTATTAATCTTCGTGTTGGATTTTTAATGCATTGGGCGGATAACATCTGATACTGTGAGAATAAATGCTATCCGTGTTTGGTCTGGTTCGATCAAATATTTGCTAAATTTTCTAAACCAATGGGTGGCCAACCAGTCAGTAACTAAGAGCCACTTTTTTCTGTGTTAGAGCCACAAAGAGCTGCAAAGAGCCACATCATACCCACGGGCACACAATAAGATCATCCCATTCCTTAAACTTGTATGCACACACACAGACACACAGACCTCTGTTCACCCATGTTTAATGAAAATAACCACACCAACATGATAATATTAGTTATTTTTCAACAGTTAACATTGTGTGCATATTTGACTCATGTCATGAGAAAGCTCCTGAAGAGCCGCATGAAACTAGTTGTTTATTTTATTTTTTACTTAAAAAATCTTGCTATGGACAAGCCATTTGTTACCGGAATTTGTGTTTTGTGAACTCTAGTTGTGAAATAAATGTTTTGGTTTTTTTTGCTTTCATGCAATTTATATTGGACGGCAACTTTAAAATTATTATAGAACAAAAACTATAACATTGTTGTTATTGTTGTTTGTGGTATTATTCACATAGTGATAAATATAAACAGTACTACTCACGCTAGTGGGAAGCATGTGGGTTTCAGTGTCTTACTCAAGGACTCTTAGTGGTAAAACCCACAACAGGTCCTACTCCATGAGAGACTGTGGGAATTCTTAAAAAATAATTTCCAAACAAACCAATCAGCAATACGGTGAAAAATGGAGACGCATTGGAAATTTGCAAACCAGATTAAAAAAAAAAAAAAAATCCACCTCCCCTATCTCTGTGTTTAAATGCTGGACAATCAAAAAACACACTTCACTACATTTCATACCATGTATAATATATATTTGACGAACACAATTTGAATTTGAAACTCAAGCAAGCGTGAGGAGAACGTACAATCTCTACACGGAAAGGACCTGACCTGCCCTCGAACCTGAGTCTCAAAATGGATCCTCTTGGCAGTGAGGAAACAGCGCTCCACACAACGCCACCTGTTGTTTTTATTCTATTTTTGTCATCTTCTGTAATTTATTTATTTCTATTTCTACAGTTACTCAGATACAGTCAAAAAAGGCATTTCTGCGTTTCGGATGGTGTGTGTGTGTGTGATGAGTAAAATTGAATTGAATTGAAAAATCCTTTATTAGTCCCACAGCGGGGAAATGTGAATTTGACACCACAAATGGGTGTCCAGGGGATTCCATTATTCTTCTCTGTTGTATTGCAAGCCAAGCAAACTGATAAAGGATTATTAAATCGCTGGTCTTGTGCCAAGAAAGGCTCCAGGAGAATTCTTAGGCTGTGGCACGCTGAACTTTTTTGGAATGGCAGTTGGAAAGCCTGTTCCACAATCCCGAAAGCCTTTCCAGATCTCAAACATTCAGAGTTTTGTGTGTGTGTGAAACGAATAAACAGAAGCTTGTAGATGAGGTACAGTAAAGGTCTCCGGTTATAGGGAGGAGCTGAGAAGGACAGGAGGTGGATCTGTGGATGGCTGGACACAAGCGATGGAGAGCCACAAGAAACGACATGCCTGTCAAAGCTGAGAGAGAAATTATGCTGCTTGATTCCTGATCCGAAGCCAGAAAAGCACAGCTTAAGTAGCAAGCCCAAGCCCACGGCTCCAGTGGTTTTCCACGGGTGCACAATGACCACTCTTGTAGTCAGTGTTTTTTGTTTGGCTTTTTTCTAAGTGCCTGTAACACATTGAGCGTTGACAATGTCCCCAGATTGGCCGAATTTAGTTTTGTTGGTCGTGCTTGGAGTTCATCTGGCCCCCGGGATGGGTACTGGGAACGCTTATTATCGACACTTCTACAGAAACTGCTATTCCTGCATCGGCGGGTTTCCTCATCCCTACCACACGGCTCTTCACAGGCCAGGTGAGGTCCGCTGGAACAGTTTCAGCTGATTCATTCTCTTGAATTCAGCAGCAGCTTTAATGCTTGTCCATGATTTGGAGATAAATAACAATTTGTCGATTATCGTATTTAATCGTTGATAAGACGATTTGCTTATTTTAAGGCCTTTGGCTACACCTGAGAGATTGTCGATGTTCTGTTTAGACCTGTTTATAAGACGAAAAGTAAAGCAGGCTATTAGAGAAAAGTGGAAAAAGTAGAAATTAGTGGAAACTACCGGGTTGCTCACGCTTAAATATTTTTGGCACTAGTTTGATCCCGTTGTGTTTACCGCTTTGAAAAAACAAAAACCTGTGTGCAGGTTTCTGAAAGATGAATTTATTAATGAATATCATGACAGTTAATTTATTACCACGGACGTGTCTCTGTTGGGTGAAATATCTGCATGCTGTTCTAAGTAAACTATGTTTGTAGACCTTGCTTAAAAGACGGGCCTTATAAGAAAAATGTTTAACATTTTTGTATTCTATATTTTTTAATATCCTCGTCATATCAGTGAGTAAATACAGTAATAATGTGCACAATTTGACCTTGAGCTGATGCTTTTTCCCAAAGCTTATCACTTGCATGACTCTACCTTTAAACCTTTTCCTGAGAATCGATACCACAACTTAGTGTCGCTTTCTGTTTTGTGTCTCAAATGTATTTTTTTCTGAAATGCCGTGGTCAAGTCACACGAGATTCAAGCGTTTTACGGGGAGCATTTTTTAAACAAGAGGAATCAGGGCAAAATAAAAGTCTGGCTCAGGTTAACATCATGACTTTAAGCTTTAGAGGCAAGTTTGGCGGTCTCAAGCCAATGTTCCATTTCTACTGTATCCTTAATTATTAAACCCATAATCTTCTTGACTTCAGATCTCTCATTATATGTAATCAAAAAGCTTCTGTCTGACATGACTGGTCAGGGAAAGCTGAGGGAAAATGCTTGCTGTGGTGTCTCTTGACCAAAATTCACATTCAGTAGAACCACTCAGGAGCAGAACATGATTATGTCTGGAGTATCAAGTCTCTCAGGACGTTCCTTCTGAGATTTCTTCTAAAATGTGCAGCTTATCATAACACATCTAAACACCTAAATAGCTTCCACCTCACACAGCTTATATGCAAATAATGCATATGCTATCATTTCAACCATCATTATTTTCTAGCAGTAGCACATTTTTGTATTACAGTTTTTCTCAAATGCTAAAACACAAACGCCAATCCCCTAAACCAAATCACCAGTCATCTAAACACATTTACCAAATCTAACCATCATTCTCCAATACCATAAACACATTTCACATGAAGACACAATTCACAAAACACAATGTCTGTTCTCATAACTCTAAACACACTTGTCCTTGCTAAAACACAAGTTGCAAAATAACTCTGCTCATATTCTCAAATGAAAGCTCATGTGATGCAAAATGCTTGACACAGTCAGCAATATTTGAACACAATGAACACACCTGCGTCATTCACTACACACAACAACTCAAAATTGAAGACACTTGTTGCTAATGCTGTGACTACATGTATAAAAGCAAGTTCAGAGTGCAAAGTTTGCTGAAGATTCCAAACAAACACAATGAATGAAGGCAGAATCAGGGGAAGAGAAATTCGAGTCACAGGAAAGAGAAGAGCTGGTCATGGAAGAAGAGATGCAGGCCAATGAGGAACAGAAGGAGGCCAACAAGAGGAGAAGGTCCAAGAGGAAGAGCAAGACAACCTCACACCGCCATTATAGACGAGATGCGAGCAACATTGACCATGTCGTTGTCCATGGCATGACAATGGTTGAACCTGAGTAGGTTCACTGTGGCCACCATTATCAGGGTATTCAGACAACACTACATGTATGGTACTCTATTGCTTTGTTTGTCACAATACAGTTTTGCAAGCCTGTGAAAGTAGTCTATTGGTTTCAAATCAGTTGTCACTGTAGTTGAAAGAATGCCATATTAGAGGTGGGAGGGTTGCCATATTTACAGCGGCACAAGAAACCCTTGTTGTGGATATAGTTTCATGAGAACAACCTCATCAGACTCCGGCAGATCAGAGACAAAGCAAAGTAATTGCTATTGAACATCAATGTTCACATTGAATAGTATGACAGAGTTCTCCGGCGCCAAAAGATGCGGATGAAACAGGTCTAAGGGTTCCCTTTGAGCGCAACTCTGCGCAACACAAGTAAGTATACATCCATATTCACAGTACAGTTAGTGGGCTCAGTGTCAACGTTACTTCTATACTAGAAATTACTACCTGATTGACTGTTGTTCTGAACACCTGTACACTTTCACATTTCACGCCAGACCTCTTCCTGGCTTCAACGAAACAAAGGCAAAGAGGCTGTAACCTCCCTAACCGTCACTGAGGTTCCTGGCCATGGGGGGCAATCAGAGGGCAATTCACCAGCATACTGAACCCAGAGGGTAGCCTGGGGGGGGAAGCATTTTGAGCATTTTGCCCAAAGTGGAACAAGCACTTGGTTGCATAACCAGCTTCGAGGGGATTCGAACCTGCAACCTTTCGGACACGAGTCCATGTCTCCTACCACTGGACCACAACTCGCATTTATGTTATCAGAACAAACAAAGTCAGAGTGGTTCACCACCAACAGTAACCACTTTTTAAACGTCTGTCTGCCACCCTACTCCCCTTTACTGAACCGTATAGTGGAGTTCGTCTCATTGTGGAGATGGAAGGTTTATGACAGACAACCATACACTAGAGAGAACCTTCTAATGGCAATGGAGCTGGCCAGTGATGACATCCCAGTGTGTGTGTGGTGTGAATAACGTAAATAAAAGGACTTCACACCCTGATCATGTTTTCAAGAGTACTGTTGTGCGCATAAATTCTGTTTTTGAGTTGTTACAGTAGTGTACATGCAGTATTTTCTACAGATATATACTCCTCATGTCAAACAAAAAAATCGAAATGCCTAATCCTCTGCAGAAATCTAAGATTTCTAACTTTCCATTACTGCAAAATTTCTATGAATATGCATTGGCGGTTGTGAAATCAAGGAATCTTCTCACCAACCGAGAATTGTGTTTTCAGTTGTTTTGCTGTAGTGTGCAATGATGTGAATTGTGTTTACATTTTTAAAGCTTCGAGCTGCTCTTTTGATACGAAGGTTTGAGTTTTGAAGTGAGAAGGTGTAGTTGTGTTTATGTAGCTTTAGAAGCGAGTGTTGTGTTTAGACATTGGGTAACATGCAGGGATCATTCGTGAAATGTGTTTTAGCATTTGAGAAAAACTGTATTATATTCTGGTTTCCCCTTCCTGTGCCAAAGTCTAAGTCTCATTTCCTCCACAGTGAGTCATTTGCACAAGTACGAGTGCTTGCTTGCAGAATCTTGGCCTTGTCGGCCGACACACGGCCCTTCGCTGTGAGGTCAAGGAAAGTTTAAAAGCGAATATAGTACTGTGGTAATTTGATAAAGAATTTATCATTCAATTTGTCAAAACTATTAAAACTAATGGCGAAGGAAAGCGTTGTGCCTTTCAGTTCATTGATTGACTAATGTTCATCAATGAAGTATAAAGAAAGCTGCTCTTTTCTTTTCTTCAGAAAAAGATTTGATCTGACTTTGAACAGTTCTTTGGGAAAAAAAAGCTCAATTATTGCCTGTGCTATTTATTTTTCCAGACTACAGAATAAACATTAGACTAATTAGATAAGCATTAGATAAACACAATAAACATAAACAAAGATACTAAAGGAATTTAACACAACTAAATAATTAATATGAATAATTATTAATGTTTTTATATTGTATTTATATTCAACTCTTGCATTGCATTTCATTGAAATGTGTGTCAAGCTCTAGATATCTTTATATGGAGCTATTAATCACCAAGTGATATATAGCGCTGATAACACACAAACTACAAATCCCATATATAATGCACTGCTCTTGCAACAATGCACCTTGTAATAATTAATTTAAAGCATGTTTTTTTTTTTTGCCAAATGTTCATATTTATAACTAGTATAAGATATGTAGTATATAACAGAGGACAAAATATTTTAAATTTTTTAGGTGTAAATTTGTTTAATGGAAAAACATTCATGTCTGTTTTTATTCATTGTTTCTATTATTTTAAGTGTGTTTTTAAAATGTTGTTCTTGTTTGACCCCGGTCTTTTTGACATCCCTGTCGTAAAGCATCTTTTTCTATAACTTTAACGGAAAATTACTGACCTACAAATGACCTTGTAATTCCAGCATGTTTAAGCACAAGAAACACCAGACCAGGTTGATTGAAAAGACTGGCAGAAGCTACTGGAAGACACAAAAACCAACATTATGTAACGTCTGCATAATGTGCCTTCACAATCTTTTAAGGAACTACCTGTTCATTGACCACTAAAAGCTTTTTGAAAGAACAAACTCAGACAGTAAACAGCACCATGCCATAACTGGACCATTTTCCTCAAGGAAATGCTGGATTTGTATGATTTAGGATGTTTATAACTAACACTGGGAAGATTTTTGTCAAATCACATTGGCAGGATTCAAAAGTTTATCCAAGAATCCGTCCATGAATCCAGTTCTGACCTTCTGTCTTGTTTTTGCGCTCGCAGTTACCGATGAATGCCAAGTGCACAATGGAGGCTGCCAACATAGATGTGTGAAGACTCGTGGCTCGTACTACTGCGAGTGTAATGCAGGCTTTCGCCTTCACGTCGACGGCCGAACCTGCTTAGGTGAGTCATCCAGGGGTCGTGAGAGGTCATGGTCAGAATTTACAGGCTGGACTTTGTCCAAAAGGGTCAAGGCTGTTATCATCAGTCTAAGAAAAATGTGCCTTCCCTTCAAAGCAAACAGAGGTCTCCACTTCAAGAGCTTTGTATGAGGTGAATGAAAGAGTCTCTTGTGTTCCAATAGTGGAATGTCGCTACTGTTTTGTTCTGCACAGCCTCTGTCGTGGTGGGTTTGTGATGGACCTCTGAGATAAACCAGCGCCTCTATCAACCCATCACTTCCTTCTATTGAAAGGTGATGTTGTTGGTGTCATATGATACATGGCAGTTGACCTTTAAAGACAGAGAATTGCCAGATTCTATTTTTATGAAACGGCCAAGTCTTAATGCTCATGTAATTGTGTTTGACTTTGCAACCTAGTATTTTGGCACAATCAAGAAATTAAGAGTTGTTGTGGGTGTTTTTATGCATTTATCTCCATTTTACCTTAGTATTTTTTCATTTTGGCAGTTCATAAATTTTAATATGCGTATGTAAATATAAATATATACACAAGCAAATATAGCAATTTATACACAGTAAATATATACAGCAAATATATATACATGTAACATATATTATGTATGTACTGTATTTGATAATAAGTATGTGTAAAAAAGTGTATATAAATCTACACATATATAATATTAATGTAATATATGAATATTTGGGCAATATGAATATATTATGACATATCTAAATACATTTAGCATAAAAAGCATAAAGAAAATAATTAAATAAAATATTTCCGTTGGAAGCCAGAAATTGTATTTTTGTATAGATTTTTTCAGTTTGCTTTTCTTTTGCAATGTGGGAGTAATTAATCCGCTTTCCAATTAAATACGCATTATATTAAACAGCAATAAAAATTGGAATCATTAGAGGAGAATGTTTCTTAATAATTCAGAGACGCTGCATTAGTTTCAGTGGTAACTGACCTGTGACAAATGTTTATACAGCTTAAGTTTATGGATGTTTCTAAAAAAAAACCCAGTGGAAAAGGTTTGTGTTATAGTAGCTAAAGGTCCGACTTGAGCTTCACTTCTTCTTTTTATTTAACCCAACTGTGCACTAAATAAATCCAAAGCATGGGAATGGAAAAGCACATAAATCTCTGGTAAAGCAGAAGCAGATGCAGCGAATTAATCTGAGGGTTTATCCACATCCTTCTGGTTTCGAGTAAATCGATGGTGAAGCGGGAATAGCATAGTCTATGACATATATATGTCTTCTGATTGACCCAAAAGCCAATTTTGCCCGGAAACAAAAAGATATTTGTTCTTGGTAGCAGCCTGTGTTAACCTAGTAAATGTATTGTGGGTGTTCTCCAATGTATAAGCATCTTGTGCTGTCTGGTTTGGATGTGGTTTCATGGTAAATGCAAGAGGCTTACTAGTTGGAAGAGATGTTAACACCTAGAAATTTGACCACCATGAAATTTAACACCTCATTGTTTCAAAATGGCAGAACAAAATAAATAAAAAATGAACAAAAAGTCAGTCTCAGTCAAACAAAATGTGCAAAAAAGTCATGTTATTTAGCTCATAAATATCATCCAGTACCTTCAGGATCCTGCAGATGGCCAGAGAGTTCATCGCGGTAGAAAAAGATGTCAACTTGTCGCAATCACAATGCAACAAGTAGCAATAAGTGTCCATTCAAATGTAGTGGAGTAAAGAGTACATATATTCAATCTGAGAATTGAATAAATTTAGACAAGCAGAGCAAAATAAAAACAATAGTAAATAAAAAAAAAGTAAAAATTAGTTATCTTTTTGATACTCAGTAAAAGTACAAAGTAGCCAAAAAATTACAGAACAAAATGGAACGAAGTCCATTTACTCAAGTACTTTACACCCTTACTTGTTGGCTTGTTTTATATATTTTCCTGTATTTTTAGCTTTTTTCATAATAAATACTTCAGAACAAATGCCTCAGAATTGAATGCAACTGAGTTTTTCTCCCCAAGTGGACTGATGAATCTGTCTTCTCACTTGGTCTTAACCTGTTGCAATGCTTTATGGGGACGTCTGTCTGGAATCTTAGATTTCCATTACTCTGTGTTTACCTGAGTCGCCTTTTCCCTTTATCTGACCCGGTTTGATGAAAGAGAGACTGACCTGAACTTTTTCCAAAATGTGCAGAGTTCAAGAGAAAGAGGAGTGTAACTGAACGACCACTAACATTATCACTATATCCGCCTGGGCAGCATCATTACAAAGAGATAATGAAAGAGTAAATGCCTCTGTGTTCCACTCCTTTAAGCTCTAATAGCCTGGGATCTTAAGGACAGGTAAAGTGAGACAGCACGGCCTGTTTTTCTGCCTGTTGTTTCTCAAATGGTGTTTTCCCTAATTTTGAATCTGAGACTATGTTAAGATCTATCTTCAGAGACTATGCTTTTTGTAAAAATGGGGAAAACGTACAGGTACAATTATGCATTTAACAGATGATTTTATTTAAAGTATTCATCCTTAAAATAATTAAAAGATTATATGCAGTATATACTGTATATTAATACATGTAATGTTTTGTGTAATAAAAGCGCGAAATAAAACTTTGCCAATAAATATCCGTTCTCATTTAAGTTTAATCCTTTTAAAATAAAAAAATAAAAAAATTAATTAGCTACTGTAATTAATAAAATAAAAAAATCAATTGATACACTGACAATTAACATTCAACCTTAAATATATTTTCTATTAAAATTACAATTTGGCCAAATCAAATTAAATACGGTATTTAGTTACGTATACAGTGTATATTAAAAAAGTTCCAAAACAGTATACATTTCAAATAAGTAATTAACCCCAGTTATGCTACTGTGTACAGATTGCTTGAATTAAAAAAATGACAGAAATACAAAAATGCAACATCATTTTGTCATTGTCTCTTACAGCTGTCCGCTCCTGTGCGGTGAACAACGGAGGATGTGAACATGAATGTGTCCAGCTGACTCCAGGTCAGTTCCAGTGTCGCTGCAGACGCGGATTCCAGCTCACCGTGGATGGCAAGCGCTGTCGATGTGAGTTCCGCTCTTTAAAATCCAGCAAACATTTTCTGGCTGCACTTACCGCAACTGCAAGAAAAGCAGATTTTTATGTTGCGGCATTTCAGTGTAAATAAATGTACTTGCTTCATTAGTTTTCAAACTCATCTGGGCTTTCTAAAGTGTTGCCAGTCATCTTGTGATGTCCAAAATGTTAGGCCGGTGCTCATCACATGCTGTTAGAGACAGAACATGAAAAAGGGAAAGAAGCTGAAAATGCTCTTTAAGTTACGCCATGGGTTGAGTATGTAGCTCTTGGGTGCGTGAATGGAATTTTTCTGGCAGAAAGGTGATGGACGTCCACTGAAAGTCCAGATGTGC
The DNA here is from genome assembly GCA_028031935.1 of Paedocypris micromegethes. NCBI lineage: Eukaryota > Metazoa > Chordata > Actinopteri > Cypriniformes > Paedocypris > Paedocypris micromegethes. The sequence continues at coordinate 13,642,188 of CM051495.1, forward strand.
TTCTTGGGTATCAATTCTGTTAGCCAATAATACGGCAAGATCTGATATAACGCTCAAGAGTCAGAGATGACGGTATCAGGTCAGAGTTGGATTAGTGTATTGTGCAAACATTACTGTAATGTGAATGTATCCACATTTTAGCCACGTTACACTTAAAGAGCAATGGCAGTTTTAGTTTGAGCATGAGCTGCTTATGTTACCCCTTCTTTATTTTGGCAAAAGCTGTGAACTCCAGTATACCTGCCAAAATACACATTCATTTCAGGGTCACGACCTTCACACTGCTCCAAAAGAGGCTTCCGCTGAGAGTTACGTGAAAACAAAAGAAGAATCCGTCCATCTATCTTACAAATGCGCATGCAAGTCAAATCAAAGGGTCTCTGTCATGTCTATAAGTTCCAAACGTACACGTCACCTGTTGGTTTATGAAGAGTGCCCGAACAATTTAATTAGCTAGATGGATCTTGCTGTCCCAAAACTTATTCTAAAAATAAAAGACTTCAACACTGTGTTTGTGAAATCAGATGAGTCTGGGAAGTGTACAAATCTTTCTCTCTTTGTTCCGTCTACCGTCTCTCTCTTAACGTCTTCTGTCTTCCTCCTTCTAACTAAAATTCTCCCAGACTCCCGTTTATTACAAAGCCATAAAACATTGCAAAGTTCAGCATTAGCGAATCACAGCGCGGCACGTCAGACAGCTAGAGATAAAACAGAGTTTCTCGCTTGCCGTCACATAGCAACCGTCATTGTTTTTTCACATTCGGACAATGAACGCACACATTTCACAGAAACCGAAAGTTAGAAAGTCCAGGTGTTAGAGGAGTTGTGCAGCCTGTAAATCCAGGTGTCAAACTCAGATAAGAAGTTCTGCAAAAGCGGGGTCTGTGATTTCTCTAAGGCTTCACACACACACATAGACAATGCATATACATATAGAAAATAAGATAGAAAATGATAAGAAATCAATTAATTAAATCATTATAAATGCATTGAAAGCTTAATATACTCAACACATACTTTTCTGGAGTATTTTTTGTTATTTTAAAGTCACAAAGAACAACACAAAGAACAATTACAATGATTGTAGACGACAACATACAGGGTCTAGTGAACGAGACGTAGACCAAATAGTGTCCAGAAGATTTGCGTTAAGTGTCTCCGGTGCGTCTGGATGTGAGGATGAAGATGAGCAACAACTGGTGAGTGGGACAGCGGTCGGAGATGGTGTCCCGGATGGAGTTGTAACACATTTGTTTTGGTGTTTATAAACAAATAAAATAAAAGAATTAAGCAAAAAAAAAAAATGGTGTGTATAATAATCTATAGTATTTAATAAATACTTGTGATTTTATTTACATTTATACAGTCACATGTATTTTAAAAGATCTTATATTTTTTAATTATTATTACAGTATGTAATATTCATACTGTTTATTCAGAATCCATTTTGAAACACTAGTATAATATACTGTGTATACACAACATGTAGAGTATGCTTTTCTACATTCAAGTTCAAATTTTATCCGACACATTGTTATGAACTGGTAAGCTGGAAGGTTGAGACTCATATGCAGTTTAAATGTAGGTGAGCGTTTCACATAAAGTCCATAAGGCAAGAGACAAAGTGAAAAACAGGTTTCTGGGTCAAACCATGGGAGCAGAGACAGAGACAATAACCAAGTACCTGAGCAGAGATCAAAACCAGATAAACCAACCAGAAACCGGATCAGGAACAAGGACAATGTGGACAAGGACATGTGTTGTGATGGTAAGAGCAAGTGTTGCTTGTCTGCATTCCCAATATAATGTGAGCGAGGATGACACCGCATCCCTAAAGAGTGTGTTCACTAATGATGTTTGTGCATGAGTGAAGCGATGCAGTGAAAAGAATGATACGACGTGTGTTTCAGTGAGAAACCCGTGCGCAGAGCGGAACGGCGGCTGCGGACACTTGTGTCATGGTGATAGTGGCTACGCTGTTTGTGGCTGTCACGCAGGATTCTCATTGGCTCGGGACCAAAAGAGCTGTGAAGGTAAAAGCTTCCAACATCACTTCACCGATGTGTCAGGTAGTGTTACCCTATCATAGAAGCATTAAAGGTTCTCTCATCCGCTGGATCCTCTTTTTCAAAGGTTATTGGTGTGAATACATGAAGAACAAAGACGCTGCTGTGTTTACATAGACGGATGAGACCAGTAAAGCACGTCTCATCTTTTTTTTTAGCAGATGCCAGAGCTGTGTTAGATCCTTTTTTGTGGCCTGCATTCATGCGTTTATACAGAGAGATGTATTTAACTGATTAAATGACTCAAAAGTTAGTCTCTTTAGTTATTGCTACTCTACTAAAAAGTTAATTTCTACGCCTTGTTTGAAAATTCAACTCACACTCTCAACCTGCACCTTCTGAGCTGCCAAGTCACTTTGGCAAGCTGCCATTAACCGTGCAGCAGTTGCTGTGTCTGTGTGGCGAAGATAAAGTGAAATTGTTTGGGATGTATGACACGAATGAAACAGTTTTACATACATCTACATAGCAACTAGCTGTTTATAGCAGGTGTTCTTGTAGATGCCAATTTCAAAGAATTGTACGTTGTATGTACTGAAGTGATCAGTACCAATACGTATGTACATTCTGATTCTACCACAGTGAAAAACACGTGTTCAGGTTAATTGAAGTTTGCCATATTGTCTATTGTTGTGAGTGACAGTGTGTCTGTGTATCCTGCTCTATGATTGGCTGGCCCAAAGCCCAGGTTGTCTGTGCTACCCATAGATCCAGAATGGAAGTCCTCCAACTTCACTTGACCCAGAAATAAAGACACATTTCAGGAACTAGATATTTCTGTGAATATGGAAATTGAGACCTTCTGTTTGTACCTGGTCTGCTGCAGATGTTGATGAGTGTGGAACAGGACAAGCGGCGTGTGCTCATGGTTGCCAGAACACTCAAGGCTCTTTCACCTGCATCTGTAGTCCAGGATACGAACTGGGCTCTGATGGCAGAAAATGTTATCGTGAGTGTTTATCGAAGCATTAAACTTTTTCGGTTGTCTAAATGCTTTTATTTTTACACGTTTAGAAATAATCATCCATATAACAGCTCTGTATTAAATGAGTATCCATCTCTTTGCAGGAATTGAAATGGAGATCATAAACAGCTGTGACTCTGATAATGGCAGATGCTCACATCGATGTCATCACGGAGCTCAAGGGCCCGTCTGCAGCTGTGATGCAGGTTATCAGCTGGCCGAAGACCTCCGAGGGTGTTTGGGTGAGTGCTGATGTCCACACAATGATAAATTAAGTGAATTTAACCTATAACCTAAACTTACCAAAGTAGCAAAACACACATTTAATGACGAAATTGTGGAAAACCTACACAAATACAAGACTACACACATTGGTGGGAAACTGTTGACAGACAAGTGAAATGAAAACAGATGACAACTTAAATACATACACTAATGAAAACACAGGTGTCAATAGCTCATGTGACTACAAACACAGGAATGGCACAGTGAATCCTGGGATGTGTAGTCCATAGTAACATGGCAATTAGTGTAATGTTTTTTTTATTCTTTATATTTGTTTTTAAAGCGCAGGTTTATAGGTTACACACTTCTATTGTGAATCGTCTGAGGTGTGATGGGTTGTAGTATATTTATATCTGAAATAATTAACTAAATAAAAATTGTGGGAAAAAAACGAGTGATCACCTGTACATACAGTGTTCTCTAAATAAGTTCAGAGAAATGCAAAAAAAAAAACATTTTAAATTATTGTAAAATATATTAAAACAAATTAAATTCAGGTCATAAAACAACCGATGTACAAGGTGATAAAGACACAGAGAGACACATGTACATTAACCATAAAACCATCACTAGAATCACAAGAAAACTAGAATGTGACTACGAAAAAAAAAATTTCACTGAGCAATTCATTGAGGAGACAATGGCTCGGAAAAATAACTCTTGGGACAAAAAACTGCTCACAGCAGATCAGTTTTACTGTTTAGCTCAGATCAGTTGTGGTCCCTTCCGGTCCAAACCTGCAACATTTTGGCGACAAGAAAATTCTGTTAATAATGTTCATTTCAACCCTCAGATTTGGAAGAATGCAGGGATGGAACGTCTTGCTGTGAGCAGAACTGCAAAAACTACCCTGGGGGTTACGAGTGCTCCTGCAGGGCGGGATACAGACTCAGCTCTGATGGCTGTGGATGCGATGGTACCAAAATCCAAATACGTGCCAATATAGGTATTATAATCAAACGGCATCGCAATTTGCTCACTTCCTCTTACGGCTAGATGTGGATGAGTGTTTATCGGAGAATGGCCGTTGTGAACACACTTGCCAGAACACGGCTGGATCCTTCCACTGCTTCTGCCGGTTGGGTTACCGACTTGCTGAGGATAAACGTTCTTGTGTCAGTAAGTACAGCAATGACGTGTTTGGGATTATTTTATGATAACAGTGGACGCAAGTCTTGCCTGTAATTCTCCATAAGCTTCATTCTGTCTTTTTTTCAAGGCGCAGTTGCTTTCCGGTCAGCATCCCAGCCCAAGAGTGTGAAGAGATAATTTATGGATTAAATTATTCACTAAAAAAAATAAATTATCCACATCTATTAGTGTATTTACGTGAATATAAGCACCCTGCAAATATAACCACCGTTAAACAAGAAAAGGGATGCTTGTGTTTTCAAATTGAGACCTTGATGCATTTAACGGGGATCTTTTATTAAGGTTAGGCAGGCAAGAGACGTAGTCACAAAACAGGCAAGCAATTCAAATTAATGTGGGTGGAGACAGAAACCAGACAAGAGCTATGAAAATGAGTTTGACAAAAAATGATTTGCCCCAATACTCGGACAAGTTCTAAAATAGCGTGAGTCTGATTTGCTCCAGGTGATTGGAAACCGCACCTCCCATGTATACATATATTTACTTAGTATGCAAGTGTCCCATCAAGTTTTTGAACTTCTAAAGTATATTTGCGTAAATATAGTACTACTTGTTTTTTCAGCTAGCAACAAACGATTTATAACGTACCTGAGTAAAACCACAATACAATCATGAAGATCTCACAAGTGTTTTTAATCTTATCTCAGATATAGCGTCTGCTCTCTGCAGGTCTGGAAAGAGCCGTGCAGGAACTATCTAGTGCCCTGGTGGTTGACAGACCCCTCGTTCATCTCACTCTTCTCCAGGATTACCCACAACCCCATGAGTCCTTTAATGACTATGGGGAAAGCAGTTTTGGAGAGTTGCGGACAGAAAACACCCTAACCGAGAATTTTGGTTTGTTTTTACCACTTTATTATTTTAAACGTACAGTAGATGTACACATTTTTAAATGAAATTCAAACACGTGATATACTTTCCACTCATTTCAGTGTGTGTGAATGGGACATTTGGTCACGGCTGCAGCCTGACATGTGACGACTGCGCCAATGGAGGAGTGTGTAACAGAGATGGAGACGGTTGTGACTGTCCTGATGGATGGACCTCTATCCTCTGTAATCAAAGTATGTGTCAAACGCTAACACAGCACGTTGATTTTTATAGTTATTGTACCAAAACCTTTTCTTTTTTCTCTTTCAGCGTGTCCAGAAGGCATGTTTGGCAAAAACTGTTCCTTTCTCTGTAAATGCAAAAATGGCGGCACATGCAACCCACTTAGAGGAACATGCCGTTGCCCGCCTGGAGTCAGTGGTGACATATGCCAGGATGGTGAGCTACTTAATCTGGATGTAAAGTAGAAACAATGTTTGTTTTGAAGTTTATCATTTTGTTAGTTAGGTTATCCCTGATTTTAGTTTTTCTCTGAAAACAAATTGCTATCAGTGTTGGGTGTGTGTTTTAGGCTGTCCAAAGGGCCTGTATGGAAAGCTCTGTAATAAAAAGTGCAAGTGCGTTAACAATGGACGATGTCACCGCACGTATGGAGCCTGTTTGTGTGACCCAGGCCTTTATGGTCGGTTCTGTCACTTACGTGAGTTCACCTTCTCAAGAACACAAACTTATATAGAAATATGAACAGCATCTTGAGTCAAAATCACGTATTTTAAAGCATAGTAAAACATAGATTGACAGTCCACTTAACTTGGGCATATGTCTCATAACGCAAATGTGTGCCGCTTTACAGGAGCCTGTAATCTACAATAAATTTAGTAATAAATTCTGTAAAAACAATGTTTGTGTTGTCCTGTTTCTGTAAGGTGACCTTGAGGTGACCATGAGAGTCTCGAAAGGCACTACAAATAAATTAAATGAATTTTTATTATTCATTGTAGCTTTGTGTGTATTGTTCAGCCTTTTATCGGCTCAAACTGCAACCATATGTCTTAAACAATTTTTCTCTAGCGTGTCCAAAGTGGTCGTACGGTTTGGGCTGCTTGTCCGAATGTGTGTGTGAGCAGGAGAACACACTCGACTGCCACAGACGCCACGGGACATGCTTCTGCAAGCCGGGGTTTCAGAGCGAGACATGCAGCACAAGTCAGTTCATTGGTTTGGTTTGCAGCTGATGGATGTAGGACGTAGTAAACCTTTGTTATATTCCTGGCTGCTTCTTTTCCAGAGTGTGATAGCGGATACTACGGTCCAGGGTGTAAATTAAGATGCCGGTGTCGATCGGGGGCGTCCTGCCATCATATAACCGGACAGTGCCAGTGTCCAGCCGGTCTGCACGGGGATGGTTGTGATCTACGTGAGTTCTGTACATACATGGATACACTCCATTAAACCACACGAGAAGAAGTTTTGTCTGAGTTCTTGCTGAAGTCACATTGACAGACAATGAAGAACCTGAGTCGGGCCGAGCGCACTGCCAAATTCTGGGACACGTAATGGATATTCCTCTATCTCCTGTCTGGCTCGACGAAGCCTGTTTTCCATCGAACACAACTCTGATCCTGTTTTCTACTCATGCCAAGAATAGAATTGATTTTCAAGACCAGCGTGTTACGAACAAAGATTTTCAGTGGGAAATGTCCTCAAGAGCTGTTTTTTTAAAAGGTCAAGGATTCATTTCTCAAAAACACAAAAGCATTACAGATTATTTGCAGTACTTGCAGATTAATGAGTAATGTAGATTACATTTACCGGTTTGCATGGAGAGACATTGGCACAATTTATAGATAATGAACTTCCATGCCCGTTTTAAGTTTAAAGAAAATTATTTTTTTTTTTAATTCCGCTCGCATGAATGAAGGATTTCTTGGCCAGAAAACAAGATTTCCATAAGATTTCACTCCATATATTTTTATGAGATTAAAACAAACCATGTTAACGCAGGGCTGGCACAATGCTTTAAAACAATGTGACAGCTTCAGTGCCTGTGTCCACTCTCCGAGGCAGGGGGTGCGGAAATATCCAAAATATTTCAGCACGAACAGTGAGCTGGCATTCCACCCTTCAAACCTGGAAGCCATTAATCGGTCCAAGGGAAACGTCTGCCATGAATCGAGAAACAGCAGGACATGAGAGAAATGACTTCGGCCTGACTTGTTTTTGTGTTTAATTCCAAAGTTTGACCCATGTAATCATCCTTCTCCGTGCTCGGTGGACACGTGAAGTATTGTTTTCGTTCCAAATAATGTGTTTTTCTAAGAGTGTTGGTTGAATTTGTATGTGTACATTCACAGCGTGTCCGGCGGGACAAACCGGTGAGGACTGCTCCCATGTTTGTGAGTGTAACGGTGCTCCGTGTGACTCTGCGTCTGGCCGGTGTCACTGTCCTGCTGGAAAATCAGGAGATCACTGTGAAAATGGTACGAAAAACCCTCAAATAAAAAGTTACAGACAGTTTTTTTCTTACAAGCCAATGTACTGTAGGATCCATCAAGCATAGAGAGTTCAGCCAGTTTTGGACCACTGTTAGCAAAGGCACACCTTTTTTTCAGTTTTATAGGCTAAAATACTTGGGGTTGCTTATATGCACATATTTCAAATATGCGCCTAAATATAAGCAGCCCTATTAATAAGCATGTTTGAAGTCAGCAGCAATCACAAATAAATGGAAATACGTTAACATGCACAGTGCGCTTCAAGGTTGTTCCTTTTATCTTTCTTTATATAATGGTTCCGGAGGCAGACATGCCTTTATGCTTTTATTGTCTGAATAACAGAAACAACAAAGCCTTATCCACAGAGCAACATGCAGCAGTGGCTAAATAACACTGGAAGAAATAAAATTCAATGAACTGAAATACAATAACATGGGGAACTCTGTTCTCTGTCTGAACACTGTCCGTCTGCTACCTGTAGCGGGCAGCATGGAAATATGAATACACCCATAAATGGGCATATCAAGTTGAATCATAGCACTACTGCTAAAGATATAATGTACTATACATTATTAGGAAGTAATATCTATTGTTGCTATTATTTGTGTAAAAGGAGTCACATGCTGGATTATGCTGGAGAAAATGTTCAAAGAAGTACAGTATTGTTAAGAGAAGTATTTTAGTTAAGAGAAGCCAGAATTTTAGGTTTCTTGAAACTAAGAACACCAGAAAAGAAAGGAGATGCGTATGTCCGCTTATTAATGGAATTTTTATTCTGTGCCTGAAACTTAAGGTGCTTCTATTTGTGTAAATATGGTATGCTAACAATTGTCATAAAAAAGAGTAATAGAAGTCAAGAGCCACAGAGCTAAATCACAATTGGGAAAGGAGCTGGAAATGACCACTCTGTGACTTCCAACAGAGATAAGTGGGTTCATGTCCGTGTAGTTAGAACCGGTTGAGCGATTCAGCCATCAGCACAAGTAATGCAGCAAAACAACTGGGATTCTTGTCAGATTGCGAAGAGGGTCAGTGGGGTCAAGGCTGCGTCCAGTCCTGTCCCCCGTGTGCGCATGGAGGGGTGTGCGACCGATTCAATGGGGTCTGCATTTGTTCTCCAGGATTCACAGGAGATCTGTGTCAGGATGGTAAATGGTTTCATTTTCTTCAAAAGCAAATTTTTTTAAACATCTGCCATGATTTTGTCGTTTTGCATTTTGTTTCTGTAAGCGTAAACACATGTCGTGTGGCGCGGCATTTTTCTGTCAGTGTGCCCAGTCGGACTCTTCGGCCTTGGTTGCCAGTTCCACTGCTCTTGTGAAAATGGAGGGAATTGCCATCACGTGACGGGTCGCTGTGCGTGTAAAGATGGCTGGACCGGACCCAGTTGTGGAAAAGGTGACGTGCGTTCTATGAAATCTTGTGGTTTTAACTTTTCATAGCTATAGACTTTTCTTGTTCTGACATCTAGCCGACATTTAGGATTAGCTTGTGCAAGATTAGTCTCTCTTCAGTCAACACGTCTTCATGTCTAAGCCCTGAATCCCTCGTCTTCCTCAAGCATGAATCTGCTGTGATGAATCTCTTAATGGCAAAAGACAAAACCATGGTATTTGTATTTTCAGTACGCACATAGTTGTTAGGTTGTTAGTAGTTGTTATAGTTTACAGATTTACAGATAACAATGCTTCCAGAGCTCAAACTAAATTAGTGTAAGGAAGTATTTTGCCTGTTATATATATTTATGTTAATATTGTTACGTTATATTTATAATGTTAGATCGCTTTCTGTCCAAGAGGTTTTTTTTACCTGGCCACTGTCTCATATATTCTTGCTCACAAGTCATTGCCATTATCTTAACACCAACGAACAAATGAATTACAGTAAATGCACCAATCTTCGTTTTTTTACATTTTCGCAGTTTTAACTGTAAAAAGCGCCCTAAAAATGCACTGAACTTGAACTTTTTTGTTTTTGTTTGCAAATGTTTTTCTTTTGGGACAGTCATTCAATGCTTCTCTGGGAACAAAAGTTTTCATTTTAATTGACTGTAAGTTCAAAATCAACTTGTGATATTTTTGCCAGCCTGTGAGCCTGGACGATGGGGTCAGAACTGTGCCCACCGGTGTGACTGCAGAAGCAGCATGGGAAGTTGCGACCATGTGACTGGGCAGTGCCAGTGTGAGGCGGGCTACACGGGACCCCGCTGTGATCAAGGTGTGAAACTTCCTCCCTACATGCTTATTTTTCCCTCTAAAAATGTCTGTTCTTCAGAATGTCCTGGGGGCTTTTTTGGTCGGGGTTGCCACTACAAATGCCAATGTGAAAATGGGGCAGCTTGTGAGCACGTGAGCGGGGCCTGTACTTGTGCGCCAGGCTGGATCGGGACTCATTGTGAAAAACGTATGGCAGGAAAGGAGAACGTAACATATTTGCAAAACCAGTTGATTTGTGTTTATGCTCATCAGCCTGCCCGCATGGATTCCATGGTTTAGAGTGCCAACACAAATGCCAGTGTGTGAACGGTGCCCGTTGTCATTCTGTGACTGGAGACTGCGAGTGTTTGCCCGGGTGGACCGGGCTCCTGTGCAACACCAGTGAGCATTTGATGATTATCCACGTGTCCGGTGAAAGATAACTGAAGCAGTTTAACAGCTTGTCTCTTGTCTCGTAGCATGCGATGCTGGAAGCTTCGGGCCTGGCTGTAGTCACAGCTGTAATTGTAAAAATAATGCCACGTGTGACCCCACCGACGGCCGATGTGTGTGTGGAGCAGGATGGGTCGGAATCAGCTGTGAACAAGGTGAATTGTTTTTATTTTATATGGATTTTGCTACTTGGGATAGACTTTAATTGATTGCACTGTTGGGAAATGCAGATAACTTGTAACTTGTTTGTTTTGAAACTACTGTATTATTTTTGCAATAGTTGTTTTTCTGATTATTATCTGATTATATATTTACAGTGTACACACACACACATACATTGTTATGCTGCTTAAATTACATTACATGAACAGTTTTGTACATTGATGTTCATATGTTTGACCATTGCTAGACTTTACTTCTTCAACGTATTGTAACTATGGTATTATTTATTTTGCCCATATTATCATTATACATTTGCATTTTTTTTAAATACATCTTTTAACAACCACATAAATGGTATAAATGTTTTTTTTTTGTGTGTAAATAACATTCTTTATTAATGAAAAAAAGCCTTGATGTTGTTATCGTGACTGTACATAGTATTCCAGCAACTCAATATTGCTATAAAATATTTTCCTTCGAAATATTCCTGTTTTGTTTTTATAATTGTACAATATGTACATTTCCCCCCTCCACGTTTTCATGCCAAATTTACAATCTCGCGAGTAAGCAAATCAATATTATATGTGTTAAGTATTGAATTGAAGCATTTCCTCAGAGTGCCAAGCCGGCTTCTATGGTGTGGGCTGCCATCAGCGCTGCCTGTGTCAGAACGGCGGGTCATGTGACCCGGTCAGTGGCCAGTGCTCTTGTCTGATTGGATGGACTGGAGTTGCCTGTGAACTGGGTAAGACACGTAAAGCTTTATTTGCAGTCAGCTCATTTGCAACTACACTTTATTGCTCTGTTTCCATGTTTCACTGCCCAGAATGTGCCCAGGGACTTTATGGAACTGACTGCCAACTGAAGTGTGAGTGTGAGAATAATGGTGTGTGTGACCACCAGACCGGCCACTGTTCGTGTCCGGCGGGATGGAAGGGTCCTCGCTGCCAGATTGGTAACACCATGGCGTCTAAAACGGCATGAGCAATGTAAAGCTACAGTTTGGGTCCTTGTGTTTTCACAGCGTGTGCAGTGGGTTTTTACGGTCCAGGCTGTGCGCACCAATGCAGCTGTGATCACAATGCCCCCTGTCACCACATCACTGGGACATGCATGTGTCCGGCGGGCTGGAGGGGGACGCACTGTGAAAAAGGTAGGACTTTAGTATTTTTTGGTGATGACGCTGTCGCCTCCTACTGGTGAACACAGTGTAACATATGTCTACTCCTCCAGTATGCTTACCTGGTTCATATGGGCCGCAGTGCTCTCAACGATGCCCCTGCCCGCCTGGCACTTCCTGTAATCATGTGAGCGGAGAATGCGGCTGCTCACCGGGTTTTACTGGTGACGGATGTGAACATAGTGAGTTTGATTAAATCAGAGGTGCCCAGAGACTTTTTTTTCACCTGTATTAAAAAATAAAAAGTATATTGACCTTATTATTTATACTTCACGCTAAATTTAATGATTTTTTTAAATATTTGATCATGATTGGCAGAATTTTGTTAATTGGTTGTGTGTTTCGGGTTTTCTAGATTTTGTTTGCTTCTTTTAAAAGAACTATTTTACCAATGTTTAAAAATAGTCTATTTTACTGACTTTTTATTCATTTACACTTCATCTTAAATTTGATAAAGTATTTTAGATATTTGATTGCGATATACAGAATTGTATTATATTTGTTGTGTTTTTCAGGTTTTATAGATTCTGTTTGCCCTTATTAAAAACGAATCTGCTATTTTTGTGAATAAAAAAAATCAATTTGTTTCAATAAACATTTACATACATGTATTTTTGAATTGAAACACTAAAAACAAGAACAGAAAATACTATGTATTTGTTTCTACATTCACAATGAAAAGTTTGATCACTGCTACTTTAAACTTGTGGTGTGAGGAAAAATAGTTTAGAAAGTCTAAGCGCAAATTAACCAGCTCAGTCTTTTCCTGCTTTGTTTTGTAGTGTGTCTTCCAGGCACGTTCGGTTTAAACTGTAACCAAGTGTGCCAGTGCTCAGAGGTCAATCAGCTCTGCCATCCTGTCACGGGCGCATGCTACTGTGCTCCAGGTTACCATGGCGCCCAGTGTGATGCAGGTGTGTCCTTCACATTCATCTAAGACGCCACATATCAGATACAGTATCTGAGGGAAATTCATTTTAATATCACATATTACAGTAATAGTCATATTACTGATTTCTTTTGGCTCTATAAGAGACAAAAAACAAAAGTTTATCTCAGACCTACACAAGATCTACAGGGATCACTGTGGACATGTGTTTTAGTCACTCTGAGTTGCATTGAGGAAAAATACAAGGTGAAATGTACTGCATGAGATAAAGAAAGAAAATCTAGACATATACAGTGGTACCTCTACTTACAAAATAATTTGTTCTGGAAGTAGTTAGCAAAGCTTTCTATGTAAACGCCTTAATCCAATTCAAGCCTTCTAAAATTCTAACATAATTTTTTTTTTTTATAAAACATAAAGATACATCAAAACATGTTACAAACACATGTTGATTTATAATTATAGGGATTAGCTTTTAGGGCTTTCTTTTATTTAATACCGGGACAACGGCCCGGATGCACTATGGCCATTTTATTTGGCGATCCACCAAACTCTTCTTCTTCTTCCACTTTTCTCCCTCACTTTCTTGTGGTTTATAGTGAATAAAAGTAAATACACACACAAACGTAAAACTCTAAAAAACGCATCATGGCCCAACGGGAAAACGAGGAGTATGCTGCGTATAAATGCACAGACACATAGAGGTCCCTTCTAGCCATCGGGATACCAGGAGAATGCTTGACAGCCAATGGCTTAACAGCTACGAATATGTTTACATTTGGTAAACTCCTGGAGCTGCAAATAGCTGTGCGCCTTTCATACCCAGGATTATTTTCATAATAAAATTCTGTATGTAGAGACTTTCGTAAGTAGGGGTACCACTGAAGTAAGGTGTAAGATAATAGCATATTTAGTATATATAATAGTATATTAAATCATTATTAGTATTAAACAGCAATAATCCTAACACAGAGCCCTGTGGTGCTCCTGGTACCACACGTCTAAAGATTTGAATAAACTCTGTTTCTAATTAAAATGAATATTACATAAATGTTTCTATAATTCATATTTTTTCAGTGATTATACGCCCAGAGTCTTTTCTACTGGTTGGTTTGAAAGTAACTATGATTTCCATATAATTTATTGTGTCAGAATGTGAGGAAGGCCGATACGGCCCACATTGCAAGCAGGAATGCCAGTGTCTCAATAACGGGCTGTGCAAGGCGACCACCGGCACCTGTACCTGCCCACCAGGATATATCGGCTCAAACTGCAATATCAGTTAGTCCCTCCCCTCCGCCCTTATCCAGTAACAGTAAAGGGTGGTTACTAACGAGGCTGTCCTCTCTAAAGCCTGTCCGGCAGGTCGTTACGGGCAGGACTGTGCCCGAGTGGCTCTGTGTGGCGAAGGTGCCCGGACGGATCTAGTCACGGGCAGATGTGTGTGTAACGCAGGTCTCCGAGGGCAGGACTGCAGGCAAGGTCTGATGTGAAAATCCTCAGTGTTTCCTTTCAAACTTTGAATAATTGGACTTGTCCAGGCTGTTTTAAAGGCTGGTTTGGAGAGGATTGTTCCCAGCGCTGCAGCTGCAGTAACGGAGGCGTGTGTGACGCTGCCACAGGAAACTGCACATGTGGATTGGGTTGGACAGGAAGCCGCTGCGACATCGGTTAGCAACAACCTGGTTTGCTTGGTGATGACTGTGGCAACTAAAAATGCTTTGTGTTGGTCAGAGTGTCCGCGAGACCGGTACGGAGCTGACTGCAAAGAAATCTGCCAGTGTGGGAACAACGCGGCCTGCGACCGAAGGACGGGGGAGTGCCGCTGCCCAGCTGGGTTCTACGGGCATCTCTGTGAACATGGTGAAAATGATTCCTCTCTGTGTTTAGCCAAGATTCTTGGATTTGAGTGACTGTACGAGCTCTTCTTCCTCATCTGAAGCTTGCCCTCATGGGTTCCACGGACGACGATGCCAGCTTCGCTGCAACTGCAGTGCCAATGCACCCTGTGACCCCACTACTGGTCAATGCCTTTGTCCAGCAGGATACCTCGGACAACACTGTGATAAAAGTACAAAAAACACTTGTTTACATTTAGAACGATTAGTGTCTTACATGCTGCTTTGTATTCCACGCCAGTGTGTGAATGGGGCAGGTTCGGGCCTAACTGTGCCAACGAATGTGACTGCGATGGCGACACAACATGCGATCCTGCCAGTGGCCGCTGCCTGTGTGCACCAGGAAAAATGGGATCTCGATGTGATATCGGTGACCAGGCACTTCTGTACTTTACTCACAGTATTAAAATTATGTTGTAATTATGGGGCTTTCGGATCACAGCTACCCAGAGCATGTGAAATCTAATTACATTTTTATATATTGCATAATTACATATTTTCCATTATGTTTTATAATTTTTTAATCATGTATAATTGTTTTATAATTACTTATTTTTATATTTAGCTTGTGTATATAGCTGACACAAGCTATATATATGTTATATATATATATATACACATATATATATATATATATAGCATATAGCATAAATATATATATATTTATTTATTATTTTTTTTTTTTTGTAAATCTAATCACTTTATGCTTTTTTGGGAATCAAACCACTTCCACTAACTGAGGTGCAGGAAAGCAGTGTACTCTACAATAATTAAAACGTTTAGTTGTTTACATGTCTAATTGAAGCCTAATTGAATAAAGTTAAATTCTAGAAACTCACTCCTCCTTAAATGAATAAAGATAAATCCGCTAATAAACTAAACCCATGTTTTTTTTTTTTCAAAGGCCTATGCTGCATAAAATTGTACATTAATTGGAAAACTCCCCCAAAATACTTTATTAAACAGCTTTATAATATTTATCAACACTTTTCATTGTGACTTTTTTTGTCAACTCACAATGCAACGAAATTTATTTATAGTTATAAAATAATTTAAATATAAAAATAAATGCTAGCAAATTTAGATTACAAAAAAAAAATATATATATAACACAATCGAACTCTGCAATGCATGGAAGGATTTCCAAAATAATTTTACGGTATTTACGGTACATTCTGTTGAAAATCCGCAGTTACTGTATGCAAAACCCCAAGTTGTGATCTATGGTAAAGCTACTGTAAATTAATCTGCTAGTGCAAGGATTTACTGTATTTTTTCCCTGACTTTCTGCTCTGTATTATTGACATGTTTGGGTGAATAAATCATCACCAGACTGTGGAGTGAACCGGTTTGGTCCAGATTGCTCAGAGAGATGCCAGTGTCACAATGGAGGTCAGTGTGATCCACGCAACGGCCGCTGCACGTGTCTGTACGGCTGGGTCGGTCCAAGCTGTCAACAGGGTAGGTGTGATGTTTCTCACTTACTACACCATGATCTCAGAAATAATGTTCTGAGCTTTAACAGGACTCACAATGAGACGGACCACCAGCAGAAATAACATGGAAGATTCCTAATCCGAATTATGGATCACCTACTGTCACAGATTTATTTTTTAACTTGGACATTTTTCAAAATGAGGCTTTGGGAAGAAGTTATGATGGATTTCCACAGACTTGGAAATGGTTTTAAGGAAATCCACAGAAGATGGTTTTAAGGAAAACCACAGAAGATGGAAATGGTATTAAGGAAAGTCGAAGGCAATTTTCATTGCGTGAAATAGCTTGGACAAACCAAAAATACAGAACCTCTGTGGCCGGTTTCAAGAGAGAGTTCTGATCCTTGTGTTTGACCTGATATTCTAGCTCATTCCAGGATTTTATTGTATAGCATTATTTTAGTCCGAGTCATAATCTTAAAGTAAACAATTTGATGTGGGATTGTAAAATACTTTGTCAACCTTTTACAAGTTTTAACGTTTTAAAAGTTGTCTACAGACAGTTAGTGATGAATGTCTTTAGTTTTTTTTTTATAACAATTTTCAATGTTACTGCAGGTAAATCATGTTAATTTTACATATGTTGGAATTTAATATTTTGTTTATTCATTAGTACCAATGTAGAAATAGATATTAATCTTTTGATAACTTTTGCCATGTTTCTAGTTCTTTGTGCACCCACAGACATATAGAGTATGTGTGTGTACTGTACAGTATATGTATTTATACATATTGTTTGTGTATATGAAAATATTCTGCAGCATCAGTTTTCTGTTCATAGCTGACAGGCGAGGCACCCGGTGTGTTCTTCTGCTGCCGTAGCTCATCTGCCTCAAGGTTTGACGTGTTGTGTTGAAAGATGCTGTTCTGCAGTCCTCGGTTGTATTAAGTGGACATCAATAAGTCTTTTGCGCCACAAGACCTCGGTGGATATTTTCACCACAAAATACACTTCTTTGAAAAGCACATTTAATTTCTGATGCTCAGTTTTAAACTGCAGCAGTTTGTGTTGAACACGTCTACTGTTGGTGCCATGTAATTGGCTGATTGGAAACATACGTTGACGACCCGGTGGACAGGTGTACCTAATGCAGAGACGATGGAAATATCTGAAGATGTTTAATGATGCACAAAATTAAATGTTCGTAGACATAGTAATGCAGATATTTACATTAATCACAATAACACATGGATGCCCTCACTAGTGCAGAACGCGGAGGACACATGCTAATTGAATGCTAGCGTATTTAGCATCAGGTGTAAATGAGGCATACCAGAAATTCTCAGATAGCAGTGAAAAATATTCACTTATAAAGTCTAAGTCAATAAATTGTAGATTTATTGATAGCAAAATAAAGGCATGGTTGATTATTTTATTCTCTATATCAATAATCTGAATTGAGGTTCCAAGGAAGAAACATGCATATACAATAAAACAGCACATGGCGCTTCAAATCATAAATAGTTTGACCGCTGACAAGATTCCACACTGTTATCCAATTTTCCATAGTAATTAAAATGTCTTTTCCAATTCATTCCAATAATTTTTTAAACAATGATAACAAATTTGATTAAGAAATAAATTATGATAGTTGCCCAATCTGCGCAAACAACACCCATCCATCCATTCTCTGAACCACTGTTCCGTTTCTGGATCACGGGGAACTGGAGCAAATCCCAGCATGACTGGTGATCAACCAATCAGAGCTGGACACATACATTCCCACTCTCACCTATTTTTAGACTCACACGGCTATTTTTGCACTGTGAAAGAAACTGGAGATCTGGAGGAAACCCATGCAAACATAGGGAGAACATGCAAGCTCCACACCGAAAGTCCTTTAAACAATTTAACCAAATGTTTCGTGACATGGACCAAAAGCTTTTATTCAACTATTCAGCTTGCACTGGACAGATGGATGTATCTTTTCTGCTCAGATCACTGGCATTATCTAAAATAAAAAGCTAGGTTAATGAAGGCCACGCAATTCACGTATGTGTGGATGCTGCCTGTCACTAGAGGGCGATATAGAGCAGGCACGAAGTAAATACACAAGATTTCCGTCCCAACTGACAGTCACTGATACAAAGTCGAACATTAGAATAATGTCGATGTTGTTCCAGAAAAGTCCAAAATAGGCAAACAAAAGTACACTGACAGACATGTTGACACAGAAACAAAAAGAAAAAAAATTTAAAAAGCAGGGTGAAATTTGACTTTTGAGCACCGCAACTGTGTGTCTGGGAGAGGGCGGAAAATACACCAATCTTTGGTTTCAATAGATGAAGCTGCAACAAACACACGTAGCATTGCATTACCTTGTTTGTAATATAAATGGGTTTTAAAAAAAGTTAAATGAAAGACAAAGAATCACACTGGGTTTCTACACACCTTCAGGTATTGCACATTTGATAAAGGCCTGTCTTTGAGAGCGTTTCTAGACTCAAATGCTAAAGCGTTTACTGTGCTTCCTGTACATACTAAGCATAATGGCTTTTCTCCATCACAGGGACTAAAATGCAGCCTAAAACGATGCAGCCCGTAAAAACAAGATAACACACCATCTTGTAAACAAGCACTATTCTGGCTTTCAGCTTCCATGTCTCCATTCAAAACTAGCGCTGAAAATGCAATCATTATCATATAGAACTTTCTGCATTCACAAGTGCCTAAAGTGCTTCAATGGATCCATGATTCTCCTCAGACTCCTCAGAAGCTTCTGCGTATATGACCTAAAAGTTCAGTCCAAAATATAGGGAAAAGCATGTGCACTGGTCAGAGGATCTCATGCATTTAAGATTAACAGCCCCGAAGCTGCACTTCCTTTAGTGTGCACTACAAAGGGCAAAAGGAGGCAAGCCGGTGCATCTGATTGGATGTTTTTGGGTGGATTGAGCCGGGTGGTCATGCTTTCATTCTCATCCGGCCTCGTCTTCTCCCGGCGGCTCCATGTTGTGTGCGTGTTGGCGTCTCTTGCGACCCGCGGCGCTGCTGGGCCCATGTGCAGAAGTTTTGTTCAATCAGAGCTTAAAGAAGCAGGTCGACACGCTGTCGTTCAGTTCTTTTTAGGATCTGTAGTCCTTTTTACTGTACGGCTTGTTGCCAAGGATACTGTCCACTTCATGTATGATGGATGAGGATAATTTTGGAAGCACCTGAAAACAAATGGGTACGTATTTCGTGTGTCATATTTCATTTTACTGACTGATGGATAGAAAAGGAAAGATATATATATATATATATGTGTGTGTGTGTGTGTGTGTGTGTGTGTGTGTGTATGACCGGTATGATGAAAGACAGTGGGGATGTGTATAGTACAGTGGGTTTCACTCTTTCACTCACTTTTTTCAATTTATGATATTTTCAGTTGTTGATTTTTTGCTGGTTTAAAAAAATGACTATAAATGCAAAAAAAAAAAAAAAGGTTTTCATTTTTTTTTTGCAACGTTTTTGAACCATTTGGCAACTTCATTTAAAACCAATTTTCCCAGGATAGTAAGAGCTAGTGACAATGCTGGGAAGCAGAGGATGAGATGAGAACCTCAAGGTCAGAGGGAAGTGCCCGAAGAGCTCAGATATAGAATTGTGCCAAGACACAGATCTGGCCAAAGTTACAAAAAAAATCAGCTGCACTTACGGTTCCTAAGTGCACAGTGGCCTACATAATCCCTAAATGGAAGATGTTTGGGACACATCTCTTCTAAACTGAGTTCTCAGAGGAGAACAGCCTTAGCGACTCTTGTGAAATTTGGGTTAGAGAACAGTACTAACAGTGAACCAGGGTGGTGGCAGCATCATGCTGTGGGGATGTTTTTCTGCTTTAGGGACAAACAACTTGTTGCAATTGAGAGAAGGATGAATGCGGCCAAGTACGTACAGAGATATCCTGGCAGAAACCCTTCTCCAGAGTGCTCAGTACCTCAGGCTCCAAGCATCAAATAAAGGAGTGGCTTCACAACAATGGAACCCAGCCTGTCCTCAAACATTAGCCCAATTGAGCATCTCTGGAGAGATCTAAAAATGGCTGTCTACCAACATTAGCCATCCTACATGGCAGAACTGAAGAGGATCTGCTAGGAGGAACGGCCAAGAATCCCCAAATTCAAGTGTGAAAATCTTAATTTAAATTAGTTCAGGCTGCTTCAATTGGTAAATACTGCGCAAAGGCTCTAAATGTACTTGTGTTTAAATGGAAAAAAATCCAACTAATATGTAAGATTTCAGTTTTTGACAAAATTGTTTTGTGTACATTAAAGATTTTAACAAATTGGCTTCAATGAGTGAAAAACAAAGGGGTCTGAAAACTTATCTACTGTACATCCACTGAAGACGTTTGTCTCACCTGAATGGCCCCAATGTTCTCCATCAGTTGTTCAGTGTTGGAAGCCCCCAAAAGAACACAGCTCACCCCCTCGTTCCTCAGACACCAGGCTACAGAGAAGCACCAAAACAAGCTCATCATCCCACATCTCTCCCAGCGACTCATGTCCCAACAAACAGGGCAAGGGACAATGTAAACCACAGTGAAGCCTGTTGTGGTTTACATTGGCGCGTTGGCAAAACACTAGAACATCTCACACAAGGAAATCTCCCACCCTGAGCTCCAGGCAGGCGACAGACAGACAGACAGAAAGAGAGAGAGCAGCAGGGCCTGAGCAGCTTTACCGATGGCCAGCTGAGGCAGTGTGCAGCCCAGCCGCTCCGCAATGGCCTGCAGCTCTTTCAGCTTCGCCTGCTGACGGCGGCCTTCCTCACTCAGGATCTTGTCCTTTAACCACTGGTAGCCCTGTTTCAAACAGACAGCACACCTGCTCAGAGCCACCTGCCACACGACCACATGGTCAAGTTGAAAAGGAAGATAATATTATTATTATTATTATTATTAATAATAATGCATTTAATTTATTAGGCACCTTTCGAGACCCTCAAGGTCGCCTTAAAAGGGAGAACAACATTTACACCCACACCATTTGCAAATGTGGTGTAAAGTGCTTCAGTAAATGACTGACTATGTTACTTTACTTTAAGTATTTTTGGCTACTTTGTACATTAAGTATCATAACTACAGTATAAGCCGCTTTTACTCTTCACTAGACTAGATTTTGGATTGAGCATCTATACTATTTACTCCACTACATTTGAATGGACACTTACCATTACTCGTTACATTGTGATTGTGTGCGACAAGTCTGCATCTTTTTCTACCGCGTTTAATTTCTTGGGCGGACGGGGCAATATCACCATCTGCAGGGTGCTATAGGTACTGGATGCTAATTATGAGCTAAATTACGTGAGACTGATTTCACTTATTTATTAGGAAATATCTCGTGAATTAACCGATTTCTTTTTTTTTTTTTTTCTTTTCGTTTTTTTAGCTAAATTCGGTAAAAGTAAAATTTTAAGAACTTTTAAAATTGAATACTTGATGACTTTTGCTCAAGTCTTCTTGGGATTGACGACTTGTACCTTGTAACTGAGTAATTTTTACAGTAAGGTATCTGTACTTTTACTGAAGTATGGTTTTCAGGTACTCTATACAACTCTGAAAGGCACTGACGGAGTGTTCTACCCAGAATTTGTAATGCACAGCAATGGATAAACATAAGGAGAAGCATAAATGTGAACAATCATCGGGACACATGGTTTTCTCAAAAAAAAAAAAAAAAAGAAGTAAAAAAGACTTTTCCTTTGGTCTCTACAAGGTGAAAAAAGCCACTAGGTTTGGGCTGTTTAGTGCAAATTAGAGCTTGAAAAAGTGATTGCTATAATTAATTTGTGATCCAGTAACTGGACTTTATGAATCATGTTCTTTGAAGTGAAGCTGTCTTGACTAGATCATATTTTCGGGGAAACCCAGGCTTAGAAAACCATCAGCTTCCACTCCAGCTGATAAATTCCAAAAAGTAGCAAAGAGGGCTTTCAAAGAAAAAGCTTCGACTCTTCAAATTTGAAAAGTCAATCACCATTTATACCACCACTGACATACCATACCTTTAGAGAAGCTCGAGAATAAGCAGGCACGCCGCTGTCATACTTCCCTGAGATGATCCCACAGGCCAGAGGAGACCACGTCATTGCGCCGACACCTGCAGAATCCCCACCATATTCCACATCAACTCCTGCTCCACTGTGATCTCGAAAAATGGCCAAACACACACCTATCTTATGGAAGAGTTCAGGCAACTGTACTTCCACCTTTTCTCTCTGGAACATGTGGTACTCTGCCTGCTCGCAGACGGGAGGGATCAGGTTAAACTGCCGTGCCACTGAATACGCCTCCTAAATCAAGGAGAACAAACAGTTTATCCACAAACAAAGCTAAATAATCAGATAATCTAACCTAGTGCTTTTTTGATATCTATTTAAATAAATTCTTAAAAAAACAATGAAAATGTATTAAATGAAAAACAAATGTTTTCACGACCCCCCCACATTCCGATAGTTTGTATGTTTTACATTAGTACCTACATTGGTATAGACTTTTCTTTATTACATTGGTATAAACAACTATTTTTTGTCAATAAAATTGTCCTAACTTTAGTCTACAGAAGAATGAAAAAAGAAAAAAAAAAAGAAATTCAGTTACATTTCCATATAGCATTTACATTTACAAATAAACTTAGTATATTGATGCAAAAGAAAAGACTCAAAGTGCATTGCTTGGCTTGAAATAGAAAACAGCTTAACACTTTAAACAAGGTAAACACAACAATCTAACAAAGAGCTAGTGCATTCTACTGCCACCTAGTGCATTTACACTTCGTTCTACTGTAGAGCGTATTTTACTGTATTCTAAAGCTTGATCTCTGCGGTCTTCCAAGCCCATTATTTGATAACTAACCACTAACTTTCATTTTCAGACACGTAATTGCAATTAGTTTTGAATTTGGGAAGGTTAAAAAAAACAAAATGACTACTTTGTCAGGAATCTCTCGTAAGCCCAAAATAGAATTATGGTTGGTACATTGGACTGAATAATGATTTGAATTATGCATTGATCTACTGTGCCAAATTACACAAATGACTTCATGGGGTAGTTTCTTGGGGTATAGAGAAAACTGGCATCTCCTGGAACCAGATTATTACCACTCCTTCTAAACCTACCATAATTTCCATGGAGCTCCACCGGGAAGTCCCCCAATACATGGCCATCCCCTGGTTTATCACGTGAGTCATGGCTCGAACTGTCTCTGCCAAAAAAAAAACAAAAAAAACCCCCACACACAGTCAGAGTCCAAAAGGCATCTGGAGCAACGAGGGACGGAAGATTAAAAGCTAGCGCAGTACAAATTCAATACGCCTGTATGAATGGAGGACGCAGATGGAATGAAAGTGGAGCAGAAGTGGATTCTGAGAAGGACTAGGAGCAACAAAGGCAATTTATCATATTTTCTTTATTCAAAGTGACAAGGCATTCAAACTGGCCCGAAGGTCGAGCGTCTTACAGAGCACGGCGGAAAAGTCGTCACAGCAGAGTCTCCACAAGACCTCAGTTCCTTCACATTCACACCATATTTTAACATTTATTTTGAATTGTTGAATGAATAAAAATACTTCAGATATCAAATAGAAACGTATGAAAGACATAGAAGCATGTTTGCACATAACATTTCGTATGAGCAGTTCAAGACAAATATAGTATTTAAATAAAAAGGCAAATTCCACATGTTCAAATTTCAATCGACTAAAATAAGAAAGAACATCTGTTTATGGTATTTTACTGAAACATCGCAGACAGGAAGGTGCAGCATTCACAAACCTTTTAAAAGTATATTCAACCATTCGATCTTTGCCGCAAAAAACAAGAGCATAAGTCTTCAGAATGCCAAAGACTGGCGTCTGCTGGACATCATTCAGACATTAAAAGATTTGTGAATAAAACTGCAATGAAAAATTATTAGATCGACAAAGGAGGACAAAAACAGAGCAAACAAAAGCATGCAAAATACGGACAGAAAAAAACCCAACATGCTGCCAAAATGACCTGACAAAGGTTGAAGTGATCAAGAAAATATTAGACAATTTTAAAAAAGTACAAAGAGAAGATGATGGTCAAAGTATCGGGAGGTAAATCTACATAAAACAGCAGCTCAAATCATTCAACTGCTGAAGGCTGAGGACAAGGACAATGAATAAATAAAAATAAAAAAACTAAATATAAGTGCATTTAACTAATACAAAAAATATTTGTAGACAAAATGAAACAGAATCACAGGTCAGTAAGATGCAGTGACCTTCTCCAACTTTGACTTGCAAGATGGACAGAGGAGTCCAAACAAACCAATCATTCTACAGCAAACCAGGATTATCGGGAGTTTCAGGAAACCTTGAGCATTTTATGGAGATGGGATTCTCACGCTGGGAAAAAATAGGGGCAAACTTAAGGTAAATTAGGACCATAGAATGCTTTTTTTTTTGGAGACAAGAGGTCAAAATTCTCACTGCGGGTACCATGTACCTTCTATGATGAATGTTCTTGATTTTGAGGTGTTAAATGGATCTCCTGGTGATAAACAAACAAACAAAAGACGGTGAAAACCATCAAGCAGCAAATGGAATGAAATATTTGTCGAGGGGAATGGGCAGCAAAGCAAAACCCAGAAGATCCCACTTTGATGGGACTATGAGTTTGTGATGGAAACCAAAAGAAAATCATCTTGGGCATCATTCGTTATCTTGAATCACAGCCGTACAGCATAGTAATGTTACCTGTTCTTCACCAGTCAAACAGGATTTATCGGATTGATTTTTGTCATGCTATAAAGTTGGAAAAACATTTGAGATTTAAACGCTCATGCATTTTCTGTTACTGGCCCTATAAATGGTTCCGCAGTTAGAAATCTATCAGTTACATTTGTGACCCACCTCAAACTGTATTGTTATACACTGTAAAAATATTGAGTTTACTTTTAACACAAAGTTTAAAATTGATTAAATTTATGGGATAAAATAAAAAAACATTTTGAAAGTTCAGTGAAATTGCAGTCAGTTCAGTCTGTTTACAATTATTTTTTTTTTCTTTCTTTCCTTGATCAGCCCTTAAAAATTGTGGAGCCCTGCTAAATGTTTAGTTGGACTAACAAACACACACACACACACGCACGCACGCACGCACGCACGCACACACACTGTCGAGAACATGCAAAACATTTTTGACAGCTTCTTAGTTAAACTATAATATATAACAATAACAATAACAATATGTTATTGTATAAACTAGGTAATAATTGTATTCTGGATCTTTATTTATATCACACAACACATTTACAAAAAATTTTTTTAGAAAATTCGACCATAACATTTTTTCTGAACAACTTTTGAGCATTTAAATCAATATAATTGATTCTTTAAGATAACTGTAATTCTATCAATTGGTATTTTTACAGTGTATTTTTTTAATATATAAATCAAGACCATGCTCTGGTAATAATTCTATCAATACCCAGTACCATTTGGGAATCAATGTGTGATTAATTTCCGTAAACCGTTCCGTACACACACTTACCTTCCATTGGTGTGTTGGGATCGGGTCGGTTAGCGAACACCACGTCCACGTACTCCAGTTGTAATCTCTCTAGAGACGCCCGCAGACCTGAAATCAGAATCAACTTTAGTGGCCAAGTACGCACATGACAAAAATGAAAATAAATGTGGTCTGACTCCGTGTTTTGTTGCATTAACATACATATAAAATATTTAAATGGGAAAAGAATGCTGCTGTTTTATTTGTACTGTGAAACGGTCACACCTTTTTAATAAAGGCTCACAATAAATGCATCAATTGGCCTGTAATGCAAATTTCCACTGAGCAAAATCAAATATTTGACATTTTTTCGTAAGTAAACGAATTAAATATTTACGTTTTACGATTTATTGTTTGTAACATGTTGCACTTCATTCTTTCCCTACTTTGACTTTTGTTTATTAATAGAACATCATTAAAAAGCTAAATATAATCTATGCTTAAGACAAGAAAGTTCTGAACACACACACAAACACACAAGTCTACATGACTCACCCTCTATAATGTGTTTGCGTGACAATCCTCGTTCTGTTTCTGCCCTGAAAAAAGAACAAACCCCATTCACACGCAGGAAACCTGAAGTGACGTAGATCTGTGATCCTGAGGATTTTCATATCTAACCAGTGACTCTGACTTACTATAAAACAAAGACAAGGACTGTGGCACTCTACACTTATTAATATTTAATTGTGACCTTACATCAATGCTTGGCTTTGGCCTTTAATTTGCCCTGAGTGAAAGAGCACAGCTCACAGGGGAGACGCGACCTGGATCCTCTCACTAACTCATTACACGTGAGAATCTGCAGGATTCCCCTTTTCTGAAGCCACAACACACACTTCCTCACACTCATCCTTACTCATCAGTAAAGAGCATGAGAAATGAATGATTGTTAACACACACACCCACACACGCACTACTTACTTTCCACCCCAGTATATTTTTGTGGTGATGACCAAACTGGAACGCCTATGAAAGAAAAGTGAAAAAAAGTTAGAAGGCAAAACAAGTCAGAAAATCATGTGGTCAACTAACTAACTTAACCAACCAACCAACCAACTATCCATCCATCCATCCATCCACACATACACACAGCATTTTATATATATACAAAGTGCTGTACATAAAATGAATGTAGCTACATTTAATACATTCACAATTTCTCCGAGACTCAAACCTACGGCCAGTAGTGTTGTGGTCAGTAATATCCACTAATTGAGTGGCAGGACAGCAAACTTATGTTATTTTATCATAATCTAAAGAGAAAAGCTATTTTTCAGACATCCAGTTCATCTGTGTTTCTAAAACAGGCAACAACTCAATGCCAAAATTAGCTTTTATCTCCCCAAGGGGAAGCCACTTTTCACCTCACCGCTCATATACAGTGAATGGAAGGACGGATAAAAGCTTTAAGAGCAAAATGCACATTAGTCATTCACAAACTAACAGCAGCTGCCAGGCAAGAGCACTGCTTTCCTCCTGTGAGGGTGTCAGCGGTTCCTCTCTGAAGGTCTGAGAAGAAGATAAACCGCTCGAATCAATACTCGTACCTCCAGCCTTTCTTCTTGATGATACTTCCCAGAACTATTTCAGCCCTGTAAAACAAGAATAAATCGATGACGGAGCTATTATTGAAGCAGGAACCATCTCCACCTTCGAGAAGAGCAGACGCTTCGGCACGATGGGGACTCCCTGTGCTCAGCTGTGAGGAAATGAGTCTAATGAAGCGTTCACTCTGCAAAAATACCAGAGGAATTCCCAAAGTAAACCTCAGCTTTTTTTTTTTAAAGATGGGGGAAAGATGGAGAAGTGAGGGAGCATCGAATGACAGATGTTACATCCTCGCCCTCAGGACCAATGTGTTCTTCCTGAATGGTTCTCCAATCAGGCCTCGTCATCCCCGAGCAGGGAACTGAGTCCTTGTGACAGCTCGAAACAAACCAAGTGTCGTTGCATAACAGGCTGAAGAGGGCAGTAGACCTTCTCACAAACCATTAGTCTCCGCTGTTAAAGCCTGTGTCGTGCAAGAGTGATAAGCAGCGGCTTTTTTATCTGTGCTGTGGTGTGTTGTCGGCATTATTCTGCATGAGAGGCCGACACGCTGAGCCGGAGCTGCACGGCCTTGACGCAAAGCGCCAAAGCTGCCACAGCGAGACGACAAATCTAAAGAAACGTCCTTCCACCCTCCATCTGCTGCATTTTAAGTGTCGTTTTGTGTCGTTGAGTGCATTTTAACTGATCCAAGCAATTTCTTCCTGACTTTATCAGCAATTCTCAGATGTTAGAGTTTCATGGCATTGCAGAAAATAAGAAGCCGCTGCTAAATTTACCGCAAGCAAGCAGTTTCGCGGCAATTCACCTTACTGTTTTATTTCCTTCTACTTATACATTCTGCTTACCAACCAGCTATTTCATCACTAGGTTGTAGAAAACTACAGTTACAACTACAAGGCCGCTGAGTGTTTTTTTAAATACATTTTTTAAAAGCATTTTTCATTATAAAACAAAAGTTACAATATTGGTAAAGAAATGAAACGAAAATAATGTCAATTTCAGGTTTTTCAAATATTTTTAACAGTACATTGACATTATTATTTGTTATTGATCATATTGAAATTGTTTTATAAACCACTGTTAAAATATTCTACTGCACATTTTAGGTGATAAAAAAAATGACATTTTCGCACTAAATCTTTAGTGCTACATGTAGTTGGTACTACATGTAAAAATGCATTCAGTCAAGCCTATCTGTGAGTAAAAAGCGCTGTGATAGTCTTGTGTTGTGTTGGTGATGAAGACTGATGAAGAGTGATGAGAGTGACTCACTTCCCAGCCGCGTACACCTCAGCCGTGTCAAACAGGTTGATTCCGTTCTCGTACGCCAGCGTCATCAGCTGCTCGGCGATCTGAGTGCAGAAGCAAAAGAAAGCGAGTGGAATGGACAGTAAAATTGGAACAATAGTTTTCTATGATCTTCTGAAACACAACTGAACCAGAGTGAACTGAATGAACTTCTCGTGGTTGCTTCAGACCAAAGAATGAATCCCTTTGAAGAAAATGACCTATGGGAATTATTTAGTCAACAGAAAAGTTCTCTGTCTGGTTTTCAGCTAAAGACAAAAAGTCTTATTGAAAAAAAAAGTACATGTTACATTGAGATTAAAACGTCTGATAAAATACTTGCAGAAAAGAAGCTTTACCTCGTCTGTGACCTGGCCACCAAACGTTACCCAGGTTCCTGTTGAGAGGAATCACAATTTATTTTTACATCTTTACAACCATTACATCAAGCTTTAGGCATTAGTCCAGAACAGGATTAAAGTTTTAACAAAACATCACCAAGCTCCAACAACCTCAGCCACAACAAAGCTCCACTTGCCAGTGTCAAACTGTAAAACTGTCAAACAAATCAAAGGACAGAAACCTGTATTACTCACCCAGTCCCAAACATGACACTCGTAAACCAGATTTCCCAAGGTTCCTAAAAAGCAAAACAAAAAATAATACTGTGTCATGCAAATACAACCACAGAACACTGCAACACCAATAACTCAACACTGAAACCTGACAGAAGTTGGTAATGACTGTAATACACAGCACCTTTTCTATACCTTTTTTCCAAAACATTTCAACACTCACTCTGTACGTTTTTTAAGTACACCTGTCCAACTGCTCATAGATGCAATATTCCAAACAACACATATGGCAGCAACAAAATGCATTTAATCATGTAGAAATGGTCAAGGAGAATTTCTGCAGTTCAAACTGAGCATCCATGATTGTTGGCACCAGACGTGCTAGTCTACTGGGACTTTCTGGACCATCTCTAGGGTTTACAAAGAATTGTCCAAAAAAGAGAGAAAATATCCAATTCTCCGCAGTTCTGTGAGCGCAAATGCCTTGTTGTGTCCAGAGGTCGGACGAGAATGGCCAGACTGGATCTAGCTGATAGAACGGCAGCAGTCACTAAAATAATCACTAGTTACAGTAGAACAGAGCAGAAGCATCTCTGAACTCACAGAACATCAAATCTTGAGGTGAATGAGCTACGGCAGAATCAGAACACGCATCTCCTGTCAGCTAAGAACAGCAAACAGAGTCTACACTTTGCACAGTGCCACTAAATTTGGACAATAGAATGGGGGAAAAATGTTGCCTGCCTTGATGAGTGTTGATTTTGGCTGCAACACTGACATGGTAGGGTACAGAATTAGGCATGAACAAAATGAAAGCATGGATCCATCCTGCTTTGTATTATTGATTAAGGCTAGTAGTGGTGTAGTAGTGTGGGGGATGTTTGTACTGGCACACTTTGATCCATTAGTATTAGTCAAACATCGTGGCAACACCATAGCCAACCTGAGTATTGTTGCTGACCATGTCTATACCTTTATGACCACATCTTCTGATGACTACTTCTAGCAGGATAAAACGCCATTTCATAAAATGTGAATCATCTCAGGCTGGTTTCTTGAGATAAGCAATGAGTTCCTTGTACTCAATGGCCTTCACACTCCCCACATCTCAATCCAATACAACACCTTCGGGATGTGGTGGAACGGGAGATTTGCATCGAAAACGTGCAGCCAACAAATCTGAAGCAGCTGCGTAATGTTATCATGTCAAAATCGACCAAAATCTCGGAGGAATTTTTCCAGTGCCTTGATGAATCTAATGTATTCCGTAAAAGATTAAAGCACTTCTGTAGGCAATGGTGTTCCAGTACTACAGTCAGGTGAACCTAATAACGTGGCTGGTATATGTGTCCATATATTTATACACACACACACACACACACACACTTGTAAACAGTGTCAATGTCATCTCAAAAAACACCCTTTAAGGCGAACATCATCTGCTATTTATCAGCTACAATCAAATGATCTCTGCACAGGGTGGTTGTGAAAACTGGTGATGAATTTTTAACTGGTCTAAGGTGGCTAGAGTTACAGGAAGACTGATCTCTTCACCAGCCTGTGAAGGTGAACCCACCACCTGTTGCTCGAGCTCAAACCGATGTGCAAAGCCAAAAATACACGTTCACGTGTCTTGGGTAATCGCTTTGGGCCCAACAAGGCCTGTTCCCATTACAAGACAGCTGTACACTACAGTATGCACAATCATCATCAACAGTAGACGACTGTGAGTACTACTAGAAGACGATGAGCAAACTGCAAATGCCTGAGCAGAAGTCACAATGTGTATGGTGAGAAACACGTCACGTGTGCAGAAGCCGATAACTAAGACACAGACAAGTGTGCGTTAAGCCTCTTTAATTATGGATCACAGCTAACTGTCCGACTTCCGGTGGAAAGAATGTCCACGACAATCCTATAATAACTACTGGTACATTACCGCTGCAAGCAGCAATGACAAGATTCAAATATAGAACAAATAGAACCCAAGTGATAAATGTGTAAGCATTAGTATATTTCTATTGTATAGTAAAAGAGAAAATGAATAGAAACTAAAAAAGAAAGGTATAGTATAATGTATTGTTCATAACCCAGACATTAAATGTGACCAAACAAGACAAATTTGTAATAGTACAATATTCAAACGTCTAATATTGTATGAGGAAATTACTTTCTAAAAAATGTCTTTTCGAAGCAATTCAAAAAACATGATAATGTAATCATGCATGATAATGAATTAAGCATCAAATGTATAATGAAAATATATCATTAATTTTTTTTTAATGACTACTAAAATACACAATTACCGTATTTTCTGGACTTTAAGCCGCACCTGTATATAAGCCACATACGCTCTATTTTCGGAAAAAAAAAAAACAAAAACAAAACATAAACAAGCCCCACCTGCATACAAGCCGCATCCACTCTATTAAAAAATGTTCCCTTTCCAGTTGTTCACTTGACACTACTGGGGACAACATTACTTGACAGGGAACAAGGGTTTCAGTCGAAACCTGGTTTTGCAAGCCACAGATATGTATGTTTTTGGATTAGATTTTTTTTCTTTATTACATATGTTCGCGGATTCAAGGCTTCTCTAATTTTTTTAATTAGGTATGCATAAATTATAAATGAAATACATCGGAATATTCGCGCCCCACCACGCATCCCGCTCGTCTCGCGCACTTCCCGCGGGTCTCGCACGCATCCCGCGTGTCTGGTAGCGTCTGCCGTGGAGATGCGAATGTCAGCAATGTCGGGCCGCTCGCGCTTGATATTCCCCCATTCAAACACTTTGAAAATTAATATCTCCGCGGCGACGCATGCTAGGTATATTATAAATGAATATTTTGTTCCATTACTGTACGCATAACAATTTTTCATTTTTACGTGGTGCAATAATTTTTTTTGCTTGCATTCGTTAAATGAATGAACGTATGAAATTTTATAGTATTGGTAGCATGATAATTTTTTGTCTTTTACGTGGTGCATAAAACAATAAAACACTTAGTGTTCCGTTGTACTGTATGTATCTGCTTAACAATCTTTAAATCTTTAAAAAATAACGTTTTTTTATGTTATGTCAAGTACATACACTTACTTGCCATTATTACTAGACATCTGTTCCTGTGTTTTTGTACTGAGATGTTTGTTAACATTACTTTAATAAAGAATACTGCGTGAAAAAAATTATTTTAAAATCTGAATAAGTGTTAAAAAAATACGTAAATGCGGATTTTCACCTATCGCGGTCGGGGCTTGGAACTTATCTACCGCGATAAACCAGGGTTCACTGCACTTACTACAGGAACTGAACAATTTTGAATTGTAAATGTAAATGTATGTAACTAAATAGATCCTTTCCTAACCTGTATTTTAACACCAGCAACTTTGCTGATTAAAACTTATAAAAATTATATCTGCTTAGAGCGGCCCTAGTGGTGGAAAAATATCCGCAGAATAGCCGCACCTTCAAAACATATGAAAAAAGTAGCGGCTTATAGTCCGGAAAATACGGTATTTATCGGAACAAAAAAAAACACAAGAACATCAAAGTAAATGATAATGCAGACAATGTATCAAGTTTTTCCCAGTTCAACACAACACAACTATAATGAATCCAAACTGAATATAGAACACAAACTGTAAAAGAGTGAACGTAGGAAAGCAAAAATAATTCTAAACATTCTTTTTCATAAATAATTGACCAGACAATAACAAGAAAAAAAGTGAAATTCTTACTTTCTGGACTAGTATGAAGACCTAATATTATTTCAGCATTTTACAACTGGATCTTTCATTTATTTTCAAACTGATAACAAGACTCTATAGTTTCTTAGGAAACTTTAATTTTGAAAAGACAAACACCCACAGACTAGTTTTCAAGTTGATCAAACAGAATATATAACAAAACAATCATAGTGAGGCTCAAAATTCAATGACATGCAGAACCTCATGCATAAACGTCTCCAAGAAGAGTTTAGAAGAGAAGAGGTTAACCTGATTTATTTAACTCACTTTCTGTCAAGAAGAAATAACTACAGGAAGTTTAAAAAATAAATAAACAAATAAATAAAGCCTTGCATGCTCAACTTAAAATATTGGACACACACTTGGACTATGATGTAACATTACATTATTTAAAAATGTAAAATTACATAAAAACTTATCAACCTACCCAAAATGTTAGTTCAAATACGCTTCTAGGTTTTTCCCCCAGTTTCTGTGTATAAGAAACAGAAAGTCAGGATTGTTCATAGGACACGTTGATGCTGAGAGGAGAAAGGCGAGCTTCCCCGGAGAGCTGCAATCGCCTGAGAAATGCTGGGCGCTAATCTTTACTGTGCCGTAATGGATTTCGACAGGCCCTTTACCGCCGATCGCAAAGGGTCCGTTAATGCAGCGTGTTGCCAGCTTCTTTCACACAGCAGATCTCAGAGACACAGCGACTGGATAGTGCTGGTCTCTGCTGTTACACATGTGCTTTTAAGGGCACATAATTACCAATTACAAACAGCTTTATTCGGGATTTTCTCGCAAGCTCAGCACGACGTGACTCTCTGCAAACAAACGCCGAGACGGAGGCTGGGGAAAACAAGCTGGATCTCCTCTTCTGTCCTACGGTTCTCCCAGTCTTAATTAAACCCCAAACATACTCATTTAGCATGGCAGATGAGCAAATAGCCTGAGGTTTATACGAGGCCACGGAGACGCACACGCATCTGACCTCAAACATTTAACGTTCAGCATGTCGCCCAGGATTCCTGCGGAGAACGTTTTACTGCTATCAAACATGAGCCGCACGGACACGGTGTTCAACATTTCACCACCTCAAGCTAAAAGAAAAAAGCTTTAAATGAACGAGTGGGACGGATTGCTGCTCTGTTATGTAAGGAAAGCTGGGGGCAGAAGTGATGCTCTTCATAGGTAGATGGTGGGATAGGAGAGGATGAAAAGGTACGAAAATGCATCAATAATCAGGATGGATGTGCTTCAAGAGTGAGACACACGTGAATTTGTCTAAAACGCAAGGCCATTTTAATCTGAATGAGTAATCTTACACCCCGTAGGCACCCGAGACCCTCGCCCGAAAACATACTGCGTGTGCACACACTCCGCACGGATGCAGAAATTCACATGTGAGTGTGAAGACCCTTCGGAGAAGAAGAGAGTGGGAGTAAAGGTGATAAAACTGAGGAATCTGTAACTTATGGACCATTTTAACTACGAGCTGTAGTTTCCTGGCGTTGGTTGCTTAGCAGAGTGCTGTGGACGGTAATAAGAATATATTTATATATTTAAGTGCACGATACAGTGAGAGGAGGAAGTCAGCCCTTATAATTAGCTGAATGCATAATCGCACGACTATTAATGAACAATTTCACGCTCAAAAAGATTTATTATACACAGAGATGGTTTCACTGTAGCACATTATAGCAGTTAGCTACATGGACGGATGGATGGACACATATATAAATATGGATGGATAAACAGATAATAAATGGGATAATAACAGATAGGATGAATGAATAGTTGCATAAACAAAGAAAAAGATATTTAGATATTGGAAAGACCAGGAAATAAACATTGATTATTAGCATAACCATTGCCAGGTTTTCTTGTTATTATCACATTTGTTTTTAGAAACATTTACAGTTACATTTGAAATTACTATTACATGAAAAATAGTGTGTATATATGTACATATGTGTATAAATGAAAAATTGTTTTTTTTATTCTGATTCTGATTTATAATGAGAAAACACATTTTACAGGAAACTATTGCTTAATATGAAAATGTAAATCTATACTGACCCTAAAGATACAAATATAGTTTTCCATAGAAAATTACAGCTTGCTAGCGCGTAGTCGTGATAATATTGCCAAAGCATGGAATTATTATTTTGGGGTTTTTTTTTGGCAAAGATTCCTTTAAGACACAGAAACCAGAAAAAATGTTAAAATCTCCTGCTCTGTTGGCGAACAAGAACAAAAAGGAAACTTGCAAACACACACTCTCCGCAACTGTGAGAGAAGCTTTCCGTGATAATACAAAGTAACGTAAAATCGACCCACAATAAATCGGGGGCATCTACAGTACAGTATATAACGCAGTCACACATTTTCTAATTTCCATTTTCACATGTCAACACTCTAATGACTCCCACCCTTCCCAACTCCCCTTGGGCTCTTCAGACGTACGCTAAATTTGTACGTTTCCCATAGAAAAACGAAGGGTTGCATAATGGACTGACCAGACAAGAGCGGCCCTGCTGCTTTCTGCCCAGGGAGCAGCAGGCAGAATCTGCAGCCCATTTGTGCATTTATATAATCGCCACTTCAGTTTTCTTCCTGTTGGCCCCAGAGAGGAACAAGCTTACACAATACGTCAACACAAGCCGCGCATCGCTTGCTTTCGCTCTTCACCGTCTCCTCGTGTGAATGAGACGTGATGAAATTCATAGTATGACTGGACCCGGAGAAAAACAAACTCTGAAAATTAGCATCTAATGCACCAAAAAAACCCCAGCCTTTTCTAAGCACATGGCATTTGAACAGACAGCTTGAAATCACAGAAAAGCGGCTCTGGGCCGCTGTGTGATCCTCAGAGTCCCATTGCCTGAAGTACAGGCAGGACCATGGAATGTCTGAGAGGAAATACTAGGAAAATGTCACGTTGGCTTTTTAAACGCGGCAAACATGTTGCTCATTAAAAGTCATTTGAAATTAATCAAGCTCTGTTTCGTTGTATTGCTGATGTGAATCCTCCGGAGGAAATAATGTGGTATCATCCAGAAGTTCATCACAAACGCTGGCGGCGCCGGCTCGTGCGCTTGAACGCAACGCCTGATCGAACGTGGTTAAAGTGATTGTATTAAAAAATTTACATCATGAATGTAAAATGAATGTAAAAAATGTGAGTTGTCAATATTGCCGCTAGGGACTGTATCAATATTGCGCTCTGCATTTAACCATTCAGTGAAGTTACACACACACACAGTGAAGTGACACACACACCCGGAGCAGTGTGCAGCCTTAATCTGTGGTGTCCGTGGAGGAATGTGGGCGTCAGTGTCTTTCACAAGGATCTACTTTCAGGGATTTCAATAAGGACTGAACAAAATCTGATTAACTTGATTAAAAAAAATAAAATAAAAACCAAAAACGAATGATCACACTGCATCACGTTTTTCAGTAAAAGAGATAATCACACAACTAAGCTCTTGAATCTTGATTAAAATGTTTTGTTCGCTTTAATGTATATCAAAACATATATGTTTTAAACATGTTTGATGATTTCTTCTGTGTAAATTTCAATTTACAGGCATAAATAAAATATTACAATAAAAAAATAATAAATTAAAACTATACAGGCAATATGCCAATAACAATTCAAGCAGTATGCAATGCTAAATAATACATTTCACCAAATATGATGTAAATAAGTCTTTATATAATTTTTTTACACACACTAGTGTGTATTCAAATAATGTGAGGGCATGTGTATATGTCTTTGTAAATGTATAATGTGTGTGAGTGTATGAAAGATATATTGGCGTGTGCATGTGTATGTGTGATTGTGTTTTGAAAGTATAGTTACAGTTTGTGTAAGTTTGATGGTACAGTAAGTACATGCTTTTTGTGCTTGGAGGTACTGTACATATGTGTGTGTGTGTGTGTGTGTGTGTGTGTGTGTGTGTGTGTGTGTGTGTGTGTGTTTTATTTGATTAAAAGTAATTTTATGCTATTATGTTTCATTGCGCCAATATAACTCAATTATACGAGCACAGATCTGCCACCGGCCTCATCCTGAAATCCTGTGAAATAAACACCGTGGGCACAAGTACGTGACATTTACATTTTTGCAGCTTTGAATTTTAACGACTTAATTATGACGCGGGAACAAGCTTGAAAAGGCAGGACTTTCAGAAGAAGCTTTTTAGGTGTTTGGTTACAGGTTTGGTTAGTTTAATCGGTAGAGGAACTAGGGCCCTTCATGTACGTGCAATTACACAAATTATAGCCTGTAAAATGAAGGTGTCTTTACTTTAAGGACGAGTGTTATTTTAACGGTGAGTAGACAGGGAGCTGTGGATTAACGCAAGACAGCGGATCATGATAATTCTTGGCGTTTTTCTACCGAATCTGAGATGGCAGTTATCTGCGCTACTGAAATCTTCCTCTTCTTCATTACGACAGATGTCAAAGTAATGACTATTCGATTTATGTCAAACAATTCTGAAGGGACGTGAATGAACAATAAAAAAAAAACTGCGAATCCCAGCCACTTGAGTACTAGTAATGGACAGTAAGGCTATTACTCAAAGACTAAAGTAGATTATGAATGGTTGCAATTATTTTCTCAAGCTAAGCCATTTTTTCGACATTTGCTACTTTGACATTTGCTACTGTATCTCATCAGAGAAATGTTATTAAAAACCAAAAGCCAAACCTGAGCGACGCAAACAAATCTCTGTAATAAGATCTGGTCTATTAAGAATAAAAGAGAATAAAAACTGGCTTTCCAAAAGTGACAGATGTGGAATTATAATCAAACATTGAAATAACTTAATTCCCCCCAGAATTGAATCCTCAACCTTTGATGCTGCAGAAAACATGCTACACTGTTCAAACCAATCAAACACTCCACAAAATGTAAAAAAGTGACATTCTCATTTGTTATATGCAATTCAAATCCAATTGAACCGTTTTCTTTGGGAATCTTTGGGAGCACTAGATGTGGAGAGCAACTGGACCTACCGATACTTCATTCCGGTTCTCAAGCAGTGGTCTCCAGCGGAGTGCATGTTCTGCACAGACAGCTGACCCAGACTCCGGGCAACCATGGCGACTGCACGGAACTTGCTTTTGGTTCCCAAGTTCGGACTACTAGCGTTTTGCCGGTTTATTCGGTCCTCTGTGCTGCGGCTGACGGCCCGGTGGTCCGTGCATACGAACGACACCTGCATGGTGATGGTGAGAAGCCTGGAGCTGGTGTACTACTAGTCTGAAAACCTCTAGGAACCCAAGGAGGGTCTCCTTTCACCAAAA
The DNA here is from genome assembly GCA_028031935.1 of Paedocypris micromegethes. Lineage (NCBI taxonomy): Eukaryota > Metazoa > Chordata > Actinopteri > Cypriniformes > Paedocypris > Paedocypris micromegethes. The sequence continues at coordinate 13,680,245 of CM051495.1, forward strand.
AGCAACAATGGTAGAAAAATCTTCTTGTAAGAAAAGGAAGTTTTCCTGAAAAATTCCACTGTGTGTTTGCCCACCACGGCCGTGTCGGAGTGAAGTCCAGCGCTGTGAATCCAGCCGGTGAAGCGGTGAACTCCAGGCACCAATCACATCAACACACAGACCAGGAGAGGAATTCCATGTCCATCCACGTCACATTGCAGCACATCAAGCGTGTGCTCATCCGCTCGTCTCCGTCGTTCCTGCAGCGGGAGTCGCTGCGGTTTCGTCCCACTTTTTCTCTGTCTCCTCTCAGCTGCTCGAGTTGCTTCCACCCCGCTGCCGTTTCACCCGGTCTGCCTCGGCATAACACTAACTGACAGGGAGTTCTCAAAGCCAGTGTTCCTGTTTAGATCAACGCACTGTGTACACAGCAGAGACCAACGAGGGAGTGAGTGAGGAGAGCGAGCGGAAAACAGTATAGTATGACAGTGTGTGAGCATGTGAGTGAAAGTGAGAGAGTAAGTGACAGAAAGCTGGAGCAAGAGAGAGAGTGAAGTAGAGGGCAAGAGTGAGTGAGAAAGAGATAGCTGCGAGAGAGAAAGAGAGAGAGATAGAGAGAGAGAAAGAAAGAAAGAGAGAGAGAGAGAGAGAGAGAGAGAGAGAGAGAGAGAGAGAGAGAGAGAGAAAGGGAGCTAGTAAAAGAGGAAAATCCAAGCTCACGCTGTTACAGTAGATCTGCTCGGAACTGATGTTCTACTTTGCTTTGAGTGAGAAACCCAGTCTGATTCGTTCCACTGCATTTCACCTCCTTTCTCACGCCAAGAAACAGTTAAACCAAAACAGTAACTTGACTGAGATTCAATTTAAGCAGTTAATAATTCAGAAAGGCAGTAATATCTACAATAGTCTAATAGTTCTTGTAAGGAACATTGAATTCTTAATTATAGTGTATAATTTATTTCTAAATAATATTATTTATTCACTGGTGTTTCACATAACTGTATACAGCAGCATACCATTCCTGCATAGTGCATACTATATATACGTATATAGTCACAATATTTTCGCCACTCCGAGCAACACAGTCATCACGAATGAAAGCGTGTGCGCATTCATGAAATTGAACTAAATTGGAATTAGATTCATCACAAGACTTTTTTAAAGGCTGTGAGTAAAGCAACCAAGAGGCCAGTCAGAGATCAGGGTGAAGAAAGAGATTAAATGATCCCAACAAATCTCTAGTCAAGGCTAAACATCGCAAACCCAAGCAAGTTGGTGAATGTGGTGGTGAGGTTTATAATCTGACACGCAAATGACTTGCTGTTCCCACGTCTCCAGCATATTACTGCTCTGCGGCTTCCTCTGGACTATAAAACCACTGACTGACAGAGCGACGGCTTGGTTTTCATGCACTCTGGATTAGAAGAATGTGTGTCATTCCACCTCCAGATGAAAGCAAGTGGACAGACGGCTTAAGTGAACTTAGACTTCCCTGAATGGCACTTTGACACGCAAGGCCTCGGGACAAAGACACTGACAGCGGGCTTGTGCGATGCGGCCATCAAAGAAGCGGCCCACTTAAATCAAGCCGGCAGACATAAAAATACCACACTCCGCTCGGGCATCTTTCATCATGTTGGATGTAGAGAGAACAAGCTGACAGAAAATCCTTAATTTTTTCTGCTTCTGACATGTAGATGTAAGACCCTGACTCGAAGTGTACATTTTTAAGGTTATGCATTTTTTTTAGTGGCGAATTGTATAGTGGTGAATTCTGCAGTTGGAGGAGATGACTTAGAGCAAATGGTTGGTAAGAGATTTTCAGAGTGGCTTATACTTACAGTCAGTGTTGGGAGTAACGCGTTACAAAAGTAACATATTACACTAATATATTACTTTTTGCTGTAACGCGGTAGTGTAACTTATTACTTTTAGTATTTTCAGTAATATATTACTCGTTACATGCAAGTAACGGTTGCGTTACATCAAATCTTTCACTTTCAAGACAGTAAATCAAACATTTAATATTTCCTGTTCGCAAATAGACACGCAAGTCATTCGTTCCGCCTTTCGCTGGTGGAGCGTTGTATTTTGTAACGCTCTGAGTTCAAGGTGTGCAGCGATTGGCTCTGAGCTCGAGGTGTGCTCTGAGCGATTGGCTGTGCTCTGAGCTAGCGGCTGTGTTCGGGCCAATCGCGCACTCGCGGCACATTTGAACATTTAATAAACAACAGCCGGTGGTACATTCGCGAGATGGTCTTATGCGCATTGTTTCAGTTTTGTAAAAAACAAGAACATTGTGGTGAAATGCAACCGCTGAATTGTCGGCATCAAAAAACAGCTATTTAAAAAAAACACCTCGAACTGCCATCCGCTCGACCTGGGAAGAGAAAGAAAACAGCAACGACAATGTCGTCTGCACTTTATGGCCAGAAAGCAGGACAGTATTGCGTGGTAAGTCATTCAAAATTAATAAAACGCACTGAAGTTTACATACTCCTGTTGTGTCTGGTATCAGATATACCCAAGTTATTCACTGATGTTGGAGGAAAATCGCTTTGTCTACCATACTTTTAACACTTATTAATGTTAATTATTAGTGTTGACAAGCGTCTTATCCCCAGACATCCGGGCGGATTTTATAAATTCACGATAATGTCCGGTTTTCCCTAATAAAACTAATACACGGGTGTGGGCTAATATAACCCGTGCTTTAAATTATATGAGAAAGTAATATTTGAGAATGAAACTACGCGTATCGTTTTGAAACAATGGGTCGACTTTTTTCTTGTATTATTATTTTTTTTTTTTTTAAAAAATCACATTTTTAAAAACATTTTTCATTATTCAAAAAAGTCTGACTAAAATAGTTACCTATTTAGGTTTTTACTGATTTTTTTTTTAAGTTATGTGATTATTTTAGCTACGTTTTAGTTTAGCAACATTGAAGCACATTAAAGCATGTTCATCAGCCTCCGAGAAGCCTGTCTGAATTTGTCTCGAGGCCACACTGATTGTCCTCTTTTTTTGGAAATCAAAATATATGGTCACCCTAAAATTATAGATTATGTATATTGTTATTTGTAGCTTGGAGAGGCCACAGTCATTACGCTACATAACTCTATGTCTTCCACTGGTTGTAACATAAATTACTGTACAAGTAAAAGGTACATTTTGTTATTTTAGGACGTTAATTTCTACTTCTGTAGTTATTTAGGTGAAAGTAACTTAAAAGTAATACAAAAGTAATGTAATATATTACATTTCTGAGACAGTAATATTGTAATGTAACTTATTACTTTTTACAAACAGTAATAAGTAATATGTAACATATTACAATTTCGAAGTAACTTGCACAACACTGCTTACAGTAGAGCCATTTATTGCAATAGTTAATTTGCATATTTAAAAACGTTTCTTTACCATGTTTGAATGGTTTAAGCCATAACTCATCCACTTTTTGAATACACAATCTCTGATATGTTAAGAACAACATTTATACTAACAGACAAGTTCACTTATAATTATCATACCGCTAAAAATGCACAGAAATTGCAATTTGTAGAAGTGACTTAGGTGCTGTGAGAGCGGTCAAAGTGAAACTGATGGAGTATCAGGGATGAGATTTACACAATTTCCAAAACCAAACTACCCAATAGCGCCATTTTGATATAAATACTAGTAAATACTAGTACTGAATACTACTTAAAACTATTGTCAACTGTATGCCAAAAAAAGAAGTTCTGTTTTTTTACAAATTACAGTCTCGGACAAATTTTGAAGTCTACAGTATTTGAATTGTGATTAAAATTTACAAAAAGTTGTCACACAAAACAAGATCTATCAGAAATACATAGATAAAAACTAAATACAAGAAAATAAAAAATGACTATTGACACATTTAGTTATAAAAACAATAGACAATAGTTTCCAAAGTTGATTTGAGTAAGTAAGTTAGGTACAAAAATGGAAAAAGCTCATGACTAAATTGACTTTTCTCTTGGATTACACCTCTTGAGTGAAACGGACATTTCAGCAATGTGATGCGCTTACTGGCAGACCGTGAGTAAACAAAAAGAAAAGATCTCAGGCACATTTGTCATGGTCAAAACAGTATGTGTGGGTCACAGTGACCATGTGCTGGGATTAACCCCAAAGTTACAAGTCATACAAACACAAAACATCCAAACACCTGTTAGTGTCGCCTACTCGCCTTATCCACCGAACCAAACCTGTCTACATGGCAGCTATCAGACGGTTTCAAATAGATTTCACGGGCACTAGTTCTAAAGCAGTCATATACACACAAAGCAGCTGGATTTACTATTGGAAATTTCCCAAGCTGCAAAAAAATGTGCAACCTTTAAATGAAACAATGTCCTTGGAAAAATAAGGCTACATGTATTTAGTGGTTTATCTTAGGTTTACAATAAAAACAGAATTCAATTGTTTAAATATTCCAAAAAAGCTCTGCAATATTAACAGACTGTCCACTTACGATTTTGTTAAAATATTTTGCCATTTACATTAATGTCAATTAACTTTATTTTGCAACACAAACCAATGCATAATACAAAACAATAGAAAACATACTACTACTTTTTAGACCTACAGCATACAATAGTTGTCACAAAATTCTGAAAAAAAAAAAAAACGTTTTGAAAAAAACTCTTAAAAATGAGGGTCAATGATATTAAAGTATTTTCAGGTGGAATTTGTAAGAAATCTTAAACCAATAATACATTAGTAAAACCAATGACCATGTTCCCCGCTTTGCTTGTCTAAAATACAGTAAACACAGTACTTCTAGTACAGTTTGTGCAAAAATCTCAATTGTTTCTCTCTTTAACCTTCCAGAACGTCAAACATCCCTGAACCATTGAAACTGTCAAAGCTCGTCCTCCATTTGCCTGTGATTAAACCTCTAACTCGGACTTATCTCCAGTCGAATAAGCCGTGGAAAATCCTTTCGAGCCGTTCAATCATCAGAGCAAAGCTCAGACTCTCTCCGGTGGGCTTCACTGCGGGACCCTGACATTCTCCTCATTAGCGTATGCAAGACTCCACTACGATACAAACACAACACGCAGTATGATAGTGAGACAGAGAGAAAGAGACCTTCAGATCTGATATATCACTGGTGCACGAGAAATCCCCACGAAGCACCAGTGCAGGACAACGGACCAGAAGCTCATTTGGCTTGAGGCTTCTCAGTGGGATTCCACAGAGAACTTCACGCGATCAGTGATCAGTCGAAAACCCATCTTCTTAGAAGAGAAAAAAGCACTTTGGATTAAGTACAGAGGCTGTCTAAATCTAATATATGCAGAAGAGAGACTAAAACTGATGACGGAACCATCACTGGACATTTTCCCTCTCAATCTTTAAGCTAGAAACATCACGACGAGATCCTGCTCACGCATATGTATTTATCTATTTATTTGCTTGTCAGATCAGATCTGTAGGTGCTATATATCTAAATCCATGCCATAATTCACTGCAGTGATTTTCTGCAAACAAGTTTTAGACATAGACGTTTAAAGCAAATCTAAACTATAAACTGCTTGTATGCAGCGGCAAAGCTGTCAGCATGTCCATGCTTTTCCTTGAACAAACATATTCGAGTACGGCCAAGGTAAAACGTTTGAAAAGTTGATTATCGGAGCTGTACCACAGCAGGTGAAGAGCAACACACCAGCTGCTGTGACTCGGTGGAGCTGAGTTGTTCCGCACAACAAGGAAAATCAACACATTAAAACGAACATGTAGCAGAAAGTGAGATTCTTTAACGCTTTTCCCCCAATAATGATACACAGGGAAAAAAAATGCAATCCCAGCTCCGTTCGAATGCACTTCCTCGCAGGTCCATGAATGTGCAGATGCTGTGATTGTGACAAGCTGTTGTGCTTTTACAGCTTTTCACATACACACACGAGCTGGTGCATATGGCAAATAATGCAGAGCGGAGGAAAAATGGAATGAACAGGAACATTTAATTAGAAAATAAGTAAAAAGATAATGAAAAACTAAAATCCTTAACTTAAGGACTTACAAATTCAAAACATTCAAATAAATAAAATGTATGAAAGAACAATAAATGTTTCACATAATATAATAACATTTTTTCTAAAGTTTTTAAATACTTGGTAGTCTTTATAAAATAGTGAAATTATAAAACATGAAATCGAAACTTATAAAAAACTTTATATAACTATGTAAATAACATGTATTATAAGTTATAATTCTAGTTGTGTAACTTTAGGTTAAATGCAGATTTAAATGGTCTCAATGATCCACAATAGTGGCCAAATTGGTCCCTAGTTGCCATATTGAGAAACTCAAGTCATAGCTTTTCACTAGAAACAAAGTGTGTGTGTGTGTGTGTGTGTGTGTGTGTGTGTGTGTGTGTGTGTGTGTGTGTGTGTGTGTGTGTGTGTGT
>CM051495.1:13686675-13716415 GCA_028031935.1 Paedocypris micromegethes
TGTGTGTGTGTGTGTGTGTGTGCGTGTTTGTGTACACATGTACTGTATTTGTGTGTGTGCTTGTGTACGTGTGTAAATGTACATTTTAACTCTAAGCACATCACAACACACACAGTCCATCAATGTGACTTACTTAACTACAATTCTTTCTACTACGTCAACCCTGCTCCGTTTGTAAGACGCTTTTTCCCCACTGTGGGACAAATAAAGGTCTTTCTTTTATCATTTCTTATCATGTCATGAAAGTAGGCAGCAGCTTCTCTCACCACACACTTCCATCATCAGTAATAAGAAGTAAACGCATGTTCTGTATCGTGGAGCATCTCTGGTTTCAAGCTTTGCTTCAGCAGCTTAATTCACGGTCACAGCGCCTGCGGTGTCTCTCACTTCCCTTCATCTCTTCCACCTTACAGCCGCTTTCCTTTACGCTCAGCTTAGACTCGCACTCAGCAGACCTGAAAGAAACTGCAGACCCCGAGTGATCTGATAGTGCTGCGGAAAAGACCGGAAGAACGTCGGTCGCAGTTCAGTTACAGTCTTAAGACTTTATATCTGCTTATATTCAAACAAGACCCTCAAAAAGGCAACTATTACATCTTTGAAATGAACCATTCACAAAAAAAACGGGTTTTTGTGAATCAAATTTCTGGGTTGAAATAGTTAAAATAGATAATTGTTCTTTTATTGACAGTAAAGAAATATGTTTGGCATGAAGTGTCAGGTAAATGTAAAAAAAAACGCCAAACCTGCTGTCAAAACCAGTGACTGTAATCGAAGATGAAAAAAATGATAATACTGTATTTACGTATGGATGTGTATTAATGTATTATCCAGACTACATTATGTAAGAATTCTGACAGACTTTGACCACAATTAATGTTGAATATATTCCCTGAGGAAAAATACATAATAAAAAAAGAAAGAAAACACAGAAGGAAAAACAAAGAGACAGAATAAGCAGAGGCCTTTAATTGAAGAGGAAGTAGAGCAGAAAAGAGCCCTGCCTCATTAGCTCTGTGGGACAGCTTCACTAAACCGAGAGAGAGAGAGAGAGAGAGAGAGAGAGAGAGAGAGACAGAGACTTTACGTGAACCTCAAGATTCTGGGACGACTGTTAATCAATGGGGGAATTAACTCAATCAAATTCAACAAAAACAGTCACTAACTTCTGTTAAAGTGGGGTTTCTGTGAAGATTCAATAAGACAAATGAAATGAAAAGTCCCCTGTACAATAATCTGCAGCATTGGGACACGCACACATAACAACGAGTGCAGTCTGCCACCTAGTGGATGAATATTGAGAAGCAGCAGAAGTTTGTGCGTGTCTGTAACAGAACTCTAACTGCTAAAACCATTTACTAATGTACAAAATTGTAATAACAAATACTGTTAAGTACTGGTGTTAAATTCGATGCAGACATCACTTAATGACCACTATCTTTACACTAAAGAAATATTATTTATTTGCAAACTTTTATCCTAAAAACCGATCCAACATACAAACATGCACTCACTGAACGCCCTACTCAAATGCATACCAGTTTCTATGTACCTGTAAAGAGCACCTGAAAATCATACTTGACTAAAAAATAGCTTACAGCGAGAATTATTCCACTACATTATACTAATTCCAAGAAGACCTGAGTAAGTCATAAAGTATCCAATTAAAAAAAAAAAAACTTGCGTATTTTACTTATGTATTTTAATACTTTTAAATTTAGGCTCAAAAACACCAAGAAATGTGAAAACGAGAAACTCTTCATTTATGAGGTTTTATTTCCTAATATAGAAATGAAATTTAACACCTCAATGTTTCGAAATCGCAGAATAAAACACGTACAGATAAGAAAAGAACACAAAGTCAGTCTCAAACTCAAACGTGCAAAAAGGGCAACCACTGATTGAATCACGTTCACATGATTTAGCTCATAAATAGAATACAGTAACTTCAGCACCCTGCAGATGGGAATATCGCCTTGTCCGTCCAAGAAATTAACCATGGTAGAAAAAGATGCCAACTTGTCACGCACATTCACAATGTAACGAGTAATGGTAAGTGTCCATTCAAATGCAGTGGAGTAAAGAGTACTCATACCCTGAATCCAAAGTTCAGGGTAATTAAGCCCCTCTAGGACACAGAACACATTCACCAAACCCAGTGTCTGCAGATGGAGCATCTTTAGACTAGCAATGGTTCAAAAGGAGCATCTCTAAGTGCCATCAATCATAAACTAAGGGCCCACTAAGTATGAGGCAAGGCCTTGGGATTTCTTTACTTTACAGCCATTTATCAGACGCTTTCATCCAAAGCGACATACAAGTCAGTACAATTTTGTTACAAATCCACAATTCCCTGCTTTCCCTGGAAATCAAACTTATGATCCGGTGTTCCAAGCAGTAGCGCTCTACTAACTGAGCTACTGGGAAAGCTAATTCTTCTAAGCTTTCCTACACAAATTTACTCTTACACTGTAGTTCTTCTCAATGTCCTGTAAGACAGTGACTGGCCTAAACACATACATATTTAGACAGGAGGTGAACAGAATCAACCCAATGTGGCAGCTCAGTGTGTTCTCGTCTCTCCGATGACCCCAGTTGGTGCTGCATCTTGTTCGCTCGGGTTGAAAAATTATAAAAGCCACTGATTGTGCAGCAGATCTCCAACTTTAAATGAATAAATCTTTGATTTTAAATAGACTGCAGAATCAAAAGGAAGTCCATAACTAAAAACTTCAGAGGTAAAAGTCACCTTCGAGTCTTCTCATTGGCCTTTAGAAAAGCTAAGAAGCTGTTTCTACATAACAAGATGCTACATATTTTACGTTCCTTGCGTTTATAACATAAAACAACTTTCATACGGCAGGTAAACGAAAAATAAAAGAAAAGTATACAGCAAAGTATACAGTATAAGAAACATCCGTGATCAAGCTTCCATTGCCCTGCTGGTGCCTTCGACACAAAAGTTCAAGGGCAGACATGACAGTGGAGACTATTATAACTCAGACATGTAGAAAGATGTGGAGATGGTGATTAGACTGATATAGATGTATGACTCCGTGACAGGTTAAAAAATAGACGGCTCTTTTAAACAATCCAGTCACACCATACCAGCCTGAGATCCTCAACACCGCCAGAAGACAATCCGGTCCCGTGGAACGAAAAAAAACAACACATACAAAGTCAAGCATGTCTGCCATGGCCTTTCGGGTTATAAATCACTTTTAATGATATTTCTGGACCGTTGACAGGCCAGTCAAAAGAAGACCCAAGCCGAACACAAGAAGGCCACTAGGAGACCAGACGGTCCTGCCAATGGCTTATAAAAGCAAAGCAGTTAATCCATCCACAGCTGATCCAGACCCTCTTCAGTCTCAGCTTAACACATGCTATTCTCTGCGGGTCACTTACATCCATCAGACACAAAGACAATGTGCTCCAAAGAAGAAGCCAAGAAGCTCCATCTCAGCCTTACCTGTACCTCATGCCAGTCTGGAAGGAGATGGACTCTTGTAAAGACACCCCATTGGTCCTCAGAAAATCCTCCAGGTTTTTGAGTTGCGCAGCGGCTCGTACCTCGCGCAGACTTCTGATCTCGCCCAGTTCGCCACCGCTTTGCCGCAGGGGGCACAGGCCCTGGTCCGACAGGTAGCGGTCGATGTCACTGCGCATGCTTTCGCTGAACGACAGGGACAGCAACTTGCCGCTGCTGATGCTGCTGCTCCTCCGGGCGCTGTTGCCAGGTGGTCCATTCTTGGGGATCTGCAGGGGTTCGGAGGGCACACTCTGTTGGCGGCTGAGGCGGCGTCCCGCGTGCCCGATGCGCACCTCGGTGAGGCTGCTTCGGTGAGTGGCAAACATGCCCGCTGACTAGGTGAACTAGTGCCCAACACAATCAAGATGTGTCTCACACTCTGGGTGAAAACAAGTGGCATCGCAGAGGGGCTTGTGCAGGTCAGAGCCCCCGCTTTAAATAGCAGCCGCCTCTTCTGGCACACAACGGCCTATTCACACGTCCATGCATTGAGATCAGAGCTCACCGCCCGACACTTGTGTTTCAGATTCATTCGAATGCGGTGCTGGTGCGCTCGGAAACCAAGAACATCGCCATCGCATTGCTCTCCGCGAACGTGAGGTGAGTGACATTCAGGCATGCTGCTAGAATCCTGTGAACACTGGTGCTGTCGAGGACACAAATACCAAATCTAGCCAGTCGGATAAACCACGCTCCGGACACGGTGTAACTGCATAGGTGCAAACTACCTGAAAACCACACTTGGAGTTAAAGTACGGATACTTTACTGTAAAAGTTACTCAAGTTACAAGTCACCAATTCCAAGAAGACTTGAGAAAAAGTCTTAAAGTATCAAAAAGAATTTAATTATTTTACTTCTACTGAATTTAGGATTTAAAAAACAACAAAGTATTTAGTAATGAGGTTTCGTTTCCTACTATAGAAATGAAAATGAACACCTCAATGTTTCAAAGTGGTAGAACAAAATAGATTAAAAAAGAACAAAGTGAGTTTCAGTCAAATTCAAATGAGTAAAAAAGTGAAACCGCTAATTCACTTGATTTAGCTCATAAATAGCATCCAGTACCTTCAGCACCATGCAGATGGCGATACAGCCTCGTCTGCCCAAAAAAATTTACCCAGGTAGAAAATTATGCCAACTTGTTCGAGTAACAATAAGTGTCCATTCAAACGTAGTGGAGTAAAGAGTACATACTGTATACTCAATCAAAAATGTAGTCAAGTAGAGAGTAAAAGTTGCTTAAAAGAGTAAGCACAAGAACAAAGCAGCCAAAATACTTAAAGTAGTGAAGTTCATTTACTCAAGTACTTTACACCACAGCAGAACAGTAAAGAAACTGACAAAAGTGAGGTCTTTTTGACAATATGGCCATGGATGACCATATGGAAATTGTGCTCTGCATTTAACCATCCGGTGAAGTTACACACACAGTGAAGTAATACACACAAACCCGGAGCAGTGGGCAGTCTTAAGCCGTGGTACTCAGGGGGCATGTGGGGGTCAGTGTCTTGCCCAAGGACACTCAGTAGCAGAACCCACCAGACTGGGATTCAAACCTTCAACTCCCAACCGCTGGACCACTACTGACTTGGACATTAATAATCGCTGAATCATGAGAATAAACGTGGAGCTGTAACATTTTAAACTATATTAATTATGCCAACATGATTGATCACTTACAGAGGTTTGTGTGTGCGTGTCTGTCTGTGTGTGTGTTTGTATGTGTGCGTGCAGATGTGTGCATGCTTACTTGTGTCTGTGTGGTTATGTGTGTATTCTGCGAGTTATGTGCTTATGAGAGTATTTGCGTTTGTGTGTTATGTGTTTGTGTGTGTGTGTGTTTGTTTTTGTATGTGTGTAAATTGAGGAAAACACAACGTCTACAAACCATCAAACTGGCTGAAGCTCTTCCTGACAGATGACTTGGAAAATCCATTTAAAAATAAAAACCAAACCACAGTTATGTAAACTTGAAACGTGTGTAAATAATTGACCTGGCAAGCAAAAAACAAACATCCTCACAGAACGTTGGAGAATCACGTATATGCAATCACAACAACAAAGCACCAAATAGAAAAAAAAAAACTACTAAATTAACTGTAAATCTCATCTAATACCTTCCACATTCTGAACGCCATCTTACTAGACAGCAAACACAGCTCCACGTTCTTCCTCTTCATGACTAAAACATCAACAGACAAGCAGCACGTTCTCCCAACATGTCCATGCAAATGTGGTGAAATCATGCAGCATCCTTCAGCAGCAACCAGCTGCCTTCTTACCCGGTTCCTCGGAGGACGAGTTAGATATGGATTCTGCACTACACTGCTCATCTGACGACTCTGTGGTCTGCAGAACTACTGAAGATGTTTTCCCTCAAAAACTGAAACTGTGTTTTTAGCATGAACCTGGAACGAGAACTAAAGGGATGAGTGAAAGACCAATACAAAAAGCTCCACCCATCTGAAGGCTGAATCCCGCCCACTTTGGGCGAATGTTTTCTGCACCTATCAGCATGTTAGAATGCTCTGTGTGAATTATTAAAGGGAGCTTTTGCTCTAAAAGGCTAGTTCCAGCGTAAAGTGCACTGAGGTGAATTTTAGCTTGGTTTGCTTTGCGCGCGAACAGAACAGTTTTAAGTACTAAAGTACGGTGTTAAAAAAAAAATATACAGCTACAGCTCTGTAGAGCAGCTAAAGCAAAATAAAGCGCAAACAAATGGCATTAACAAAGGCATGCGTGTGTGTGTGTGTGTGTGTGTGTGTGTGTATTCTTGCATTTAGCATAAAGTGGGCCATATGGACACTTGTGGGGGATTTGTCTAGGGCCACACAACTTTGACTAAGGTTAGAGTAATGGGGCTGAGGAAGGGGAATATTTTGATGTTACGGGTTACAGTAAGGTGAGAGGGAACCTCTTGATTTGCATGTAAGTCAATTGTGCTAAAAACAATATGCGAAATAATACCAGTGTGTATTGTGCGCATTTATATAAAATACACACTTTGGATTGGGCACCGCTATACACACACTCACTGGCCACTTTAGTACAACTGCTCATTTATTGCAATTTCTTAATCAGCCAATCAAACAGAGACATTTTTGGAGTTCTTAGGCTCCAAATGCCTTGTTGATGTCGGAGGATAAAGGCCAGACAAGGATTGGCTAAGGCAGCAGAAGACCACACCGGGTGCCTCTCCTGTCAGTGCAAAACATCTGGACAATAGAAGTTAGATTTGGATGAAAATGTCAGAATTTGGCGTGGACATGCTATGGTGGTAGTATTTAGCACGCCGTACTGGACTCTGGGAAATCCCTCTACTTGAAGTGGCTAACTGCCTGTTTCCTGCAACATGTCAGCTTTCCTTTTAAGCCTTTTATACTTCATTTCACCTTCATTTGAAGTTTTTTTTGGATGGGGATATTTTATTGGCACACTTTGTTTGTTGAGCATTGTGGAAACACCTCATCCTGAGTATTGTTGCTGACCACGTTCATTCGTTTATAACCAAAACCAATCTTCTGATGGCTACTTCCAGCAGGTTAACATGCCATGTCATAAAGCGTGAATCATCTCAGGCTGGTTTCTTGAACACGGCAATGTGTTGAGTTCCTTGCACTCAAATGGCCTTCACAGTCACCAGATATGGACCAAAATTTCTGAGGAACTTTTTACAGTACCTTGTGGGATCTATGCCACGAAAGATTAAGGCAGGTCTCAAACCAATTGGGACCAGCCCAGTAAGGGGTATTGTAAGGAAATGGCCAGTGAGTTTATACGTACGGTATATCATCACTCATTCATCTTCTAAAATGCTTTCTAGGAGCATCTCATTTTGAATGAATCTTCAAATGATTTGAGAGTAACAAGTCACCTCAGAGAATGATTCCTTAATTTTATGCTGACAGTGCATGCTCTTAGTAAACACTGATTCCGGATCAGTCAGACGCATTCCTGGAAAAGATAAACCTCCAGGTCACCTCCAGGTTCACAGACTTTATAACAGGATATGGGCGACTTGTTCATCTTTCTATTATTCTATCCAATTTTTCTCATGATTTGTTTCATGTTTAGGTGTGTGTGTGTGTGTGTGTGTGTGTGGGTGTGCATGTTTCTACAATCACAGTGAACTTTGCTGCACATTTGTTTCTTTGAGCCCACTAACTGCAAGATAGCCGTGAACAGTGGAATGAATGATTTATGAAAGCATTTTCAGCGATGTCACATCTAAATATAAAACCCATTGCTTGAGTCAGTGTGTGTGTGTGTGTGTGTGTGTGTGTGTGTGTGTGTGTGTGTGTGTGTGATTCTCTTCTGTGTGAACTCGTTCAGAAACACTCTCACCTGATATTCTCAACACACATCTCATTTTACTGTAAATACTTTTCATTAAACCATATTCCTTACACAAGCCAAACAAAAAAGTTGTATAGTACTGTATATAGAATTACTAAAAACTTGTACATTTTTAACTTTGATGTCATTGTATGCATGAACATAACCATTAGACCAGAATAATATTTGTACGTACTTTAATTACTAAAATTGCAGATTATGCATTAAATTCAGCAATCAACAAATTACTGTGGTGTGCTCTAGAACTGTGGATGGACTCGTATTATTTTATATATAGCAATATAATACTATTAATATTACTGCCAATAAGTACAGTAATATTGGCATACAATGGGCTCGTGTACAGTACCTGTAAAACTGTAGTTGTCTCTTCGGACTCCCATAGCGAGCACTAAAAAAAATAATTTCCGGTCAATTCCATTTAATTGCCACATAACTCAATTCCAATTACGTCACATAATAAGATGAGGCGTACGGTCTCAGACTCGCGGGCCGCAATACGATAGTTTGTGGCCCCCACCTTATTATCAAAGTTTAATGTTAGTTAGGCCCGCGAGAGAAGAAAAAAAAAAAAAAATATATATATATATATATATATATATATACACCGTATTTTTTTGCCACATAAGACGCACCCAATTTTATAGGAGGGAAATCTAGAAAAAAAAGATTCTGAACCAAATACTGTAGTAAAATATTTCATATCAATTGTATAAAAGTTAACAGAAGTTTAAGAACAATTGTATGCCAAACATGTAACATGAACAGTCAGTAAAGTCAGTAAACAGTGTTTAAAGTTGAAAGTAACAAAAATAAGGCTATAATAAGGCTATATGTTATAATTTTCAAGATTTGTGTGAAAAGTGCCCCGTCTCTTTAAGAGAGCTTAGTCAGAAGAGCCGGTGCCGCTCTTTCACCTTAGTAGCGCGGCGCACGCAAGCAGCCTGTGTGTGTGCGCGAGAGAGAGAGAGAGAGAGCAGCCAGCACTAGATGTGGAGAGCTTTTGCTTGTGCTGTGCTCGCGCACTGTTCTGAGTAAAATATTTTCTATTTCGGTAGACCGCGAGCTTTCCTATGGCAATGACCGCGCTCCGCGGATCTCTGCATTCGCCGTATAAGAGGCACCAACTGTTCCCCCTCAGTTTTGGGGAAGAAAAAGTGTGTCTTATACAGCGAAAAATATGGTGTATATATATATATATAATATATATATGTGTGTGTGTGTGACAAAAATGTATACATAAACAAAGTTACAAAAACTAAATATTTTAACTATAAAGCTATATAAAACTATACATTTTAACTATAAAGAATAACACACAAATAAAATACAGAATAAATATGTTAAATATCTAGAATCAAACTACAGAACCTTAAAAAAAAAAACACAAACTAAAATCTGACTTTTCTGGCCTTCCTTGATGCAATATCATCAAGTCCTCGTATGAAATATGTTACATGAATACTGTAACATTTAGAAAGATTGCATAACTTTATCTTTTGCTTGTTTTTCCTCGTCTTCTTTTCTCTTTTTCCTATGTTGTGAACCTGACAGCTTTGGTCTTTTTTTCTCTATCTCTCACGGATCCCAATAGTTGTGTGTGTTTTGAAAATCAGATCAAGTCATCGGATTTATCCCACATCCCTTCCACCAACACTGTTACTCAAGACCTGAAGTCAAGAGTGCAAACAAATACACCTGGATTGTTTTGTATTACCTATGTTTTTAGGCATGAGACTAAAACATAAAAAATGTTTTACGGGGCTTGCTTTTTGCGTATTGCCTTTTGCGCTCCTACTCTCCTTCCGTTTTTACTTTTTTCGTTTTTTTAACGGGTCGCCTTCACAAACGTACATGAAAAAATGCCGCCCTGGGCGACTGCCCCGTTCGCCCATGCCTAGAACCGCCACTGATGACATATATTGTGGAAATGACGTACATTGCAGAAATCACGTATATTGCGGAAATTATGCAGAAAAACCTGATGCGGCCCAGCCTCACCCCGACTCTGCCTCCAGCGACCCCCAAGTAAATTGAGTTTGAGACCCCTGATTTAGAACATACAAGCAAGAACTACTGCTTGGTCAATTTTTTACTAAAAATACATTTACAAATTATTTAAAATTTACTTTACAGAACTTATGAAGTAGCTTTACACGTTCTGTTCACAGAGTATTTTGATGTGAAGGGGCTTCCAATGCTGCACGTTTTCCTGAAAATGTGAGCAACAACTGCAGCTTCTGCATAATCATCAATTTCTGCATAGCATTGGCGTATATTGTTGGTGAAAAACAAACTATTTGTATTTTTTGACCTGATTAAGTTCTACATTTCCAACATAAAGGTAACTGCACTTTTAATCGACAGCAGAGACAAGAGACACAAGTTTACTTAAGTGTTTTCAACGACTTTACATCTGACCTGTGGCTTCTTTTTCTCATTATCTCTCCCATTCTTTAGTCCTAGTAAGCAGTTTATTTGTTCAAAAAAGTTAACAATAGGTATTAAAGTTATGTATAGTAATTTCAAAAATTATAATATAGATCAATAAAAATAATAAAGGCTTGTCATATTACCTTGTGGTCTTAACCAGAATAGACTGTAAAAACAAACAGGATATACATATAGAACAATAAGTGCATACATAATTAAATGAGAGTTTGTACTGACGTATAGTTTCCTGGGGAGCCGGTCTGTCGGTTGGAGAGACGAGCTGGAGAATCTGTGTTGGGTTCTGGGTACATGGAGCCGTGAAGGAGAAACCAGCTGACAGGTCTCACTCAGAATGTCCTGTGAGAATAAAACATTGAATTTTATTTATTGAATATAAATGTATTATGTATATATATATATATATATATTCAAACAAAGTCTCAGAATGCCCACTAGATGGCGCCACATGAAATATAATGACCAATAGGTACATACTGTATAAACCAAAGGGAAAAAAGTGAGCGTGTTTATCAATATGGGCACTAGCGGCCATAATAAAATTGTGCTCTGTTGCAGAACCTACTAAATACTTACCATACAAATATACCATTACGATGTGTATTTTTCACGCACATGCTCTCTGTCCTACACATAATTTCCCATACAATTCATAATATGAGCATCACATTGTATTGAATTTTTGCGTGTTGCAGACACATTTGTCAAAAGAAAGTTGCACTGCATTACAGTAAATCATTAAAACCATTTAATGGTATCCAACATTTTAACCCTCATCTTTTAGTGTTGCAAACAATCTGCTGAGTCACAGGACAGCATTAAAAATACAAATTCGATCCATTCACTTTCTGTACTGCTTTTCTATTTCTGGATCATGCGAGCTGGAGCCAATCACAGCAATTCTCAGCCTCAAGGCGATACACATTGGGATGGACAGGAAATAAGGAATATTCATTTTTCTGATTATGTTTATTCTGTACACACACACACACACACACAATTCCGTTGTACTCTTTCAATGACAGAATGGAATGAGGCTCCATTCTTTGCCATTTGTAAATTGCAACTTCATTTACATGTACAGTATATCTTTGTTGATCTTTTTGGCAATAAAAAAAATTACATTAAAAAAGTGCAATTGCAATATTTCTTAACCACATGTGAACAAGGCAAAATTTTACACTCCATAATATGATTCCTTCAGTTTTACACGTCGAAGAACCTTAAACGGCCTCCTGAAACAGACACTGTTCGCAAGATTGTATTAAATCCCATCACATTATGCAACTCTTGTATCAAACTACGTCTCGCCCTGACAGTGGCCTGCTGGAGATTTCACCTTTACACCTTTGGGTTTAGTGTGACTGTAAGAAAGACAATAGCAACACTAAACGCAAGTTACCGTATGTCCTTCAAAAATCTTCTTCCAAATGTCACTGGCATTAACCTACAATTACATAAAAGAATATTGTAATTTATCAAAGGCAGTGGCGGGCTGTGGTCTCCAGCACTGCTCCATCTGAAACAATTTGCTCATCAAAAACTCATTAATGGTTATTAAAACCATCCCAACAAGCAGCCATACAGTAAAAGAGTACTGCCTTGCAGATAGAGACTCCCAAAGCCACAGTAAAAGCATTTATTGAATAGACAAGCTAAGAGTGAACAAGTCTACTGCAGCTACGGTACTGAAGTAATTATAGATCAGTATAGGAAATGTAACACTTAACTAAAATCATATTCCTCTTGTTCCTCAAAAGCAGCTTAATCATTCTGTTGTACAGATTATCTGAAGCTTCTACAAACGCATACAAATCTCGAACACGCCCTGTCCAATCAGTGCATCTGAATACATAGCATCGTTACAGGCATTCGTGGAAGCCTATAGAAAAAAAACTCAAAATCTGATTTGTTGGAGAAAAAGCCTCACCACAATGAGGGTGGGCTCTGGTACACATTAGTGGGCCAGACAATTCAGTGGTTAAAATCTGACTGGTTAAAAGCAGGAATCAAGCATTGAAAGGAAGCGTGGCAGATATTTAATAAATATTCTTGGACATAATATGCTAACCAAATATAAATATAATAACCATTTTTATATTTTATTAGAGATCATCTGGATATATAGAAAATGATTTCTTAAATTTAATCTAAACTATATACCTGACCATATACACTTTGGTTATATATGCCAGCTCTGTAAGTACTTTAACTTGAAGCTTTTCACTCCCTGTGATATTTCAATGCGACACGAGAAAGAGTTGAGTGTGGTTTCTGCACATTTCTGCTGTCTCATGCAGTTGGTGCTGGTAGAGTAAAAGAGCGACACTTCAGCAACAACTAATAAAGAGTGAAGAAAATGGATGGGGAGCGAGAGAAAGAACGAGGGGGTAAAAAAAGATAAAAAGAGTACTGGAAGTAGAGAAAAATAACAAGAAACACATTTACAAAGACAGAAGGAACATTTTGATGAAAGATTAAAAAAGAGGAGTTGTGCAGAAGAAAGGCAAATAGCAAAATAGTAAAGAATGCAAAGCAAGAGAGAAAAAAAGACAACAAGAAAAGTTATACGTATACATTGTAAAAAGACAGTAAGAGAAAGAGACAGAGAATGAAAGAGTTAGTCAGAGAGAGAATTAAAAAGGATAGAGAAAAAGGAGAGTGTGAGAGAAATAAGACAGATTCAAGAAGAAAAAGAGAAAAAAACGAAAGGAAAAGAATGAAAGAGAAACAAAAACCACCACTTTTTAAAATTTGAAGAAGAGACTTAAACAGAAAAAAGGAAGAGTGAATAAGAGTTAATTTAGAGATATATAGAGAAAGTGGCAAGATAATATGTACACAATAAAAGATTTATAGAGAAAAACAGAGTGTGAGAGAAAGAGAGAGAGACAGAGAGAGAGAGAGAAAGAGAAAGAGAAAGAGAAAGAGACAGACAGACAGAGAGAGAGAGAGAGAGAGAGAGAGAGAGAGAGAGAGAGAGACAGAGAGAGAGACAGAGAGAGAGATGGTGAGACAGAGATGTCTTTCTCAGATCCTCATGCAGTGAAGTCTCATAGTTGCCTAATCAGGATTCTGAGCAGTTTCCTGCAGCGTCAGCATTCAGTGCCCCCCACCAACTTCCCAGCGCTTTGTGTTATAGCTTCTACTGTAACTCTACAGTATGTTAAAGATGTGCTGAGTGCTGGTCATCGTCTATATTGTAGACGTCTGCTTCCCCAAGGGTTTTTAAAAGCAGTTGAACACAGGATGTGCCGGCTGCCCTCATGCCAGTTTTCATTAAGAATGTATACTTTTCACCCCTCCCCCTCTCAGAAGTTAACTACTAAATCAATCCCTGCTCTGTTAACAGTTTAATAACACCCGAAACAAAAGCTACACTAAAATATTCCATCCCTCTTACAGATGATGTCCATCTGTATCAATCTAGAACTGTAGCAATCTAACATATTACATTCATTTGGCTCAATATTTGCAGGTGTCAGTTTTATTAGATAAACAGGCAGGCAAAATGACATGGAAAAATAGACAGGGAGATAGTTGGATGGAAGGACTGACAGAAATGATAACACAGATAAAAATATAGACAGAGTTGGAGATAGACAAACAAACAAATACTTGGATGGATGGATGGACGGACGGACGGACAGATAGATAGATAGACAGAGACTGACAGGATTTTTGATAGACAGACAGACATATATTTATATAGACAGAGAATTATCTAGACATAATTAGATACAGACTGACAGTTATTTAGACAAAGACAGACCGACTGCCAGATACTGTATATAGACAGAACGACAGACAGACTGACTTACAGCTATATAGACAAACAAACAGAAAAACCGACAGACTAACTGATATCTATAGCCAGACTAAAGACATTTAGACATACAGACTGCAGATAAACTCAGTTTTGAAAAAGAACATAGTTTCGAGTAAAGTACTGCAAAGTACCTTAAAAAAGAGCAATTTCTAAAGAAATACCTCTCTACATTAAACACTGCAGAAAATAACAACCATCTTCTTTTGCAATCCTCTGGATTTTCCATCTCACCATTTCCACAGAAACACACAGAAGCAGCATCCCTACGACTGCAGTGAGCCAATCACAGCCCAGAGTTTGAACTCTAGCCAAACTCTGCAAAAGTCCATCGTGACCCCACCCCCTTCCCACAGCGAGATTAAACGTGTGTGAGCACATATATGATCAAGACATTCTGCACCGCAAAGGTCAACGTTTACCTGACAGAAACAATCCTCTGTAAGCACCTGACCTTGTTTGTGTGTGTGTGTGTGTGTGTGTGTGTGTGCGCGCGTGTGTGTGTGTGTGTGTGTGAGAGAACAATGACGAGACACTGCAGTAGTTCACTCACGGGGGTCTGGTGCTGCACTGCTGCTGCTGCTGCTCCGTAGCTCCAGCTTGGCTTGGAGACTCGGAATCCTGTCTGAAAGGTGTGAGAGAGACAGGAAGAGAGGAGGGGAGGAGAGGAGAGGAGTGAGCGCAGGATGCTGCCAGTGCTTTGGCTTGCAGTAATGTATTCCTCTTCAGGCTCAGCGAATCTGCAACCCGGCTGATGCAGATCATCAAACCTCTGTGTGTGTGCGCAAGAGTGTGTACGTGTGTGAGTATGCGCTCGCCTGTGTGTGTGTGTGTGTGTGTGAGACAGCTGTGAAAATAAAATGCGAGTATGACGTGTATGTGAGTGCATGTGTTCGAGCATAGTGTGACTATGAAATAGTTTGTGTACACTGTGTGCAAGTTTGTGTGTGTGTGTGTGTGTGTGTGTGTGTGTGTGTGTGTGTGTTAAACAGCACTGCTCATACAGTATGAAAGACATCCAAAGCCAACTTTCATAAAACCATTTCTAGACTGCTGCACAAATGCACATAGACAGAAGCAGGTGGATACAAATATGTTGGTAAGAGGAGACAACAATAATTTCTTAATAATATTTGAGCGCAACAAAGTCGTAAAATCGGTTTTCTTTTCCACTAACTAACTAGTTTAAAACTCAAACCATATACTTGTACAACTTCTATACGTTTATAAATCTGAATCTATAAACTAACTTTTCAGAACTAAAGTAATTTGGTTAGAAACAAAAAAATCTAAAATGTTCCGATTTCCAAGTAAAAACATTAATTCTATACATACTGAAATGATATGTAATGATTTGTTTTGCATATATGATAGAACAAAGGCAAATAATCCAAGGTGAACGTGAATGTCACGTCTAAGGATCACCAGCACGAAGCTGTGAAACATCTCACCGGGCTAAACTTTCTTTTAGCTATCAGAGATCTGGAGGTGAAGGAACCGCATCTAATGATAAGCTCTGGTTTCTGTCTGGACCGTCTGAGGTGACGGAGCACGGCGGATTTGGTTCCATGCAGCTAAACATTCAACACTTGTTCCTGCTTAAAGCTCATGGAGCGTCACGTCACAGACACTTCAGCTACAAGCCGGCGTCCTTGAGGTAGAGACAGGAACATTTCTGTCGTCTCTGTCACTTCAAGTCTCGTAGACGTGTGGTGATAGACTTGCTTGAAGCAGCTTTCCATGTCACAGCATTTAGGTCAAGCTAAAAAGATCCGACCACCACAAGAGACAGAAAGAGCCAGACAAGACACGACAATGTGGTCCTAAGATATTTTCTTGCTTAAACATTCTGTGCTTCACATAATATGTTTTATGAAATAACAACAATAGTAGTTTACTGTAAATTACTGTAATTTTACACACGTAATTACGATTATATAATGTTTCTATTAAAATGTTTTTCTTGACTGATTTTTTTCATTGCTGTTTCGAGCTTTGAAAAAACACTAGGTGTTGTCAAGGGAAACATTTTTTACCAAGGTCAATAGCATAAGGAAAAGTCCTGAGTGTCAACATGATTTAAAGTGTCGTATTACACTGAAGCTTAAATTCCACTTAGGCTGCCAATTCTGATATGCAGCACAGGGACAACCTACATGGTGCAAAAATTCTAACGAAAAAGAAACGCACATGAGTGAAACTATAACGGACCAATCGCAGGACGGAAAGAAAAGCCAACAAATGAAAACTATTTAAAAGTTTCCAATCTAACACCAATTAACAAAACATTCAATCAAATTAAAACAAGTGAGTTTTTGTATTTAAAAGAATTGTTCTAGTACAGTGATTTTTACAGCATTTCAATTCCGTCTTTGTAACATCATTTTAAAATGTGGTAAAACCAAGACACTGTACAGTAATCGTAATTCGCGATCAAATATGACGTCATGCGCGGGGAAAACACCGCATTCCACAATACGTTGTCCTTAAAATAGAATGATCACATTAAATACTTGCAATATGACGATATGACAACATGGACCGACTAAGCAAAAGTTGGAGAACCCGATATAATTGTTTGTGATTGCGGTTTGCGCGTGCGCTGTTCACAAACACCCGAGCTCTGAATAAACATGTGCGGCGCACACTGACGCGGTCTTACCCTTTACGTCATGAAATATGCGCGTATTCTAGTTGTGGAAGAGAAATCCTCGCGTAAAATAAAAAACAGATACTGGCATCGCGAGCAAAGCCACGAGCTACAGCCTACGTCACCTGGCGGCAATAAAGGTCAGATGACGTTGCACGTTCGCGCGCGCGTGGCGCACGATGAGTACGAATTTTGCGTTGTAGCTAAAATTATTGTCCTTAACTATGTTTTCTTGGGTTTTGTCTGAAAAATGCATTTTTAGTGTTTAAAGTCGGACAGTGTTGGTGCAGTTTATGTTTGTTTTGATAATAACAAACAATAAATAAAAAAATAACTAGTAAAATAACGAATCGACATTTTTGTTGCCTCCAACAAAAATAAATGTAGTGCTTAGTTTTAGTGTTTTAAAATCTTGTAAACACGCTGTTTGGATGTGATTATTTATTGCTTCCCTTGCGGTCTCAACATGCATACTGCAATGCTTTTTCCCAAATATTCCACAAGATGGCAGTATCTGGTAAGACAAAAGTGACGCAAACTACCTCACTACAGTACTTCAATATGAGCGGATAATAGTTAAACGTGCAGTATTTAAAATATTTAAACGTTAAAACTATTTATTTTTTTATTCATTAAATGAAACATAGAATGTGATTATTGTAATATTGTAATTAATATAGAAAATGTATAATATCAGTTATATTACTACGTACATATCACCATTTTCTAAGCCACGTCATTGCTTTTAAAGACTTGGGGAGCTAGAATCTATCCCGGCATTTGGGCCAAAACTAGAGACATGGGTGACAAACACACATTCCAACACTTGAGGGGTTAATTTAGCATCTCGAATTCCCTTGACCTGACTCATTTTAGACAGAAAGGCCCCAACCGGATCTCAAATTTGGGTTTGTGATTGGAGTGCCAACCTGTTTTATTTTCCTTTGATTTTTTTTATTTAGTAGTTGAAGTCCAGTTGTAGGGAGTTGCAGGTTTGAATGCCGGTCCAGTCGGTTCTGCAACTGTGAAAAAGACACTGACCCCCACATGACCCCTGGACACCACTGCTCAAGGCTGCCCACTGCTCCGGGTTTGTGTGTGTTCACCTTACTGTGTGTGCGTACTGGATGGTTAAAAGCATGTTACAGTTTCGTTAAAGTGCCTAGTGGCCATATTGACAAACTCACTCACTCACTATATACCGTATGTGTCCCTTAAAATCATTTTCCGAGACAACGGATTAAACAAAGCATTAGTTGGCCTGAGCCAGCCTCTTCTCCGTGAGCATGTGCAAATCCACCAGCCACTGCGGCGATTACTGAAATATGCGGCTGGGCTTTGGGGTCTCACCACAGAGATTCCCCGGCTTTATTCCCTGGGCAGGCATCAGAATGTTTTACGTATTTATTTATTTGTGCATTTTACATAAAAAAAGCTTATGATGCACACAGAACTGTACCGAGGGAACGGTTATTAAACTTGCTTGTAAAGCAGGTAACCTCATGAGAATAGGGATTATATTCCGAAACACTATTGATGCAAATACACCCGCTGTTCTGTGTGTGAAACACTGCAAACTTAAAGCGTCCTCCTAAACACCCAACTTTCTCTTCCAGCCGTCTTTGTTGTGCTAAAGCCGCTTCTCAGGCAAGACGGGAATGAACAAAAAGCCTTTTGTAAACTAATTACGCAGAGCTATTCTTTGCCTTCTTGCAAGTAAAAACATCTTCTTTTATGATCAATTCACAGTCGTTCTCGCTGAATCGGACTTTGCCTACACTGCAGAAGCAAACAATACGGCGTATAATACATCATCACTCACAAGTTTGCATTTGCAGCCCTGTTTATAGGCCATAACAGAAGCTTTTGCCATTTCTAGTGCGATTTTTCACAACATCGGGCCTAAAACTGAGATGTCAGAAACATTTTTGACACGTTTCTGCACCAATTATAAACTTCTGGTCATTGACAAAAAGAAATGTCAAGCTTGCTGTGTATTTATCTCTTCCATCTGGACATCAGCGGTGCTCGCCACTGTTTGTCTGTGTAAAGTGGGCTGTTTATATTCACCTGTCGTGAATGCAGTCTGCATGTTTTCTGGTTCCGTCTCCGCTTCCCCCAGACCAGCCACACATGCCTTGTATCACTGGCACCTAAAGTCCCATCAACACCTTCAGCTCCACAGTGAGGAGACATCTGAACCCACAACCCCGCAGCTGCAGGAAACACGGGCATGCCATGTAATAAAGACACAGGGATTAAAGCATTGACTCACGCTCCTTCTTCTCTCCATTGCAGAGTAGAGGCTGATGTCTTTATGAGGAGATGGCGATGAAGTGTGCTGCCGTTCGTTGAGAGAAGAATCCGCAGGAGACACTGGGGTGGAATTGGCACCAGCGGACGGCTGGATTTGTGTTTGCTGGGAAAGTAAACGGTCTGGATTTGTTAATGCTGTCAGGGACTCAACACCACTGTGAATCAGACAAAGCAATTTATTTCTGCATTAATTTAGCTTTTGGAATGTTGGATGTTGGTCATAAAAAAAAAGTTGCTCAAAAATGCCATTGTCACGTACAGCAGATGTTTGACAACAAAGAATTTTTAGTTGCAAATTTACAGATCTTTCAAGCCTAACAGGTTCAGTGACTGAAGGGACTACAATACTTTTACCCTACAATACTTAAAATGAAGACACGGCTAAGTAAAATAAAAATGAAATTGACAGCATTATGTGATTCATTGCACAACCATACATGGTTTTATAAAGAGTAAAACACTCAGCGTATATTTAAAATTAAAAATATAAACATATCTTAAATATAGAATTAGACACAAGATTAAACATAGATTTACATATTGAATGTATAAACATATTGAATTTACATATGAAATGCATATGGAATATAAACAGAATTAATATTTTCTAATATTCTAATATTTCTAATAATTCAAGTGTGTAATATTTTTTTTTAAAAACCATGCATATATTTATTCCATTCCTGTTTGCTTTAAACATGTTATGTACAGCAACTGAAACCACTTTATAATAGTGTGAAGTTTGTAGTGCAGCTGAAGAGCAGTAACCACCTTCTTCCCATCGCTGGATCAGGTTTGCCAAGTGTAATGTCCTTTACAGGAGACCCTGACCTCAGCATATGGACTTTATCGATTTACCATCCCTTCCTTTAAATACCTCAAATCCCCATGCACTCAGGAGATTTACACACAAAACATCATGGTATAATGTTTCCGCCTCTCTTTCGATGGGACTTTTATACTCTGCCAACATGTTTGCATTTGGTCTGTTGGTCATGGTAGAAGGATTCACACAGCAACAGGGCTTTTTCTGTTAAAACTTGGCTTGGTTTACATGGCACAGCTCATTATCCAGCACCACTTGTCTTAAACATAGTTCACGCAGCATTGAGAAGAGAAAAATGTCAGATGTCAGTGCAGCAGAAACCTTTTGATAATTTGAGTAAAAATACAACAAACGGCTTTAGTTCCTTGTAGTTATTTCTATGAATAATATTTTACATCGTAATATATATATATATATATATATATATAATTATAATGTTTTTAACTTTTTCATATTAATTGGAACACCTTGCCAATTGAAACAAATACCTTTGGTGTTTGTTGGCTTGCATTTGTGTATTGGCTATGTGTTTATGTTGATTAAACAGGGCCAATTGATAAACTTAAATAGTAATGTTTTAATACTTTTTCGCCGATTAAACTGTATAAATCGTTTCATTTTTTTTAATATTTTAGCACTTTGAACATTTCTTGAAATGAATTACTTTATGAATAACATTATTAATGATAAGTGAATTTATATATGCAAAATGTGTTGAGCAATAAGTTATGTCTTTGATATTTGGTGGTTGGTTATTTTTTTAATATGGAATAAATGTATATTTTTTTCTTTTTAGTTTTCAGACCTGTCTATGTTTCTATAGTATCACAGTAGAAAAGGAAAAAAGTAAATGCAAAACCTACCTGTAGTACAGTGCAATGCTGTCGGATGCTGTCCATATTCAAACAACATCTGGATGTTAGTATTCAATCATTATGAAATCTAAAAGAAACATAAATCTCACAGCCCGCGTTCCTAATCTAAACTAAAAAGACAGACTGACTAAACTCAGATGCGTATTTTGACAGATGAGTATTTTGACAGATCGGTTTGTTTTCATTTTCAATGGGTATTTGTCTGTTTTAAAAGGGTGAAAATTGATGTTTCAGCCAATTGACCAACACAGACATGCATTACTGTTCGGTCACCGCAGCTGGAGAGGCCCGTGGAACTTCTCTGGTGCTAGTCAGCGGAGCCGGCGTCCATCCTCAGGCCCTGCGCTCTGAAGCAGAAGAAAGACAACAAAGTTCAGCTGGCATCTCCACGGCTTGTGCGGTGCACAGGGCCCGTTCCTCCCCTGGATTTGCTCTTCCAGTTGCTTCCTGATGTCTGCTGTGGGCTACTGTCACCGATTTAACCATTACACGCCTGTGATGTGCCTATTATTGTGACTGTGGGAAGAACCCCTAACATTAGGAGATGCAGTGTAAGCCACATAAATTAAATTATTAAATGCTGTTCTGATTTCGCAACGTGGATTTTTTTAGTGCAGACCCGAAGCGACGCAGTGTGCTGTCGACAGGGGGCGCTCTTATCAATTACAGGGCTTTGATAGTCATCAACCTGGGCTAAAAACGCAATGGAATCCAATAAGTGACATTTTAGTATTCGAAACAGATTTTTTTTTTTTTTTCAAATACAGTGTAGCTTTCATTCTGCTGTTGGCAACCCAAGTGAGATGGGTTCAAATCCATGGGTGGAGTTGAATGAAATCTTAATGGCAGATACTGTAGGTAATTCTGAAATTCCCAACTCAGATTCACTTCTTTCCCTAAACCTTCCACTTTCGCTTTTTGACAGAGCGTGTGTGGTACACATTTTCCAGACATAAATATGTTACTGACTGAGCGCAGGGAATTTATAACTGGTTAAAACAGCTGCACGTGAAGCAGATGTTCGGCCAAGTCGGACAGTAAATCGTAAACCAACTGCAGTGTCACAACAGCCCGGGCCGCTGGTGAGGAAGATGCAAACAACCACGAGGACGAGAAAACATCGGCAGGCTTACTTTTATTAGATAAACCCGTGGGGTCAAGAGACATGATAGTGAATGACGGCCATTGCAGATGCATCGTTCTGATGGAGTTGATGAAGGAGGGATGTAAGAGGATACTGAAGATTAGGAAGGGAATTGCTACAGCACACTGGCAGCTTTTGTGAGCCAGAGTCCGAGGAGAAAATCTCTCCTGAGGCAAAAAGTCTGTCTCAAAGCACCAGGCCCATTACAGAGACAACAACTTGTTTTCAGGCTTCTCTGAGTTACAGGCCGAGTTAGAGAAGACGGTCTAGAGAGACAGGACATGTGAGAAAGGTCATATAAAAGCATTGTGAGACACAAATAGATGTTGTGTGGTGTTTCCGTATCGAAAGAAAAAAGCAGATTAAATGCAGTGGAATTCTCTTGATATAAGATGGTGAGATGATGATAAAAGCACAGACCTTGAAAAAAAAAAACTTGAGACTTCATTTAAATATTTATAGAGGCAATTTCATCAAAGATTTAATGCTTGTTCTGTAAAAATTAAAGTTAATTAAATTAAATTTAGTTAATTAAAAAAAAGATGTTAATTCCTTAAAAAATGTAAACATTGTTTGTGGTTGCTGCCTTTTTGCCCTTCATGTATGTAGTGTTGTTTTTATCTTTTTTTTTTCTATCTATGACATTCAGTATTTTTACTACACATTATTAGAAACGTTTGCTTTGTTTGGAAACGTTAAACTATTTTGGTTGCTTTATTTTAACAATCTTATACTATTGCTATTACTGATTCTGTTGAATAAACAACATACGTCCACTCATGCTTACATACTTAAATACTCAAAATCCTTTGACTTTTTTTTTTTCAAAATCCTTTGTATTTTTGGCTTTTTAATACGTCATAAAAAGCCATTTAAATATATAGCTCCAAACTCTGCTTTCGATATTCATTCTTCACAAAATTATCTTATTGCGTTTTTTTGTGTTGCTTTCAGTGTGTTTTTATCTACTTAAAAAGATGTTCAAACACTGAATTCATCCTTTCTACGTCCCATTTTTGAATCAATGTTTGAAAGACATTGATTTACTCATTGAGACACTGACTCAATTTACTCATTCAACACAGTCATGATGTGTGAATTATGTGTTTTATCCAGATATTTTTGAGCCTCAATGGCATTTGTTTGTCATTAAACACTGGAAATCTTCAAAAAAGATTAATGATTAAGTTGTGCTTAAATGTACAAAAGTCAAAGATTTTAAAAGTCAAGACCTCTAAGATTCTAAGATTTTTGAATAATTGAAAAATGTATGGATGAATATTTTATTAAAATGTGGATACAAATGTTTAAAAACAGTACTTAAAAATTCATACAGTTTTCATCACTCAAATACACAGCTTTAAAAATGAAAAGAGTTAAAGATTTACAATTCAATGTCTGTAGCACAAAACTTGTTCTCTATCCCTACGTCTCTCGCCGCTAAAGACCGAAGGGTAGTTCGGTCTCAAAGCTGTTTTGTAATGCTCCACTTATTAAAAAGCAATGCTGGGGTCCCAAAGGTGGCTCAATTCAGCCGGTGCGCACAAGCACAGAACGAACGATGTTTGGTTTGTGTGGTTCGTATTAGCATGGATGGTGGGCTAAGCTCCATAACGAAGCCTTTGCAAACCTTCTCAAACAGAGGCCTGGTTCTCAGTGCCCACATCACAGTGGTCTCCTATCAGACAATCCATCTCTTCTGAAATACCTGGTATAAATCTCCTTCATTTTCTCAGAGTTTTTTTTTCGTAAATGTACAGGCTTCAAGGTAAAGGCCACTCTTTACTTGAATTCCTCAATTTCCTGGATGAGCTAAAAAGCCCTGACTGCTTTGATAGAGACTTACTAGTTTGATCATTAAGTATTTGGACACTTCTAGATGCTTAAGTCACATTTTATTGAGTTGGAGCATTAAATGATATAGTGTAATCAAATGATTCTACAGGTGACAGCTCACTTTGCTAAAAAATGTGTGAGTGTGTGTGTGGGTCTGTGTATGTGTAATATAATTTATATACATACACAAATATATACGTAAATAATTTATATAAGTATGTATATATTAGTACTAATAGAAGTAGATACTGTATAATATAATATAATATATTTAATAAACACACACATATATACAAATGTATGTAATATTTTACTTTTAAATAATTAATATGGTAATTGTTATGTAATTAATTAAGTTGTCAATTACATTTTTTGTATTTTGTTAATTGTTTAATTTGCTTTTAAGTATGTATTACATTATGTAAATTATTTATTAAATATGTATTGTGTTTTTTATTCAGATGTTCAAGCATCTGCTGATTATTTGTTGATTGATACAATCTTTAATATGTATTGTATGTACAATTGTGTGTTACTATTTTTTTTTTTTCTTTTTTCATTTAATACCGGGGTAACACCACGGTCACTTTTCCTTCATCTCGGTGTCTCTGCTGCTGACGTCCATCACACTCTTCAGCTCCAGATCCTTCTCTAGCTGCCTCCAGCTGCAAGGAAAACTGTTGACAACCGCTTTCAGCACGTCACTCATATAAAGCTGCTACATTTCCCTCAGACATATCAAGGGCCTCGCTTTTTTTAGCAACCATAAAGCCCAGTTTGTTCTCACGATGTCTTCAAAAATGTATTTCAAGCACTTGCGTTGAGAGTCACAAGCATGTAGACTAAGCACATGAATCCTATTTTCCATTTTATGAAACAGAAGGGTCTTATTCATTTGGGCTTCACCATTTGATCACAATCTGCATTTAATGACAATTTGAAGAAATTATGCAAACGACAGCCCCGGATGACCCTCCGGTGCTAATCCGTTTAAGGTACTCAAAAATCCCATGTTAGAACCTCCAGATTTTCAGGTCAGGATTTGAGAGAACAGTCAGAGATTTCTCTCCAAATAAAGGACATTTTTGGCAAATAAATATATTGAAGCGGCCATTCAAAAGCCCTCCGCTTGATACCCACACGGACTCGTACAGCAAGACTGCAGCTGTTCCTCCCATTTCTCTTGTTGCATGTGAGGAAAAACATTAAGCAGCATGGGCATTCTCCCCACTTTTCTCATTACACAACTCTCCTCATTCTGGCACAACATCACAACCTTCCTTCATACACATCTGTGGGCACAATGAGCTCCGGCCTGAAGGATGGGGGAGGACGGAATCTCAGCTGTTGAAGTTGTCAGAACCCTGGGAAAGTTCTCTCTCTTTCTCTTTCTCAGTCTCTCACTCTATTTCTCTCCCTCCTTCTCTTGGTTTCCTACTTTCCTACACGCTCCCCTCTTATTCGATGCCTCTGAAACCTGAGGCCGTGCCTCTGATCATTATTTGAAATAAACCCCAGTGACAGGCAACAGAGGTACCACAGGGCTTTGTGGAACATATATCCTGAATATCTATCTATCTATCTATCTATCTATCTATCTATCTATCTATCTATCTATCTATCTATCTATCTATCTATCTATCTATCTATCTATCTATCTATCTATCTATCTATTGATTTATTTTCACTGATAAATCTATCGATTTATCTATCTATAATTTTGAAATAAAAACATGTGATAAAAAATTGCATTTTACAAAAAATCCAAGAAAATAACCCTAGTGTGTTGAGAAACATGCACATAGAACCAGGTAGATCAGAGTGGCTGTCATCCTCCTCTGAATGAGCCCCGTCTCAGCTCAGCGCTGTCCTCAGATCAGTGTGCGCTCATAATGAGGCAAGCGATCTATGCGGCTTTGTAATCCCACTCTCGTCTGGATCTTAAATTCAGTCATAATTGCCCTTTTCCCGAACACAGGTTAATTTCAGACTATGCCGCTGTCTGCACGTGGGGACAATGCGAGAGGGATTTCGTATTTTCATACCAATGAGACTTCGGAGAGAGCATAATAGATTTAACCCAGGTGTCGAGAAGAGGAAACACATCAGCTGATTTGCCTTCTCGGGGATTAAGATTATTTTCGAAAATGAGACACCATCGCCCCAGAAATGATGAATTTGGTATATGTAATAAAACCACCATTATGTCAGCACAGGACATAAAAGGTCAGGGAGAAATTTAATGCAATAATCTGTGGCTCAGTCAGTTTAAGTGGAATGACAGAGACTGATATTATTCTGGATTTATACACACTTCTGATTGTCACCATTCAACAGTAATCTATTATCATCAGGCCTATAGAAATCGACTGGAATCCTTTAGAAAGAAATACTGGTTTATGTTAGAATCAAGGCTTTAGACTAGTAAGTACTACTTGTAAGCCTCTATTCTTCATCTAATATTGACACAATCAAAGCTTATGAGGATGGCGGAACAAAGCGCCACTCGAGAAAAGCGGAATTGAAATCTACTCGGACTGAAAACTCACAAACAAGACGCTTTATCTCTCAAGACTGCATGTTTTACACCACATATGGGACCCTACATAATAATTATTGTGTCTTCTATTCAAAAGAAAACCGCACTTGGAGAACAGTCCTCGCTTGTGTTATCAAACCAAGACGTGGCAACTTTATCGGCCTCTGTGTCCAAGAGCCGGTTGGTGCTGCACACAAAGCCTCGGGGTCCAGAGAAAGATGCTCTGGCACGACACAGCCACCTTTTATTAGCGTCATAATTAATGACCCGCAGTGCTGCCGATTTGAAAAGAATTCTGTTTCCTTTATGGCAGTCTAAAAAAAATTAAAAAGCAAAAAGGGGGCCAAAATGCTGAATTAGTAAGAAAGTGGGGACAGCTCTGGGATAACACAAACAAGGCCAAACATCAGTCTTACACACAGACATGGCGGAGAAACAAACGGCTGATTCTTTTCGCAGCCCGATGGGACTGCTGATTAAATTAGAAAGCTGTAAAAGTGACAATAAAAGTGCTTGAGGATAGAAAACAACAGTGCGCTGCAGGCCCGCAAAAGCACGAGAGCCATTCAGCAAGGGTTTTTTTTGCTGAGGATATCATACAAAACCCATATGTAAATTAGAAAACATAAATACACTGCTGTCGCAATGTGTGAGTGATTGAATAATGTTCTGAGCATCAGCACAGAAGCTTCACTGTTCAAGCTTTAAAGTGCACAGTGGTTCTGCTTCCATCATTATTGCTTGCTTGATGAGTAATTTTTCACTTTAAAAATGCACGTAAAATTGTTTTTTGTTCATTTTAATTAACTGTTTATTTAACATTTTAATAATCTGACAAATTTTCCATAAACACACCTGAGGTGTAAAGGTACATGAAGACTATACATGAATAAAAGTATCGATACCTTACAGTAAAAGTTACTCTGATACAAGTAACAAGTCGTCAAATACAAGAACACTTGTGTAAAAGTCGTAAAGTATCCCATTTTAAAAGAACTTAAGTATATTACTCACATTTAATTTACACTAAAAATACAATGTGAAAAGAAACTCTTTATATATGAGGTTTTATTTTCTAAAAATATATTACTTCCTAATATAGAAATTAAATTTAACACCTCAATGTTGTACACTGGCAGAACAAAATGGTCAAAGCCAGTCCCAGTCAAATGTCAAAAAGCCAGTCCCAGTCAAACTAAAATGTGCAAAAAAGGCACAAGCTAAGAAAATAGTAAAATGAAATTCAGTTGACTTTGATGTGATTCACCTCTCAATCTAACAAGGGGGGAATATTTTTATTCAGCTTTAATAAAAGCTGGTACTTGGAACTTATTCTAGCTCTTATAGGTCTGAAAATGAGGCCAGCACTGCTAAACATTGTTTACACATGTTTTTGCTCATAAATAGCATCTAGTACCTTCAGCACCCTGCAGATGGCGATATCGCCTTGTCCACCCAAGAAATGCACCTGCTTTTATCCGCATAAATATACGTAGTATTTTATATTTGTCTAGCTGAACCAACAGTTGCATCTATGAGAAACACAAAAACCTAGAGGGAAAAAAGAATGAAAAAATAGGGTACAAAATGAATTTTTTTCATCAATAGTGGTGAAACATCCAAACTCATTAATATTTTGCTGAGTAATTGTTGGCTTCAGCCTGATGTGCAATTTCACAGATTTTGCGGATCTTTTGCTGAGGATTTCTTTCCACGGGAGCTGAAAAGCCATTTGGCCCGGTCTGCTCCAGTGTGTCAAGTATGAGAAGTCCAATTTTCTCATAATATGAAGGTTGTGACAGAATCGGCGCTGGTCTGGGTCGGACATAATGACAACATCACTGTAAATTGTTTTTGGGGGAGTCTTGGTTAAGAACGAGTGGAATTAGCATCGAGGCACAGTCACACGGTCGAGGCGGCTGAGAAATAGAATAGATTTTTCATCTCGGTGTGTCACTTTAGATTTTCGGAGATGCTCAGTGGCAGGTACATGTGATTAGTAACACTTGAACTACGCAATTAACTTTTTAGTCGATCAATCTCGCAGTGCCGCACTTGCATCTGAGAGCAGAAGAGAATACAAATATTTCCATTTGACTTGGAATCGATTGAAATGTACTCATCAGATTTAGATCTGCATCAATATTCTCATGTCTGATTATTTTGGAATCAGTCGAAAGCGAAGAGCAAAGCTGCGTTCTGTCAGGAACCGTGAAAAAACACGAGTGAAGGTCACTGCGGCCTGTTTTACCTTGTTTGTGATATGCCGCAGCGCTCTGTTCTCCTCTGGTGTCTTCATGAGTTCAAGCCTCCAGCATTCCTCCAGCGTCCAGCAGCTCCGCTCTTCACTCGGCCTCTTTGTGGCTCTCAGTGTGGCGGGGTCAGGAGACCGAGAGCTGCCGCTTCACACAACTTCAATGTTCATTTCCCTTTCATCTTGTGTGTGAAATTGCTGCTGGTGTGGCGCTGACCTCAGCATTATGAGGTCAAGTGTTGAAATCTGATGTGCGCCTCTCAGGCAGACACTGCAGTGAGACAGATAGAAGAGTTGGAGGGGAGGAAGCGTCTGTTCTGCCGTTTTGAGAGCTTTATTTGGTGCAAAGCAAGTCTTCACATGTGAGGAAGAGGATGAAGTTAACTACTTACGTGTGATTGCTCTCCTCTCTTTAGCTTTTGCAAATATTAAATTCTCTGTCTTTGTTCATTTTCTCCTTCTTTCTTATTTTCAATTTGATCGCATGGCAGTCTGTATAGTTATCTATATAACTGTCTGTCTGTCTCTAAATTTCTACTTACTCTCTGTCTGTCTAGCTGTCTGTCAGCAATAAATGTTTTTGTTCTTTCAGTCTATATTTGCTCATCTATCTATCTATCTATCTATCTATCTATCTATCTATCTATCTATCTATCTATCTATCTATCTATCTGTCTATCTGTCTATCTGTCTGTCTGTCTGTCTGTCTGTCTGTCTATCTATCTATCTATCTATCTATCTATCTATCTATCTATCTATCAGTCTATCGGTCTATCTATCTCTCCCTCTCTCTCTCTCTTTCTCTCTACCTATCTTCTTTCTTTCTGTCTATGCTATCTCTGTCTTAAGTCGTTCTGACTGACGTTACATTCCTCGTGTCTTTCAATCTATATTTGTCTTGCTCTCTCTGTCTGTCTTTCTGTCATCTGTCTGTCTATCACATATTTGTCTAAAGTCGTATGTCTGCCTTGAGTTGTATGTTTCTACACACACTTACACTCAGCTAAATACATTTTATTTTGAAAATATTTTTATACACAATGACAATATTATATTATACACACTCATGCACGCACGCATGCACGAACAAACACACACACACACACACACACACGCACACACACGCACGCACAC
>CM051495.1:13716425-13735865 GCA_028031935.1 Paedocypris micromegethes
ACACACACACACACACACACACACACTGTTCACTGTTGATATAAAGTTCCCAGCACTTGAATTTGCATATAGATATCACCTGGCCATTGGCATGCATCTCCACCATCATCTTCAGAACCGTCTTTCACCTCAGAATTACATACCTCCGCTTTTGTGCTCCTTGCAATTTTCACCATAACTTTGTGAACGAAACGCGTGAGTTAACATCTTTTCTTCTGAAGATATTTCTAATCATAAATAAATGCAATCTCTGGCGAGGAACAGGGGGTGCGGAGCGGGAGCAACATCAGTAGATAACCAGTAGATATGATTTCCACGATAAGACTCTGTAATTTGGCTTTTAGAGATAACTACAGGGGCTGTCAAGCTGAACGGCAGCAGTTTACTATTTGTTTCATTTTTTAACACATTTTTATCTTGCCAGTTGAAGGGCTTTTCATCTTGATGGTTTTCTTTCTTTTTTTTCTTCTTCTCTTTTTTCTTTTGCATTTGCGCCAGAAGGTGAGATCAGAAGCCGTCAGACTGCCGTGTTTTAAAGCGATGGACAAAATACAAACATTTGAAAATGTATTTCATGGCTGTTATGTTGCGTTTCATGGCCTGAGCTCTGCACTGGGGCGCTGCCTGGATGCCTTAATTTGTATAGAAATTGTAATCATTTGTTCATTTCAAGGTGAAAATTGCATTTTTTAATTTAAATTGTATCCTGCTTGATAGCCTATTATCTAGAAAAATAGTCTTAGTGTGTTAAAGCCTATTCTAATCTGTTTAAAGAAATATTTTTACTGCATACCTGCAGCATCTTTATATTTACACACACACACACACACACGCACACACACATACACACACACACACACACACNTATATATATATATATATATACACACACAGTTTTTCTCAGTCGCTTTAGTACAATTGAAGTTTGCATATCTGTGTGTGCATTTCTCAAAACAGTTTGTACAAACAGCACAACACTGGATTTCTTGCAAAAGCCTGTAACTTGCTCAAAATCTTTAGTTCATCTCTCCAAACCAAGTCTTTATGTCATTGAACATGTCAGTGCTATCAGAATGTCAAGTCTTTGTGTCATTGTCTACGAACAAGACAGTCAAATTACTTTGATTGCAAGAGGCTGGACAAGATTCACATTTATACATTTATTGTTTATATTGTAATTTGTTGACAGACCATGTCATACCAACATAGAAAAAACCCACTGCAAACAGTAACACAAAGGAGAAAAAAGATAGGACAATATTCTGTACAACAGTACAGGCAGTGCAGTAATTGGTGTGATCTTCTTACACCTCTCGTCGTTCCTGTATGTTACGCCACGAATTCTCATCCACATCACAGCCCAATTCCTTGTCCTTCCATTGTCAGACACAGAACATTGTGTTGTGCTTCAGCCATATACAGTATATACTTACCCATTGATTGTCAATGAGATGCACCTTTGTTAGAGGAAGTCAAGTCACCTGAGAGCAAGTTACCAATTCAGGACAGATTTAGAAAAAAACATATAATGGAGATATATAAAAATATGTTTTTCACATTATGACAACTTGATAAACCATTTTGCAGTTAATGACTTATGCGATGAACTAATAACTAGGTGTTTTGAGGAGTAAGACTATTGCACAGTGAACTATGTAATACATTTTGATCAACATGACATAAACAATTGATAATGTATCAAAGAGCAGAGAATTGTACATAATCATTTGCATGATGTATCAAAGCAATTGCAACTTGTTCAAAGAAGTGAGAAACTGCTTATATGATGTGCACAAGTGACATCATGATGTGAAGATTGAACAAATAGTTTTGAGAATTTCAATTCTGATTTGAGAATTGTACTGAAGCGACTGAGAAAAAATGTAATAGAATAGAATAGAATAGAATAGAATAGAAAGCCTTTATTGCCATAGTATCACAGGGCTACAATGAAATTGGTATTGCTACTCCGAATGGTAAAAAAAGAAAAATGTGATGACAAGATTAAAATAAACACACTCACTAAGACTACAATATAAATAATTAATATATGTATTCATACACAGAACAAGCATATGTTTATATATAACACATCGACTGTTTACAGTATAAGTGAGTATATGCAGCATTTTGTATTTATGTGCTGTAAATATATATGGCTACATGTACGTGTGTACATACAGGTACTGTGAGTGTGTGTCGATTTAAGTATGTGTTTATCATGTTCATTTTTTAATCTATACTGAGGGTATCGAGAGAGAATTTGATCCTATGGGACATAAAAGGAAGCAAGACATAAGGAAAAAGTGTTGACTGCTCTAAGAGTTTTTTTTTACAATGGTGTATTGAGTGTGTGGGGTTAAAACGACTCCCTGCTCACTCACAGCTTAATTTTGCAGTGATGCTGGAGTGTGGAGATTAGAGTCTTGGGGCAAGGAGGGGCACACAGAGGCTGGTTGAGGGATGCCAAGGTTACTATGGGGGGCTATAATCTAGTATTAGGCGCCTAGAGACAGCAAATAAAAGAGTGGGTTTAGAAGAGAAACTTCATATGAATTGTGAGGAGATATAAAATTGTCTCACCCTATTGACATCTGTATGGAAAAAAATCCATATTAGTGGAGTATAATGGTTTACAAAAGCTGAATGTGGTGAACAAAGAGATCTGTCAAAAGGAGACATTCTTCTGTATGTAACAATCTTCGGCTAAGCACTTACTTACCAGTCCAGGTTATTAGCCAATCATGCGATCTGTCGGTGTAAGCTGATTGTAGGAATGTCGAATCCCCTCGGTGAAGATCAGACACTCAGGCTCAGGTACATAATGTATCCTGGAATAATTATAGGATTTAAAGAGATGTTAGGCTTTGTAAGTGCTTCCTTTGTTACATTCACGAAAGGTTGACACTACAGAGTTTCTCAAACAGAATAATAACTGCCGGGAGACTGGTGGAAATCTTCAGGCGTTTTAATCAGTCCTTTCCTTGTGGCATGTTTTTCAGTCAAAAGACTGAGTGATCATTGTGAGAGCCATGCGTTTCAAAAGTCACTAATTAGTACCTTGGAATGTCAAATGCATTTTATTTCAATATTGTTTTTCAAAAAAATTCATTTTTAAAAGATTTTTGCTAAAAGGCTTATGTTTTGCTCAAAACTGTTAAACTGTAATGTTGTTAAATAAATAAACAAAAATATTTTTTTATACAAGTTATTTCACTGTTAAAACAATAAGCAATTTCACAATACAGACCATACCGGAATTTAACTGATAAAAACTATTACACAATAATGTGTTTATTAATTATAGTTTCTTTTACACTTTTTGAAAATACAATACAATAATTTGTACTCACATTGTTTTAACTGCTTAGTCTTAAGCTTAAAGCATGTTGTATTGAATGCCAACACTAGGGGGAATGCCAAGGGTCAGTCTTATCAGTCTCTTAAGACTTCATCTGTTGATGCAGAACGAGTATCTGAGGCTGGTGCTAATGTGGGCAAGGTTCAATATGTTTTGGTCCCTTCTGTCAGGGAACCAAACTTACACAAGTAACCAGAACCTTCCTTATATGTCAGTCTCAGCAACTTTGTGTTGACTACCGACACTGGAAAAACATAATCTCAATCTGAAATTTACAGTAGCCTTCAACAATCAATCAGAGTGATGTGTTGCAATCAAAATGAATGAATGTTTTATATGACTCGGAATGAACGAGTTGCCTCAGTGAACGATTTGTATTATATGTTGTTTGCTGAATATTTTTGGAATACATTTAAACAACTTGTTTTCCCAGAGTGAAACTCACCGCCTTTGTTGTTGCGAACAACAGCTGCATTGATCAAGTCACAGTACAGCTGTAATAACCAGGTTTCCAATATCCTGTCGTACCAATGTTGGTGGAGAAAACCCTACAGCTACAAACTCTTTTATAGGCCTATTAAAAATTTTTGCCTGTAACAATACAAATAAATATTCTTGACAATAAATATACAGGCATTGAGCATGCATGTTTAAAAATCATCCCAGCAGCCGCGTTCTCTCTCTCAAAGCAATATTCCAAATATTTCAAAAAGACATTGTATGACATCATGTTGCATTAAAGGCAGCTGAATCATAAAAGGGAATCCTTAGTGCAATATCACATTCCACAAATATTTCATCACCGTGAGAATCTCATGAAATGGACCCAGATGCCCGAACTTCAACTTGTTTACAGTGAGAATACTTTTACAGTTCTTCATCCCCAAAAATAAACCAATATATAATAAATATACCTCTTTTTATGAGACATTTCATATAACACACTAGAAATGTAAGAGACACAGCATTTTTGTAGCGCAATTGTTCGGACCACCACTGGTTAAAGGTTAAATTCTCATGAGAAATTCTAAGTCCTTTCAGTGCAACTAAGTTCTGTTAGGCCTCAAAGGAACGGGGTCCAAAACACACACTGTCAGGGGCTGTAAATAGGGATAAAACAGATAGGAATATTAGTTTCAGAATAAATCTTCTGGAACTTCAAATAATTTAAAATATTTTGTCCATTAAAATATATTTTGTCAAAATTGTTTTTATGAACAATTTAGAAATAAGAACATGTTGCAAAAAATAGCCAACATGGATACCGATTATGCAAATTTTAAGCATTCAAGGTTTGTGTGATAATTAAAAGATTTTGTCAAAATCATTAGAATCCCAGAAAAGGCATAAATTTGTTTGATTGTTAACATGTAATACACAGTATTATTCTGGACAGCATTTCAGAGAGCTTTAAAGAAGAGGTGGCATTTGCATTTCCAGTGTCTAGAAAATTCTAGACCACCACATTAAACACCACCACAAATGTTTGTGCTTTTGAATGATTTTAGCAGAATTGTACAAAATCTGAACATGCTGAATTCATTTGCATTGAATTTATAGCAGTAGAAAGTATATTAGAGTATTTATATTAGAAGCACATATTATATTAGTCCAGCAAAGAATGATAAGCTACATTTGCAGGGTCTGATACACAATGGGCAGTAACATCACCCGAATACTGACCCAAATGAGGCGGTCTGACAAGGTGGATTCAGTGTTCCAATTTTACCACTATTGCCATTGTTTATAGGCGAGGGAGCAGCAGTTCTTGAACTAACAACACTAGAACATTTGCAAGCCTTTCATTCACAGCTTATATTTAGTAGAGCATCCCGCTGATGCTGAGTGACGTGTTCTGTAACCTTGTGAATAGACTTCACCAATTCAAAAGCAACAACAAATTGCAAATCCATACTGTACACGTTGTTCCACGCTGTAATGGAACGTAAGTAGTTTAGATTAAAAAAAATGCAGGCACTCTGAAAAAATTAGTCCTAATCAAAAGAAGAAAAAGAAATTGGCTCTCATCTTCCCCGTCTAAGGGAATAGACGTTTGTTGGTGCTCCTCGCCAAGACTGTGGCCTTATGGTAAAGAGAGCAGCGAATTCCCTCAGGCTCTTACTCCAGCCCTTCACTGAATCTCTGTGTTGTGACACTGTCTGCAACACTTCCCTCCATTCACTTACAGTGCTACTCAATTACTTGAAACCGATATTTTTAGTATCTTAAATCACCACCGCTGTCATGATACTCTCCACTTCAAAGCGGCTGTAAAAAATACAGCATTGTTAAGACAGGGATTAAATCATGATTACAGTCGACAGCAGCGTCAAAAGATGAACACAATCAATTGTCTTGGTTTTCTGTAATAAAGAATTTATATTTTTGAGATTCGAAGCATGAGGGGCAGCTAACTATAAATTCAGTTTTTAAGTGTCTCTGGTGAATGATGTATTTACAAAATGCACTTTAAATGTTTGGTTTAGTTCTAGTGTTTTATTATCGTAGCACAAAAGATTATTGTAGCTCTAATGTTCGGTTTATAATTTGATTCATCGATTCATCAAATCATAATGTCGATTTTAAATAACTATAACACAGTTCAATAATCTATGAATTTGCATAAAGGTGTCTTGTAAGAACGAAGCAAACGTTGTGTAATTTTCCACTTTTTCAGCTTTATTCCATAACAGAAATGCCAGTGCTACAGTAAAGACACCAACAGGCTGAAGGTAGTAAATGCCAATACAAGTTCCCACTATGCTAGTATTTCATACAGCTGAATAAATTATACCATGATATTATACACACATGCTGAACAGAATCATATTAAAACAAATTACAGTTACGCAAAAAGATAAACAACAAAATAATAAAGAGTGAATGAGGTTGGTGAGATTAAAATGTATTTCCACTCAGATAGTGCTTTAAATATCTCAACAGAAGAATGAATGCTATAGACATAAAAACCTTGACTTTTACACTTTTACAGTAAAATTTACAGTAGAAAAGTGTTTAATTGGCACATATATGACGGTTTTTCATGTTTCGCTGACCCAATCAAGCATCTTTAGCTTAAGACCACAGAATTTCAGCAAAAACTATAAACAAAAAAGCAATTTTGATTTGAAAAGCAATTTTAGAACATTAATGCATGAATGTGTCAGATTTCAGCTGAAAGGCTCAATAAATTAGATTAGAATTTTTTCAAAAGTATTTTACAGTGGCTGGTTGGGTCTGATTCGTTGATAAAAACGTAGCAACAATATTGAAGAAATGGAACACACTTCTCGACTTAAATGACTGGAATTAAAAAGTTCTATTTGTGTCATTTGGTCATAACTATATAATAAGTAGAAAATCGTTAAAATACTGATATTTTACCTTCAAAAACCAGAAATTATTTTTCCGCTTAACAACTCAAGACTTTTGGAATGTTGGATCAATTTCCAAATGCAAATATGCATTATGGGCATCCTATGCTGTAAAGATAAACAGTGCGTCTTTATCAGGAAAGAATGTTAAAAAGCAAGGCCTTGTGGTTAAGATAGAAACATAAACTAAACACAATAATAAGTAAAGGATGTAAACAAAGAATAATTACAATACTAAATGCAACGGCAATAGGAACAATCACGTTGATCAGAACAAATACATTTATAATACCATCCTATCGAGTCCCATGAACATGGTCCGAATATTTGGAAATGGCCAAGTAGCTTCAGTGTTTTGCGTTCAGGCCCCGGGCTATATTTTGAAGGGTGTTTTTTTTGCGGAAAAACACGCAGGGATCAAAACGAGTAAGAAGATGTTGCACAAAAGTGTCCTTCTTTCATTTTTGGTTTTGATTTTTTGTAGCTGTTGTTTAAATGGAATGGCTTTAGTATTCACACTGATGTAGCTAGAAAGTCTGAGACTTGGTGGTCTTCTCCTGGTTCGGCCCTCACCGGGTGCAGCAGGACGAGTGAACAGATGCTGGTGAAGGGAATGATCCGGAGCAGGTCCGTCAATAAGCCTGTCCGGTCTCCACCTGAAGCAGACCGAGCACTGCTGAGTGTTCTCCCAGCTTCATCCTCCTCTGTGTGGACAAACTCACGTTCTTAGCCAGGTAGTCCACAGCAGCTGCACACAGACACAGAAACAACAATTTACACATGCTAAATACTATGGTAATATATGCCCTAAAACCTCTATTAGAAGGCCATGTGTGTAATCCATTCAGTGAACTTCCAACTTCACTGCATGGGTTAAATGCACAGCCTTGTGACCATATTGACAAACTTAAATAAATAAATAAACAATGTTTTATAAAATACATTTATAAATATGTTTTTGCTTCTCAAGGTC
Source organism: Paedocypris micromegethes (assembly GCA_028031935.1). Lineage (NCBI taxonomy): Eukaryota > Metazoa > Chordata > Actinopteri > Cypriniformes > Paedocypris > Paedocypris micromegethes. The sequence goes on from CM051495.1 coordinate 13,724,134, forward strand.
ACAATTAGCTGGTGAAACTAGTTTCAAAAGCCATTTAACTTTGGAAACTTTAAAATAGTTTACAATGATTATGTCACATCAGTTAATATACTTGCCCATACTTGTATAAATATTCTTGTTTACACACACAAACATATGTGTGTGTGTGTAGGTGTGTGTGCGCGTAAAATAATATAGCATATAAATTAAGACTCACGTAGTAAGAAACAATGTGTCCCTTACTCCATTCCATAGGTTTACCATACTTAAGATAGTATTTAATGCTCTCACATCCATCCATCCAACATATTTCAGTCAAAATTCCCACGCGCATTGTTTAAACTACACAAAAACCATGCCAATGCTCTGTTGAACTCTGTTGGCTGTGTGTGAGGGAGAAGTTAGGAAAGTGAAACTTTCCCTGCCGTACAGACTAGATTTAGATAATGAGTCCACTCAATTCTCTACGCTTGTGGAAGCTGCTGCTGCTGCTGATCTAGATGTGTATCTGTGTGGCTGCGCAAACCACCACGGCGGGAGGGAGAGATGGCGGAATTAGAAAAAGCAGTGGAGAGATTCCCACCAGATAGGTGTATGGCGCACAAAACGGTGTGACTAACACAGCACCTGAGGGCACAGCTCTCATTGGATTGATCTGGAGTCTGGCTCGGCTGAGATCTTTATCAGGAGCACGTGTCGCAACTATCCCCAGGCCTGATCCAGGGTCAGAGGGCGGCCCACAAACCCGGACCTGAGCATTGATCTGCCTCGCATCTCACACTGTTTCAATTTAAATACATAAGCCCAAGACATTAGGACGGTTTGATTGGTGGAAAAAGACAGTGAATGTGGTTAGGGGATGTGAGGACAAACCAAGGACAGGATGGAAGCGGCGAAAACCAAGGAAGTGCCAATTAACCCTCCTGGCCACTTCCCTTCCAAAACAAAAAAACAACCCAGGCCTTCCTGAGACCAAACGGAATTGAATAACTTATTATTAAGTTGGACAAGCTGCAACCTTCAGCTTCAGGTAATTATTTGCATAAAAATGTCCCTCCCCGTTCTCAAAGCTGAAACGTTAGGAAAAAGAAGAAGGTTAAACCCGAGGGCTTTACATTTCAAAACTGACAGGAGTTAACACCAGTTTTGTCTACTGTTAGCAACCAGTGCCAACTCCTTTCTGACAGACAGTAAACACAGTGATCATTCCATCAAGACGTCCACAGGTAATTCTCCATTTGAACCGCAGGCAGACGTCTGCGATTAACGGATATAAAAGTGTTCTGAGCACCAGCATTAGCATTAGCTGCTGGCGTGTCGCAAACCTGTGATGTTTTCTGGTTGTGGGCCCTTTGATTACTTCAGTGGAGGGGATGTTATTTCAACCTTTCTTTCCTTTATTTGTCATTAGTGGAAGTGTCGGGGCGTGGCACAGCCAGACATCTGTCAGAGCGACAGTAAGCGCTGCGCGCTAGCATCTGCGGGCAGTAGCAGAAAGGAAGCTGTCAGGGAACGGCGGCACGTACGCCAGCAGCCGCGTACCTGTGGGTGGGCCAGCTGTCTATAAAGGAGACCCTGGCGCTGACAGCTAGCAGAGAGAGTAATCACAGCTCATTTAACCTCTCTCCCTCAGGAAGCCGCTCTCTCCTGTCAGACCCGTTTACTCTTTAAATCCCACTCTGACGGAATCTGCTTCCTCTTTCCTGAGAGAAGTGGCGAAACTGGACAGGCTGCACACACGCAACCACAAACACACCACCACAAGGTGCGGCAGTCTTCTGGTTTTTTGAAAATTTGATGAAAGAATATTTGGAAACTTGTGCATCACTGTGCCCAAGACAGCTGAAGAAAAACACAAAAATACCCTTAAACCTCTAATAGAAGGCCGCCTCAAGTAGAAGGTCACCTCTAATAGAAGGCCTCCCTTTAATAGAAGGTCACTATGATGGAACTGTTGAAAATTAGAAGGCCACCTCTATTAGACGGCCACTTTTATACAAGTATTATATGCGTGTGACAGACTGCTCTATCGCACCCAGTGCTTTTTGTAAGGACACACACTGTGCTCTAGTTGTAGTGTCCGGAACTATTTTACACTCACTTCCTCCCTTCAGTAAAGATCAGACAACAATTTAGCCAAAAATACAGCGCCACTTTCTAGTGGAAGGCCACCTCTAAAAGAAGGCCACCATGGTGAAAAGATTGAAAAATAGGTCTATACGTATATACACATACATACATACATACATACATACATACATACATACATACATTTAATTACAATTAAATACAAATATGTTTAAATATTTGTAAGATTTAGCTTTTCCTGCTAAAGAACTAAACTCAAGGTCTAGTGAAAAAATAAAGTTAACAGAAAATTATTTACTATATTCAAATTCACTATTTTGACTAAATAAGCAAATGACAAAACATTTGAAGCACACAAAAACACCTACTGACATACACTGTACACAAAAAATATATACTGTAGGGCAATGGTGTTTACACGGCAAAAGTTGTGGGTCCGATTCCAAGGAAAATAATTTGTGCAAGTTTGTGCAAGTTTTACATTTAAATGAAATGAACAGATATAGAAGCCCTTACTCTGGCCATATTGGCTGTACTGGTAGCCTGCGGTGACGGGGTCTACGCTGTAGCTGGTGGCGCTGTAGGTCGGCGGGCAGTAAGACTGGGAGGAGGGGAGGCTGTCGGCGGTCTTGATGGGCTCAGGGCGCTGGCTGCAGCTGGAGGCCTCCAGGCTGCTGTGCAGTGGAGAGAGGGAGAACTCATGCTGGGATTGAGGGGCCACGGCGCTGGGATTGCTGAGGATGCTCATCACCTGGTGAACAGAAGACAGAGTCAGGACCAGCAGGACACCATTCAAACAGCTTCTCTATGCATAAGGTCCGCGAATCTTTCAGTTAGCACTGCACACGGTCCCTGTTGTTCACTTGCAGAACAAATACCTCGGGGTCTCATCGTTGATAGTGGTTAAATGTCTTCCCAACAACCCCCTTATTGTATCCCAAGAGAGCGTTTACTAGCACTGTCAGACTGAATATCAGACAGTGAGAGCAGACAGAAGGGAGCGACAGGGGCTGGGTGAGGGGGGCCATCAGTGAGTGCCAAGGTTGTCTGTCCCGAGGCCTTTTTTTATTAACAGGCTCCCAGGGAGAATATAATCTGAAGCCTTCAGCCATTTGAACGTCTCAACCTTCATGAATGATTCAAATCATATTTGTATATATCTATACACAGTATATAAACAGTATATACCATGTGTGTGTGTGTGTGCGCGCGCGCGCGCGTGTGTGTGTGTGTGTGTGTGTGTGTTTATAAATATATGTTGTTTTTATATTTTATTAGAGATAAAAATTATGAAAAAAACATGCAAACATTATTGATAAAAAATTTCATATATTTATAAAACTATATAAATATATGTTTATACATATGTATAAATACACACACAGATATAGATATATACAGATATATATAGATTATATATAAATAATTAAATAAGCTGTATATGTCAGTTTATTGTTTTATATATTAATAATGATTAAAATATATATACTTATATGCATGTATATAAAACCAGAACCTTTTTTTTTTAATTAATACGCATTGAGCAGATGCCACATTCAAAACAACTTTTACGCTCAATAACAGTGCGACACGGAAACAACTCACAACCTCTCGACTGATCACCTGATTGAGCCACAGGAGAGCCACGAATCAAGCTTAGACTGTTTAAAACTGATTTAAAGCAACAGCACATAGCGGGAGGCATGAAGTGTAAAAAGCGAGAGGAAGAAAGAGAGAGAGAGACGCTGCCTGCCACATGCTCCCCGTCCACACTCTGAAACAAAGCATCCTCCCCAACATCAGGTTCACGTTGTGACTCGCTACGCCCTGCTGCCCTTTGGCCGTCTCAGGACCCAACCTGCTAAACCAATTAGACCATCACAGAACCGCTGCGAGCAAAATCAAGCCCACATGCAACCCTCAAACAACATCCATGGGCTATTTGTTGAAGTCTGATACAAGCCGGCCCAGAGAACTTCAATATGGTCAGCCGCACGCGGCGAAATAAATCAACACGCTCCGGCGAGGAAGCGGCCCACCAGTGTGTTAGTGTGATCAGATGCATGGTCTAAAGAGATAAGTGAATTTAGACCAATATCCGTTCAACCAGTGCCAGGAAAATCTTGCAGCACTTGTATTAAAGACATAACTCTTTAAAAAAAAAGCATGACTTTATTGTGGAAAGCCCCTTTGTTCATTCACCATGCACGTGACATTTGATTTAAGCTGATGAAGACGGAAGTGAGAGGGGAAATGTGTTAATTCATGTGGAAGTGGACGGTGTGTCCCCGGACATGGAGAGTCGGGGTCCGCAGCCTGACACGGCAGCTGGAGGAGAGACAGACTTAACAGCAGATTAATTGATGTCTGATTCTATTTGCTTCTAGTGTAAAATGAAATGCACCTACAAGACAGAGTATGCAATATTGTTCTTAATAGAAACATCCCACTTCTAAACTACAAAAAGCATTTTTAAAATGAAAAGCAGAATTAGTTTAAATTTGATTCACATCACTGACGTCCGACCACCACAGCGCTTGGGAATTAAATTGGGGACTAATTATGTTTTGGGGAGGGAGCAAAATACAATTGAGTTTACACAATATTAAATAGTAAATCTATCTATCTATCTATCTATCTATCTATCTATCTATCTATCTATCTATCTATCTATCTATCTATCTATCTATCTATCTATCTATCTATCTATCTATCTCTCACACACACACACACACCCTAAAACCTCTATTAGAAGGCCACCATCACGGACTTGGCCATGACACCATGGCCTTCTATTAGTTTTACAGTATTTATGGTATTTAGGAGTATGTAATCAGTACAAACTGTAAAAAAAAAATCTGTAAATCCCATGAATTTCCTATAACATGCAGTTTGCTGTAATATGAGATAATTTTAGTTAATAGTGACACTTGAGTCCCTGTAAGTTCAGAATCTCCCCAGGAGCGGCGCTTTAATCAGATGAGCCGGGGACGCAAACACAAGGGGTGTCAGCCCAGGATGAGGGTCGAGAGGTGGCAGAGCACAGGGGGCCTGACACCTCCATTCAGCCCCGCGCTTAAGCAGCCTGTAGCCCGACTGGGGCCATTATAGCGCTGGGAGAGAAATTATTCAAATCTTGGAGTTTAGCATAACCTTATTGACATCAATTAAAGTGGCAAACGGAGAATATTCCTGCACGGCGAGAAGTAGAGCCTGGCTTTTATGGCGAGAGGCGGCTCACGGTGAGGCCATTGTGGGCAGGATCCTGCCTCGCATGGGCAGAGATTCTGCCTGGAACACCGGCTGTGATTGGGACGTTAAAGTGCACTTGGAGACACAACACAAACACCAACAAACGGCGGGGTGGCCGGCACTGGCTTTACATGGGCGGCTGCACTCACAGTCGGACCACTGCCGAAACAGAAGGGGTAAGAAAACACTCATTCTCACTCTGCAAAAGTGTGGCTTAGAAAGCGCCATAACAATGGAAAATGCCAGAATTTCCACAAGGTGATGGATCTATTAAAGGCTATAAACGCTAACCGTCATAACCTTGCCTGCGGCGGGAAGCACTAGCTGAACTCCGAGGAGCTATAATCTGTCATTTGCTGCACTACTATCATTGCAAGTAAAAATCAATATTCTCGGTAAATCTAACCTTTGTGTGTCTGATACGGCCGCTGGACGCACGTCCGAGCGTTTGCCGATAATTCTAACTGGCAGACAACATCCCCAGGCAGTGTGCAGACCCTCGATAAACCCGAGACGCACTTCACTTTCTTTAGGCCTTTCAAAGTATCTCCCCAGCTCCACCACCCCCGAACTCAACTATATCCTCCTCGTTCTCTTCCTCTTCCTCCTCATCCCCCCAGTAGCTCAGGCTTTCATTTGTTGTCAGCCTGTGTGAGAGCTGCTCGTGCAGATAATGCCAAGCAGGATCCAGTTTAAAGGACATTGCTCCAGGCGCTTCTTCTTTCCCGCTCTCTCATTTTCACTTTCTGTCTCTTGACAGATAGATAACTTTATAAATAATAATAAAAAGTAATTAATTCTCTCAACTTCAGAGGCCGCCAGCCCGCAGGGGTGTAAATGTAAAACTGGAAATTGATACAATGTGCATCCTTACAGATAAACAAACAGCGCCGTGGCAATAGAAAAAGGCGCTTTTCACACTACCATAATTTCCTTAACTGTCGAATTAAATTTTTTGTCTGCCTAAATGTTTGACGCGACTTGGTCCTTTGTTGGATTTACCCTGTTTGCGTCTTTATTTTTTTGCCAAATCAGAACTAGCTCCCGCTTGGCTTCAATATATTTGAAACGCCTTGTAAATGTGTTGCAGAATGAAATATCCCTGTCTTTTTCAGAGTACGAAATACGGATAAATTTTCGGACTAAACGACTAGTTTCGGATTTAAAAAAAAAACATAACCAACAAAAAATAATTAATTTCTTTAAATGGAGAGAATAAGAATAAATAAATAAATAAAAATGTAAACTGAAAAGTGGAAGAAGAAAGAGAGAAAATAAGAGAGAACGGGTCAACAAAAAGAGAGAGAAAGCAAAACAAGGAAAGAAAGAAAGATAGCGTGATATTGAGACAGAGAAAGGTAGACACAGAGAGAGAAAAAAGAGATAGAGGGAAAGAGAAATATAGACACACAAAGAAAGAGAGAGAGAGAGAGAGAGAGAGAGAGAGAGAGAGAGTGAGAGAGAAATGTTGAGAGACATTAAGAAAAATAGAGAGTGAAAATGTTGGAGGAAGAGGGGGAAAGTAAAAAGAACGATAGATTCACACACACACAAACACACACACACACTCACACACACACACACACACACACAGGTACTCTAAACTGGATTTGCCGGTGTTCTGACAATAGTTCCTACAGCTCAGAAGTTCCTACACTGACGTCACTGATCAGCTGTTCCTTGCTAGAGCGCCGCGCAAGCGCGTTAAAACACGTCAGGACAGAATACTAATATAAATAACTACAAAATATATTAACATGTTACGAATATCTTGTGTACTGTTATAAGTGTCCGTGTCCATTTAGCGCATTTATGTTTATTCATTGATCCAACGCTACAATATCAAAAGTACATACAACAAAAGTACAGAATGTTTGTACGATCAAGTAGGAGAAGAAACGTTAGACATAACGAACTTTTTAACGCTCATGTACAGCTGAGCAGTGACGTATGTTCTAACGCGCATGGGCACGTGCTAGCTAAGAACAGCTGAGCAGTGACGTATGTTCTCACGCGCATGCGCAGCGGGGAGTGTAGGAACTTCTGAGCTGTAGGAACTATTGTCAGAACACCGGTGTAAAAGAGAGCAGCTCTCGTCACCTGTGCAGGGGAGCTGGAATTACACAGGCTGGTTTCAGAAGGCTATCAGCACTGAAGAGAACAACACGACACATAAACGACACGACTGAACAAATGGTTTTCTGGATAAAATGCTGAGTCTGCAGATGAATAAATTCATTGTTTCCTAAAGAGACACAGATGTATAAAATCCTGGCGAACTTTTCCATCACATCACACAGGAAATATCTGATGCCGTCAAGATGAAGGTCAGAAGCCATAATCCCTTTCTTAATTCAGAATGTCATAATCAACTATGCCATGTTAAGAGGCTAAATCTTACACCAAATATACAAAACAAATGATATAATATGAACATTGAAGCAAAAAGGTCAGTAACACAACATGGTGTAATCCTTAAAAAGGGAGGGCAATGCATGACAACATGGTGGAGAGATGTACACACACTCCAATACAGCTGGACATACTCCCAGAAAAAAAGTAAATCAATAACTAATATACGTGTGTGTGCGTGTGTGTATGTGTGTGTGTAATTAAATAATTAATTTAATTAGTTTTTAGTGTAAAAGTGTATTTTTTTAAATATACACACACATATATATATATATATATATATATATATACATATATATATATATATATATATATAAACACATATATAATATATAATATTGTGTGTACAGTAACAATATATATAAACACACTGAACTGTATATATACGTATATACTGTATATTTATATGTTCATGTTATATTTTATAACTATACTATATTACACTATATTACACGTATAGTAAACAGACAATATGTAATATTATAGTACACATTTGTTTAATAAACATTCATACAGATGGATTCTTAACTAAGTCCCGCATCAGTGAAACTAAAAGGCTATTTTCTGACACAAACACAACTGCATAAAATCAATTAGTGGTGCTGGCACGACTGAAGCAGAGGTGGGTAATTAAAAGACCCCGCTATTTACAGTGGGACCCTCCTGCCGCTCGTCCCCCGTAGCAGAGAGCAGATGACACAGATCATTTCTTCTATTGGCTCGGTGTCACTGCGCTAATTGGCCGCAGCACATTAATTGAAAGTGAAAAGAAGGGGCTGAAACCAAGAGGGAATGAAGGAGTTTGGCTGCGAAATGGAGTGATGAAGAGGAGGATGGGGGTGTTTGGAGAGGGATTAATTGTTTCAAATTAGGCGTGTGATTGACAGTGACAGAAAGTAGCCACTGACAAGCCAGGCACAGATGAGAGCGATTAGCACGCAGCCACACAAGCTGTCACTTCCTGTAGCATGTTGGCTTCAGGAAATCTTCCGCACACGGCTCTTTCAATCCCTTCCTGCAAAACGCCTGACAGCAAACCGCTGTTACAGACACAGGAAGATCACCAATACGTCATGAACAACCATTAAAACACGCTTTAAATTCATTACTTACAATTTTGCTACAGTTTATGTGATTTTTTTTGCAAACAGATAAGAGATATTTGTTGTCAATGTATAGTAAATATATAGAAGCCAATATAATGTTTTTAACAAATAATTTTTAACTAATAAAACAACACTAATCATAACGTTTTTGACCTGCCTGCCTATCTGTCTCTATATAGATATAGTCAGTTTTTCATCCATCCATCATCCATCCATCCATTTATCTATCCATCCCTATGTATCCAGCTACTTACATATCCTTCAATTCATTGGGTTTTTCTGTCAATCAATCTTAAAAAAAAAGCATCTAGCTACCTGCCCGTTTTCTGCCCGTCTGCAACTGTTTATTTGCCTGTCTGTCCATCCGTCTGTGTCTGTTTGCCTATCCAATCATCCAATACGTTATCCACCCATCTAACATCTGTCTGTCTTTCTATACCATTCAATTAGAAAAACAGACAGAAAGATGCACAGACAGATAATTATATAGATATCTCCAGTTTTTTTCTAATATAATTTTGTGATTTTTGAGAGGAAAAAAAGATAGGAGAAAATAATGAAAAATACAAACAAATGTACAAAAACAACAACATATGCGTTATAGTAAATATGAACCAGTGTTTTTGTTTTTTAACGTTTGCCTGCAAAAAGAGCGACTTCCATAAACGCTTCCATCATACTAAGAGCATTTTTGTGTTTGTTTGCAGATGAAGCATTTCTTCAAAAGTCCTAGAGAGCCAAAACAGCGATTCTGAATATACAAACCCTAAACGTCCCAAAGTGCTACAAGGCCTCGAGATAACCAAAGGTTAATTCTTCACATCCATCTGATCTGGAGGAAGTGTGAGATGCAGGGCCGTCATTTTATTCAATGTTTGCAGATGTATGAGACGGATCCAGTCACAAGGAACAAACATCCCCCTCTGACCTCTCATCTTTTCACGCCTCTGCTTCTGCCAAATTAAGTGACTGCTTTAAATGATTTCACGAGGAGAGGCTGCGGCTCCGCCAAGAATAATGCGAGCGGGGGGGGGCACTGTGGGGGTGTTTGTTTGCTAAAAACAGCAGGGATCAGGCCTAGTGAAGAATGTCAAGTCAAATTGTTCTTGACAGTGTTAATATCTGCACCTCATAGGGATAATTACATGTAAATAAATAGTGAAATAGCTCTCAGCTGGAGTCTCGGGAAGAGATCAGAGTGGTTAGAGTCAGCCAGCTGGGGACCGCAGCGGCGCCCGGGATGCTGAGGGAGGCGGGGGAGGGGCCAAAGCTTCCGCGATGCTGCAAAGACCCCGCAACTCGGAAACTGTTGCAGCTTTTACACGTGAAATCCAAAACAACGCGACCTTGGAGAAGTCGGTTTGTGACACAGAAATCCGCGGTGGTGCGTTTACGAGGCTGCGGTATAAATCATGGCTTCACAGCCGTCAGACTGGCATCTGGAACTAACAGCCACCATCTGCACGAGCCCAATCCCCTTCCAAGTCCTGGATGTTCGGAGCAGGTTGGTAATTGTTCGACGGTGTTCTCCTACTGTTCACTTGCAGTGACCCCTTCACTTCACACTGCTTTGCGGAGAGCCGTCAATGAACCAGCGCGCCTACATTTAGGCCTTTTTGCAAGGCAACTGTTCTCTATACAAAAACATCGATGAATTGGATAAATGTAGAGCGATATTCCAACGCACTGAATTATTTTCAATCCTACAAATATACATATGTAGGAAAAAAAGAGGGAGAGAGAGAGAGAGAGAAACAAACAAACAAAGAGTGTGAGTGTAGTAGAGGGAGGTAGAGGGAGACAGAAAGAGAGAAAGAGAGAGAGAAAGATGGGGGGGGCTTCATACAGTTTAGTTTTATAATCTAAAATGAAAAAATGGACATTAAAAAGTTTATAATAAATACATACGTTTTTGTCACAAATATCAAGAGTTGGAGTGCACCTGCAATGCAAACAACTTCTTACAATCTCATACCGGCAACACCAAGTCATGGGTTTAAATCCCTCATGGAGGTAAATGCCAAAAATGATGGAAATATATTTTCCGAGTTTAAACTAGTGTCCTGTTAAAACAGCCCCATGCACTGAGAGCTACGGGAAGGTAGTGACAGGTACGGAGGCGTCATCCTCCATCTTCCCTTCCTAGTTCGCATCCTCAAACATCACTGGAGTGAAGTCCAGACTCCGGTTTGCCAGCAGTCACTGGAAATTGAATTTACATATGCATTTGAGTGACCCAAGAAACCTGCTATGTTTCATTAACCCACACACAAGACTCCAATTTCCCTCTCTCTGCACGAGAAAGAGAGAGAAAGAAAGATAGGACGACAGGAGGAGAGTGAGAAACCAAATAAATTCATGCAGAAAACATTCTGCCAGTGGAAATGATTTAAATTCCCCCCGATTTTCTTGGCAGCTTCTGAGCAGGTCTCATCTTTTTTTTTAAAGCCTCTTATTTTTTAACTCTTGCCAAATTGAAACAGCATCACATTTAAGACGGGTTCTAATTAACAAGTATTTCTCCTCTGCTCCGGGAGTGTGGGGGTGATGTGAATATGCATTTATTTAGTCTTTTGATTTGTAGATGGTGCCAGCTGTTGACGTGCCAGCTGACATCGTGCCCAGTGCGGAGCTTAATACTTCAGTCTTAATAATAACAGAGACGGCACATAGATTTACTCATCCACATTCACGCGCACAATGTCTCTATGTAAAAGGCTTGAACCCAAACTCAACCTCTATCTTTCCTCCAAACTGCTTTCTTTCAGTCTCTCTACCCCCCCTCTCAATTTATCTCTGTTTCTCTCTCTCTCTCACTCTCTCTGTCTCTCTCTACCCCTTCTCTCTTTCTCTCTCTCTAATTATTATTTCAATCTTTATTTGTTTTTCTCTTGC
>CM051495.1:13735887-13765323 GCA_028031935.1 Paedocypris micromegethes
TTTAGACTTTTTCACCCCCCCCTCCCCACACACACACTATGAAATCGTCTCTTTCCCTTTTCGTATATATTTCTTTCTCTTTTTGGCAACCCCTGTGCAGGCTTCTTAAATATAATTCATCCCGTTTAAAGTAGCTGCTGTGCTAATGGAGGAGAGGAGAGCGGTCGGGTCCCCCTCCCTTATCTCCAGCAGACAGTTGTCAGGAATCACTGGTGAGGCCTGAGTTGTGCGCGTGGAGGCCTGGGGACAGGGATCAAAGGGAACGTTGGTGAGCGCTGCTCTGCCTCTGATCCCCGTGCTGAAACCGGCCTATTCACTCTCCCTCCCCGACATCAAATACTAGCCAGAGCTCCTTCATTCCAAAACACAAATCTTCCACAAAAATAAGAACGTTTTGATTAATGCAAAAAAAAAAAATGACAGCTATTTATTTTTTTCATCATTCCACTTGCAAGAGGGAGAATGTTGTTTCACTTTGATTGGAAAATAAATAATAAGAGTAAGTGTGTTCTATTAGTTCCTGAACGTGGCTGATGCAATAATTTAAAAAAGTAAAACTGGGGAAATCAAGGGGAGATAAAGAAATAGTGTCAACCACGTTTAGCAGTAATAAAAAAACCCGTAATGTGAATAAACTAATTACGTTAAAGTATTTTATTATTTAAAATATACATTTTATAATAATGTATTTTTAACCTAAATTACCTATTTTTATCTTTAACTACTAAATATGTTTCATATGTTTCACAGTAAATCGTTTAAAATTAGAACTCTTTTTATTTTTAAAAGTTTGAAATTTTGAAATAAATGTATTATTAAAATACAATTTAACCTAACCCTAACCCATATAAAATCAATATAATAATTTATTTATTCCATAAATAGAAAAGCTGATGAATTTTCAAATAAAAGTCATTAATGCAATAATCATCAATCAATTTTCTAAACCAATTATTCCATTACTGGGCTGTTGGCAATGATCTAATTACATTATGTTCTTAGGACACATAATTTAGACATTAAAAAGAAAAAAAAAGGTAACCATAAAAAACACAAGGTTTTAAATCATTAAACAGCATTACATTAATTATAATTTAAGCAAGCCATAAAATGCAAAACACAGTCATATCTGATGAGCCTTTCACTACCTGCCATCTACAAACAACTCATCTGGCAAAAGAGATTCTCAGTGTGAGATTCATTAATGCCAGGACACACTGAAAGCCTTTGCAGATAATGCTCCTGCCTTTAGCGCTGCTGATACTGCTACGACACCAAACAAAACGCATGACGAATCACACAGAATTGTTGGTTTTAGTCAAACCGGTTCATTAAAAACAGGCTTGTGTTGTTTTTCTCTCCGGTTACCGCAACTAACACAAAAACTGCACATGTCAGACGTACCACAAAAGAACATCTCCCACTGCAAAACCCAATAACTCGCTGCACAAAGCCACCGTTGTAGGAGCGACTGCGGCCGTTTTAGCAGCATAAATCCTCAGTACTAGTCTCATGTTTGGTCTGGTCTCAACGTCCAGCAGAGGATGAAACGCTGGGAGGACAAGTGAGTCAAGACCTCAAAAGCCCGTCCGACCCAGTCCGGAGATTAGGCCATAATTTTTCATCGATGCCGTGGTGTTTAATGTCATTTCCAGAAAGGCATTGAGAAGGTTCTCGGGCGAGCACCTGTTGCTGTTTTGAACCCAGCAGGGTTGGATTTCATTCTGGCACTCCGCCATCCCAGCACATTTTCTGAAACCCACAAGATTTCGCTCCATTTGAAAGTGGTTGTAAAGTAGTCAATCCGCAGGCGCACCTGAAAACCACACCGCCGTCTTCAGAACATTCCTGCAGCATAGTGAGCACAGCTGATTCGTGCAACACAAAAGGTTGTAAGTTCAATTCCCAGTGAAAGAATTTGCCAACCCAAGTCACTTTGAATAAAAGCCTGTGCTATGTGGATTAAGGTCAATTTAAAACATGTCAATATGCAGACTTTAACTGCTAACAACAGCACGATGATGCTGTTTAAAAATACAGAAAAGTCTCCGGCAGGTTAAAAAAATGCGAAATGCTGCAAAAATGTGAGAAGCGAATGGAGAAAAAAAGGAGCATTGTAGTCTGTTCAAAGACGGGTTTGTGGAACAAGACTGGGTTATATACTACACTATGACAACATCTTTAGGCTATAAAGCTCTAAAAAGTGACTGAAGTGCAGTTTCTCCAAGCAAATAAGCCGAACAAAAAGCTCTCTATGCCTGATAAGCCCTAAATATAAGCTATTAATAAGCATGTAGCCATCATTAAGCAACACTTGCTAATTGCTACGATTTGTAGCTTTAATCAAGACAATATAAACGACAATATAAGACTAAAAAGGAAAAGGAAAAGAAATCAATGGAGAAATTATCATGAACAAAAACAAGCTTGTAAGAGCTGCCATGTGGACTCTTTAGCCCAGAAGAATGGGTGGAAGGGGGTCGTCTTCTGGGCCATCGCCGGCTCTTTCATGGACATTGAGGCACAGTGTGATGCTGGGCTTGAACTATGATACTCCTGTCAAAGGGAACATTAATTTTTCCTACAATAAGGGCCTGATGGAATAGCCACATGTGACATGTGGAGACGGGTGAGAAGGGCTGTGCCGGCTGAGGTAGCAGGTTAGATAAATCCAAACCATCATTTTGATGAGATTCCTACAGATGCGACGTGATCAGAGGACCCCTTTACATTTTTTGACAAATTATGATGTGAATTTTTTTTAGCACATATACGGTGCATTTCACAAACTAAAAAAGCAGATATAAAGGCGGCAGCCATGTTCTGCTATTTATGCAGGTTTGCAGAGAGCGCATTAGTACTTAAAGCCCCTCCACCACGATTAACAATCAAACATGCTGAGAAACGCTTATGTTATCCCAACTCTGCCGTACAAGAGAAAATCTCCTTTTTGTCATAAAATCCCTAATTCTTTCCTCTCTTTGGAAAAAAAAGGAGTAATACCAGTTTCCAATCTGCTTTGGGAAATATTTGGTGAGGGGGGAATGTGGCCATAAAACGTGTGAACAAGAGGGTAATTGTGGACAAATGCAGTATTGAATTTCATTTTCAACTCCTTACACACCATTTCAATCTTATTTTCTGCCTGTTAGTCAGATCTTTTTGGTAATGGTGAGGAGAACTGCCCACCGTGGGGGAATAATTACATGTAATATTCTCTTCACCAATGACGTGCATCAATAGCAGTCATTTCACTATTATTTACCTCCCAAGAATCAACGCTGAGCAAAGAATCTCGATTAGTCCTGTATAATTAAATGTAATGAGCAAGAATGATGTGTAACACACATGCACACGCCCCTACATATGAATATATATATATAAATGTTTGCATATATATATATATATATATGTGTGTGTGTGTGTGTGTGTATATGTTAATATATATATATACACACACACCACCATATACAGTACAGTATATTAATAAATAAATAATTGTTTATATATCAAAGTACCTTATTATTAGCTGCAAAATATACAGTAAATGTATATATGTAGTATATAAATATCAGATATACATACATTATACAATTAAAAGACCAACCCTCATAACAACATTCAATTAATATGGCAACAAAATGAACTTTATTTTTATGTTCACGACCTTAACGATGTACTGACAAGCCACTAGAGACACTAAACCTGAATTTGCGTTTCAGTTTGAAATTAATTAAACATCCTAAATGTCAATTAACTTCGGAAAATAATTTCCAAACAATTAAAAGCACATATCTTTTGGTTTAGCGAGGCAGAGCGATAGCAGCCTTCCCACCGTGGGATTTATTCTCTTTAGGGTCTCGCACATTGTTGGAACCTAAGCTGTCATTTTCTTTGAACCAAACTATTAAACTGCTATTTTAATTAGTCGAATGAGTAAAACAATGGAGAATTAATTAGAAAACATTATCTTATGAGCACTTTGGGTATTGTCGACAGTTTCCCTAAACATGTTTGCTCGGTAGACGCATCTAATCGGCAAACACACACAGAGGCGCACAAAGAACAAGCTTTATCTTAAGAAAGGTCTCATAATTCCACTTGAAAGACTCTTGACGTCTAAAGAAAAGAGTATTTAAGCATCGAGGGCAATGACCCTTACTGACCTGTGGAGAAAGTCCATTGCTGACCGGATTCATGTGATTGCTGGACGCCGACTGGCTCATGAAGGTGTCGGTGTAGCTGGTGAAACTGTGGCGGTTGGATGAGAGGCCGTAGGCCGAGCTGCTGTCGCTGGAGAGCCCACCCTGGTGCATTGTGGAGGGGGGCAAAGGCTGAGGCCGGTGCACTGTGGCGCTGACGTCTGGACCAGCAAGAAATGTGTTTGTCTTATCATAGAAGTGTTTGCAGAATAAACGCGAAGGCAACAGCAATGGCAGCCTCACCTTGTGGCAGTGTGGTTGATGGGTAGGTGGTTTCAGGAAGCTGGTATGTTGGGAGAGTTGGCATGCCCGTGGGCGGAAATCCTCCAGGTAACAGGTGGTTAAATGCAGCAAGCTGATTGGCTCCAGCTTGTTTACGCCACCTCGCACGACGATTGCTGAACCAAACCTACAATACAATTGAATATAAATTTAAATATTCCATACCACTTATTGATTTCTTACACACACACACACACACACACACACACACACACACACACACACACACACACATAAATATACTACATTTATACTATATAAATGAACCTATATATTATATAATTTATATGGTGTATATATTGTGTATATTGTATTGATTCATATTTATTGGATATATTTATGTTGTGTATTGTTTTTGACAATAACAAAAATATATATCTTTTTCATCAATAAAAATTGTCAAATGTATATTAAAAAACTGTAGCAAGATTAATGTAGCATACCTGCCACATCCAAAATGTTATTATAGAGCGTTCCTCAAAATAAAAATGTTGTTTTGTGCTGTAAATTAAAATAAAATTGTTCGTATGACTACCACACTCATTCTTAAATAACGAAAGAGTAAAAACAGGCCTCATTTAAAATCCTCCAGTATGTCATAATATTGTAAGAAAAAGAATACATAAAGTTTTGTTTATTTTATATTTCATTTTATACAGAAAATAAATCTATAACGCATGAGTACAACATTTTTTAATTCTTCTGAGGAAATAAACAGTCTGTTTTAAAGCATGTAAGTAAGGCCTTCGTCCCCCTAAAACTCATTTTAAATGTTTGTGATGTGTCTAAAAAGAACCCGACCAGTAACCCGCACCTCTCCGAGGCCACGGCTCTGCCCTGTGCAAGCAAAAGACTGAATGACATTGATCTATGCCTCGGAGGGGCCATTCTTTAGACTTTAATACACTGGCAGTGCAGTTAATCTACTGTTGTTTTTCAAATGGTCTCCACCATTGTGAGTGGAAGTGAAAGGGGGTGACAATGGCCCTTCAATGAATCAGACCACAAAGAGAGGGCGTCCCTTTTTAAACAGCTCCTCGAGAATGACGCTTTCAGCCCGTGCATTGATCAAGGGTCTGGCATAGACATACTGTATGAGTACACACTCTTTCTCTGCCTCCCTCGCTCTTTTATCCTCTCAGGCTACCTTCAATCTCAGTAGACAAAGTCAATGAATGAAGTAGAAAATGTCTGGTTTTTCAATATAAATTATCAGTCAAAGTCATACAGTCAAATAGTGAAGGCTTGGAAAAGATGGATGCATTGGAAATGACTGTCTTTTATAAAAGCACGTTGTTGCCATCTTGGGGCTTTTAGTTTGTCATGTATTTAAAATTCTCTAGTTTAAGTTTTTCACGTTGCTCAGTGAAAATAAATAACACAATGCTAGGCACACCAAAGATTGTGGGTTCGAATTGTAGATTAATGGTCAGAAGATTTTGTGACTTTGTTTAAATGCAAAATCCTGAATGAGGAATGCGGTAGGCATACTAGCCTTTTTTCTTTTTTTTTTTATCTTACTTAATTTTTGTTCGGAATCTTCTAGAATCTCTGAAGACCTTGAGAACTGCTCTCTTATGTCACACACCAAGTTACAAAGTCACAATAAACTGCATTGTTTTCCCCACAATTGCTTGATCTAAAAAAAAAAAGCAGACATGAGCTAAAAACATTTGCAGCTTAAACTGAGTAAATTATCTTCGTTACTCTACTAGAAAAATAAAAACACATGAGTTGCCCTTCACATAAAACCTCAATTGCTACTGACACGGGGCCCATTACTCTACACGTCTTAGGTTAAAATGGTTTCTGGCATTAGTGAGAAATAGAGCACAAGGCATTAGAAGGAGTGTTGGAGGCTGGAGCATCTCCTAAGAGGCTTGCAGAGAGCAGACGCTTCTGAATACGCCATTCTGGAAACCGATGGCAAAGGCACCTTGAGCTGGGATTTTCTCTCTGCTGTTCCCTCTAATTCCCCACTCTTCTCATTTCCCTGCTCAACCTGAGACACAAAGCCCACTGCCCAAGAAGAATCCACATTTCTCCAAAAGTTCCAGTGATATTCTTCTAAAAAATGGAGAGATTTGAGTTTCATTTAAAGAAGGAGATTTTTTTAGAATATGGCTGAAGAAGGTGGCAACTGATTGCATTCCCTATGAAGAAGGAGAATAGAATTCAATATACTTCCTCCCCGCGTGATGAATGACAGGGTGAGAAAGACAAAGGGAAGTAAATGGAAGACAAATCTGTTTGTGGACTGCCACGATTTCACTCAAGAGATCTGTCCAGGCAGCGTCTCACATTCTGATTCAATATCAATCATCCGGAGCGAGTCATCACTTCCTTCCAGTTTCATTTTCTCTGTGGCCACGACGGCTGGAAGTCTTGCTAGGGTTACCGCTGCCCAGCGCAGGGAGGATGAAGAATAAAACCTGGATAACGTGATTGAATTTCACAGCAAAAAAGTACAACACAACAGCAACTGAGAGGCGTAAAAAAGGGCAACATCAGATTCCACACGACAAACCGGATAATCCAGGGCCTTGCATGGAACAGCAGGGCAGAACTCTAAAAACCAGCAAATTTACAACAGGACCGGGAGCATTGTTGCTTTTCTTTTTTAACCAAGCACACACAAACTGTGGTTGGGGCTAGTAAGGAATTATCAACACCAGATTTTCCTGGAAGAAAATCTAAAGAGATTAGGAAATTTTCAAAAAGAAATAGAATAGATCTCCAAGGGCAACGGAGAGGCATAATGGCAAGTAGAACCTGTTTAAGACTCAAGATGCAATTTTGAGGCCCAAACTGTGTTGGTTTTTACCCACAATCCAAAAAACATGCATCCAGGTGAACTAGAATTGGAAAATGGACCTTGGACGTGTGTCAAAGCAGTACCAATACAGGGTGTGGATCCCACCTCGGGCCAAGAGATGTTGTAATTGGATCCAGCTTCTATTCATCCAGAAATGAAAAAAAAATAGTTAGAAGCTGGATGAGTGGATGGATCAAGCGAGAAATAGATCTTGACACATGGACCAACTCTCTCAACTCACTCACAGAGCTAAACTCAGACTAGTTCTCTTGTTAATCTAGTTAGCACAATGATAAACCAATTGGCTGCCACCAATGGCATTCGTAAATCAACCCAACACTTATCATTCAGCGTAACACAAGATTCCTCCTCTTCTCCCTCAGACTTTACCAAAGCCAGTAAGCAGTTGCTCAGCAAGCAAGGCATTCAGCCTGGAAGCACTTAGTCAGATATGGATCACTTCCTCTAATTTGTCTTAAGCGGCAATAAAACAGTGGGAACTTCAGTCAAACGTGTGGCTAGAACCCACCGCAATCTCACAGACAGATGATACCTTCAAGAAAACCATCCAAAGCATAAACAGCAGGCTGAATAAAGCATCCCACCACAGATAGTTGTCTTTGGTATCGGGAACCCCTCCTCTTTATCTCGGACATCTGGATACTGTGTCAGTGCAGCTGCACTCGAGTGGTTTGACACTGAGGCCGTAGGGTCTGCCAAAAGCCAACAGGGTCAGACACCTTCCTGTCCACAAAAGCAATGATCCCAGAGCCCAGGCATCTACATCTGAACCTTCTCCAGCCTAAAGAACCTCACACATCATCAGTTTGGACCAACCAGACCAGATTCAACAAGCTAAAATCAAGCATTTGTTGTGTGGCTCCTTGGTTTTATTGGATATTTTAATAAATTTCAATCAAATTTGAGAACTTGGCCAAACACTTAGTAGAACAGAGCACTAATGCATACAGCTATCTTCAACCGACCTTATTGATGACACTTCTAAGTCAGGTTTATTCAGTTGTCAAATTAGCATCAGTCGCTATAAACGCACAAAGGGGGTAAGAATCACACGGGGCTCTTTTCTCTAACATCAGCAGGACCCCGACACTGCCGTGAGTGATCTAAAACCTACTAAACCATCCATCACAGCTCTAAAAGAACGGCTTCTAAGCATCGTTTAACTCGCTGTTTCAGGGAAAGCGTCTTGTTTTTACAAATCCACATGAATTGAACATCTTATTGAACAAACTATCTTTTAAATCCTCAATATCTTATAAAGGTATCTCAGAATTTAGATATTTTTATAAGTTTTGTGGTGGTTAAAAACATTAAGCATTGCATCAGCAGCACCTAATGTTGGAGTATCAACATACTATAACTGTACTTTTTCTTGAAAACTTTAATGTATTTCTGTGAGCTTAAGAAAAAATGTCAAGTGTTTTTTTATGGATATTTTTGAAAAAATGTTGCTTGAGAATCAATACAAAATTAAAATAAAGTGCCTGATGTGTACCTAAAGATTCTAGTCTCCCATTCTACATACTCTATTGTACTGTATTATTCTACAAACTTCTATACATTTTTAAGTTAGCAAAAAATTTACTATGAATTAAAAAAAAAAATGTTTTCTTGCAAAATATTTCAAATTTATTTGTACAGGTAAACATTTTTTTACTCTGTATTTGACAGTAAACACTTAAATATTAAATCAATCTGTAAGATATGGAGTCAGCAACAGACAAGGTTGTGGGTTCAAATCCGCAAACTATGGGGAATGGAAATTCATTGTATAACTTTGCTGCAATATTTCTTTGAGCTTAAAGGTGTACAAATTTAAATTTTACCCCAAAATTGGCAAAATAAATATATTGCAACTATTTCCATATTCCAATATTTGTGTGCGTTGTCTTAAACCAGTGATACTTTGACATTGTCGTCTGATGTCCAGATGACCTTGAAGCTAAGCAAAACTGACCTCACAACTGTTTTACTACACATGACAATATCACCATGGAGTTTTATTTTGCCTCGCTACAAAAAATGATCACGGCAGCAGTCATGTTGCATTAAAGCTCTGAGTTGATTCATGTAACTGGTGTAGAGTCGGCAAACGCCGTCTGATATGCGGCAGATTTTACTAGGAGCGGTGGTGGGCTTGAAAGTGGTGGGAAGAGA
Source organism: Paedocypris micromegethes (assembly GCA_028031935.1). NCBI lineage: Eukaryota > Metazoa > Chordata > Actinopteri > Cypriniformes > Paedocypris > Paedocypris micromegethes. The sequence continues at coordinate 13,745,365 of CM051495.1, forward strand.
CGATCCCAGCCAAGAGCAGAAGTGAGAAATCCGTCAGGAATGCACTCCGGCTCTTTTTATCCCCCTACTCGCTTCCACCAGCTGCTGCCATAACTCTACTGTATTTCCCCCTTCATTGTTTCAGGCAGGCACATGGTGGACAAGCTGTCAGGACAGACGGAGGCAGAGATGTAGTGTGCAAGCGTTTGTTTGCACTGCTGAGTGAAAGGGAATTCAGCACACAATATAAGTTAAATCCTTATTATAAGTGGCTTTTTGTAACGCAGAATGCCGAAAGTTCCATTCCCAGGGAAAGCTTGTAATTATATCACTGCGTAACTTATAAGAAATTATTTATTTAAATGTTTAAGTATTAATACTTATAGTATATGAGTTGTATTGTTTTTTAAACAGATTTTTACTTGCAATGTAATCTTGTATTTGTCGCATTAACATTACAATTTCTTTACTTTTAAATTGTCAAGGATTTAGAAATCTGCGAAAATGATTTTCTTAAGCATAAAACAGCTGTGCTTGCAACAGGACAAGCTGTGATTCAAATCGCGGAGTACGAATAACATTTACGTAGAAAGATAATTCAACATTGAGACAACAGCTGAGACCCCTAGTTGAATGCATCTCCTGCCTCTGGACCTGCAGTGGATTGTGGGTGTGATACCTGTACTCGGGCCTCGGTAAGCTTGGTTCTTTGAGCCAGCTCCTCTCGAGTGTAGATGTCTGGGTAGTGTGTTCTCTCGAAGGCCTTCTCCAGCTCCTCCAGCTGCTCTGCGGTGAAGGTGGTCCGACTGCGTCTCTGTTTCCTCTTCAGAGGCAGGTCCGGCTCAGACTCAACATCTGATGTGTCGTCAATGCGACCTGCAAAAGCACACTTCTTAAGTGTCGCAATAGCTGCTAGAAAAGTTTGTTTTTTTTACTGAACAAGTCTGTTGTGACGAACACTGTCAATCTAACGCCTGTGTGCTAGGTTGAATGTGTGGAGTCTGGAGAATAGTGGAATGATCCACGCATCTTTCAAGCGAATATTATTTCAATACATGTCTATTTATATAAGCCAAGCTCTTGTCAATACAATCCCACATCACCGCACATCCCAGCTCGCCCTGAGGCCATAGAGGAAAGAGGGGGGAGTTAATCTTTCTAGACCACCTTAGTGATCCTTATACCAGGATTCGGTGCAAAAATGAAACAGAAACAAAACTGGCACTTTGCAAATAATTCCGGTATATAATTGAGTTAATTTCATTAAATGGCATTTGCAAATTATTCTGGCTGTCTCTAAAATAACAGTGGTGGATTATCTGTTGAGCACAGATGTGTCAGACATAACATTGCGTTTTAGTGGAGAGGTGGAGGGGGAAAAAAATTATAAGAACCAATGAGATCGGATCTGATGCAAAGCAGAGGAGTGTGGGTGGCCGTCTAGTGCAAGCTGTGTGTTAAAAACGACACGTTTGATTGTTAGCAACCAAACTTCTTGAAGGTACGAGGAACTGGTGTTCCATTGCAGGAAAAAAGTGCAAAAAAACGGTCAAACCCAAAATATTCCAAATCCTGAGGTGTGAAGAGTATATGAAAAGCATACTTGATTACTGTAAAGGTCATGCCAACCTTTCCAAGAAGACATGAGTAAAATTCGTAGAGTTTCAAATTTTAAACGTACATAAGTATTTTACTTGTTCTGAATTTAGGATTAAAAAAACACAAAAACACAAAATAAACACAAAAAAAATTGTGACTCATCTTTTTTATGAGTTTTTCCCCCTAATATAAAAATTAAATTTAACACCTCAATGTTTCAAAATTGGCAGAACAAAATAGATTTATAAGAACAGTTTTAGTCTAACTCAAATGTGCAAAAAAGTGCAACTGCTAATTAACGTTCACGTGATTTAGCTCATACACTGTAAAAAATGTGACGTGCTATTTACGTAAAAAAGGTTTGGTAACATATTACACGAATTATATTTAAGTAGTTTCTCAAAGCTTACTTTTAAGTAGAACATACTTAATAAAATTATGTAAAAAATCTTGAAAAATTCAGCCTGACATTATTAATTTAACAATTCTTAGTGGATTGTGCTTTTTAATTTGAAAAAATAAACCCCAATTTTCTCAAATTTTTTAATTTTATTGATGGTCTGAATGCTAAAGACTTGATTGACAACATTTCCATATATTTCATCACAAAGAAATTCCACTCAATAGATACTCTTCTCTATCTCTAATAAGACCTCTAATAAGAACAGCCAATAAGCATAGCATGGAATCCAGCCTCAACCTCATTCTGAAGAGAAGTAGACACATTGATGGTAGGACGGTTATTCACATTATTTAAATATATATTGTCATCTTTTAACATAAATCGCTTCAATGTATCCTTGTTATAACGTAACAGTTTATGTAAAAATTGTTTTGCTTTATTTTAAAGTTTAAAAATAGTTAAAGTACTGTAAGCAACACATGCAAGCGTCTCATTGGCTCTCCCAAGGAACAAGCTCATTTGATGATTTGGAGCTGCTGATTCTCCTAATTAAGCACTTTCCTCTTAACAAACTCCACATTCACTCTTCATATGCTGTTCATACAAATGGCATTTGATCACTTCACATGTTTGCGATTCATATGACTGTGACTCAGTTACAACTGCAAACCAATTGATCCAATTCTCTTAAAATAAATGTGAATTCTCCTTTTCTCAATTTTTTAGCCAAAATGGTTTCTTAAATTGACTCCAAAATTTGCACTGGTTTACTTAAAAAAGAGGTGAAATGTACATTTCAATTAGTTTTTACCAAAATGTTCTTAATATTTTAAGTGAAACACAGAACAACATTTTTTCAAGGACACGTGCGCATTCTTTTTAGCAATCACATAATTTTATTAATGAAAATTCCAAGCCTCTTGATTAATTTTTTACAGTGTAATTAGCATCCAGTAACTTCAGCATCCTGCAGACTGCAATATCGACTCATCTGCCTAAGCATGTAGAAAAAGATGCCGACTTGTCCCACGCAATCAATATGTAACACGTAACGGCCCATTCAAATAGTGGAGTAAAGAGAACTGAATCTAAAATGTAGTCAAATAGAGATTAAAACTGGTAGTAGTAAAAAAACTCAAGTAAAGTAACGTACGTAAAATAAGTCCATTTTCTCAAGTACTTTAAACCACTGTCAAAATCAAATCAAGATAACTGTTGTGTCTGACTGAAAGGTCATAACGTGGAAAAAAAAACATTCAAACAAAAAAATAAAAAGCAACTACAATCAAAACACAAAATTTAGAGATATTTCACACATTTCTTCTGTATAAAAATGTATATTATGAATTGTAGATCTTTGAAGGAACCACCTGCCTCTTCCTCTATTCTTCCACAAGAGCACTATTCACCCTTTCTCTAAGGAGATTATACAGACCCATTTCTATCATTTCATTTGATTCCTTATTTATTTGTAGTTTGACTGGCACTGGGCTGATCCTTACCAATCCCTTCAGCAGCATTGGAGACCGGCTCTGCAGACACTGGCCTTAATCCAGGCCATGACTTCCCCTTAAATCGAGGCAATTCTACATTAGTGATGGACGAACTCTGGCGCCTTATTGGCTAATACCAGTGAGGGTCTCTGGAACAGTCAACCTCCCCTCCAAATGCAAACCGAGGACCCACACAGGCTCTTACTGCAAAAAAGGGTCAGATTTTTTCTTCTAATCATTCTCAAAAAATGACATTTTCTAAATTTGAGTTCTATTAGGCCTTTAGTTTCTATTGCAAAGTTTGGTTTCATAAGAACAATGTAAAATTCGTAAGACATAATGAATAAATGGCCGTATATTCATCAATACAAAGCAAAGCATTCGGCATCTCCGGATTACAAGTTTTTCTGCCTTCCCATAATATGTTTGTCTAAACAGGAGTTGGGCGAATAAGTTTTAAAAAGAACAACAATGCAAGAGCATTTAAAATGGCTCAGACTCCAGGCCAGCGCTGTCTTTTAATTAAACAAGGAATTATGGGATTACAGAGAGGTTCTCATTACAGGCCACTTGAAGAGTTCTCTGTAGATGTCTTTTTGTCTCCCCGAGCTCACACTCAGGAATTCTCAAAGGATTACATGTGGCCGTAGGACATGAGGCCGCATTAATTAAATCAAACCTTTTGCGTTTTCCTTTAACATTGGTTTTCCAAAATTCTTCCCCCATCCCAACACTCGTCCAAACCACACTCAAATATATATCTATATTACAAGTCATGTTCTTCAAATCCCCTTGTTGTTTTTTTAAGATATAGCCTCAAAGTGATTTGCTTTGGACTCGCCATGACGACACTTGAGACTGAAGATGTTGTTCCCTAGAGTCTTTGAGGTGGAAATGATTTGCTTTTTGTCAACATGCTGCTAGGTTTTTAAAGTTTGCATTTGTTGTCGTTTGGGGTGGAATCTTCTATTTCGCTCTCAGACAGAGATGGAAAATGGAGGGGGACGAGGCTTTAGATGCTGGTGCAGATGCGCATGACTGATGAGGACACGTTCTGCCACATTCTATTCTTCCCTCGTCACAACAATTATAATATCATTTAGCAGCAACAACAGGCAACCCACCAGCCTCTCCTCCACTAGCCCCGCAAACCGTTAAAAACACAACAAGTTTTGACATCGCTCTCTTGCTAAAGGTCAGTGTCTCTCCTACTCGCAGCATAATGAAGAGCAGATTATGGAAATGAAACACATGCTGATGCTGATATGAACCTAAACCTGGACCTCATCTTTGTCCATGACATCCCCAGATTGACAGGCCCCTGTCACACATATGTGACCATGGCGAGCACTCAAATCTGTCGAATGTGCAGCAGCATAAATAGAACACAGGGGCACGTTTGATCCAAGATGGTCTAGAGTTGAGCAATGGGTACAGTTACAAAAGATTCCGAAAAGATATGTAGCATCCAATTTTTAGACATTGTAACATCCAGACACTGTGTTCTTAACTGCTATCGCTAGTTTTCCAGTAGCTCAATCAGTTTTTGTTAGCAATTGTGTTTGTAGGTTTGATTCCAGGGAAGGATTGAAGTTCAACAGTCACAGTGTTGGTCTGTATGAAATTTGGATAAAAGTGACTAATAAACACACAAAAGTTCATAAAGACACAGTCTTCACCGTAACTGCAACCTCCAATCATCCAGTGTGACTCATGGGACCAACCTGATTCTTCAAACATCAAAGGTAGTTCATCAGAAAGAAATTTAGCTCAAAATAGACCAAGAATATGAATTAGATTAAAATCCATTTAGCTAAATGGAAATAGAGTATCCAATTATCGAGAGTCGCTGATGGATTTTCACGAGGATTTAGAGAGTTTTGACTGAGCTTGGGCTGAGATGCACACATGCTGGACAGTGATTAACCGACGGACTGAGGGCAGCGAGAAGTCATGACCACCCAACACAGGCTCTTCTTTTCCATCGCTCCAGACTGTTTCTATCACTGAGCTAGGGAGCAGATGGGATATTCATCATCACGGCCACACTCGGACCTCCTTCTTCTCTCTCTGTTGTCTTTTATTTTCATTCCCTCTCTCTTTCTTTCCTCTAACCTTTCCTGCCATAGCCAGTGAAGAGAGAAAGGGCCTGGGGTAAAGTGCTCGTCCACAGCTGCACATTCCTCTCAGCTTAGCATGCTAGCAAACATTTACACATTTGTCTTCGTCACAACGATCCTCAAAACATCATTACACGCTGTTGAGTGTTCTTTGAGACCCTCTTACGTTGCTTCCAGTGCCATTGGGTTTAGGCATTAAGCAAAGAAACGTCAATGTCCTCTAGTACTGTGAAGTGCACATCAAACTGTTTTTTTTTTACGTTAATATCTTGCGAAAGTGGCCAAAAAATTTATGGGACCTTCTCGAAAGATTCTCTTCACAAGATTTCAGGATGCCAGATGTAACGGTCAAGTATACTGGAAATGTAAAGATTGCATGAGAATAATACTAGAATAATTTCACTCCTTTAATATTACCCCTGACTTTTTTTCTATAACTTAAAAATGGACGCTGTTGTCGAGGAGAAAGAGCAGAAAAAGGCGGGAAAGTGTCATAATTTGGGCTCCCACAACAAACAATTTGTCCTCTTTCATTGAACGGCGTTTAAAAACGCTGAGGAGAAAGCGAGGGGAGATGTGAAGCGGAGGTGATGGGTGATGCTCTTTTATGAGTCTTGTCATGAGCTTGAAGGCTCAGTGGGCTTTTTGTTCGCTCTATCTGTGTGAGAGTGTGCTCACCTTAAACAACAGAGAGACTCCGGGGCCTCCGTGGCCTTTCAGACCCAATAGAAGACGTACCTTAGGGGGCCATTTAAGACTGAAAGGAGGCCTGACAACCCTGTGCAGCTCTGTGGAGCATCAATAAATGCTGACATATTGACTCTCTGTGCCCAAGCGCCACAAGAAAATGTTGCCTGAATATGAATCCATTTAAAGTCCGGAGAAGAGGGGGGTGCTTGCACAAAGAGCCAAGCAAAGGAGTGAAGATGGCCTGTGTCTCTCGAGTTTCCAGTCTTCTGGAATGTGGCAGCTCATGGTCGCAAAAGTTATGTAAAGTGATGAAAATTGGTCAGGTCAAATTGGCTCTCCGTTGTCTTGTCTTGCTCAGGGAAACTTTCTGGTCCGGAATTAAAAGCAGTAACGTTTTGGTTACATACCAACTCTCTAACCATTAGGTCGCAACTGCCCCCAAATGTTTGTAAGCAAGAGTAAGTCGTTAAGAAAACATGATCTTTCCAAATGCGTTCACCCAAGACCTAAAAACATGACTCATATGTGACTATAACTATTCTGTTCACAGTTACGTCAAAAAGGTTATAGGTTCGAACTGCAATTTGTTGAGCAATATGCAGAACCCAATCTGATCCATAGGCTCTATCGACTACGGCTGTCAACTGCATGTGTGTGTGTGTGTGTGCGTGTGTGTGTGTGTGTGTGTGTTTACGTTACATTTACACTAGAGCATTTGGGGTACTTTGCAGAGTACTGTAAATTTCGTTTAGTTTAAAAAAACATCTCAAGGTAATTAGGCAGAAAAAAGAACTTAACAATTTATGCAGCGTTGTCGCTTTTAAGAAAAGTGCCGATATGAACAAGTCACCACAGGCTAGAAGAAGTTTCTAATTCATTTTCTAGCTGGAAGAAAGTGGAAAAGCAGGTATCCACTTACAACTAGTCTCAGTCTTTCTCCTGAGCTTTCATTTCCTGGGATTGAGAGTTTGCTAATTGAGGTCGAAGGCAATGAGAAGCGTGGAAATTAATCTAACATCTAAAAGGTTAGAACGATGACAAAATCAGCCGTTTAAACTAGCGCTATAACTTATTAAACTCTAATGTGGGTCAGAAGAGCTAAAAAAAAAAGCACACGAACAAACAAAGAACTTTTAAGTTGGAGAATAATCCGCTGTGTCAGCACGATTCACCCAGACAAAGGCTCAAATTTCCCCTATGTGAGTCTGTTTTTGCACTGTGTGATGGCATCGAACTACAAAAGAACCTAAAAACGCTTTAAGGAGTTGTTGGAAAAACAAAACAACAAAGTTGCCTTCCAATACTTTCAATAAAGTAAAACGTTGAGAACTTTTTACAATCCACGTGAGGCCTTTCCTGTAAATACCGCGGGTTAAACTGCCGCTGAACTTAATTCCATCCTCACAAAGATGTTTGTGTTATCATGGCTTTATGTCTTAGCAAACTACCATTTATTAAATGCAAAGCCTTTATCCCCTCTTTCCCGAGCGCTGGCGTGTGTCTCTTCTTAAGATAAAACAGTTCCATGAAGTAAAAAAAAAACGCTGAGTGTCAATTTTACCACTGATTCAGCTTATGGGAAATAAATCTTAATATATCAATGTGAGATTTAAGTGGACAGCCCAAGGCTTAAAAACCAATGCAAAAAAAGTGAAAATAAATAATAATAAAAGTCATAATCTTATTTATATTGAGAAAAAAAAAGAAATAGATGAAGGAGAAGTGGTTCAAAATGCATCTATATGGCGGCTCTTAAAGCAGCTGCAAGCTTTTCTTCTGAAACATGTCAAACCTAGGCCTTGTGAAATACAGAAAAGAGCTGCTTTAATGTCTTAACCCAACCGTATTTAACGGGAACACTGCTCGACGACAGATCCACTTCAGTCGACAAATCCCCCATGAACAAATAAAAACGAAGCAACTAAACTGACAAAAACCAAGGCAATATGGACCGAGTGTCCAGAAGAGAGACTCACAATGGCTGCATAAATAAGCCCATTAGTTAAAAACCTTCGACAAGCGCCCTGTGTGAGACGAGACCCTCGCTGCCGTGCGGCCCCTGCAAGGCCCTGAGCATTCACAAGCTGAGATGGGTGGAAAAAATCCGAGCACATTTCTGATTCGCAACACTCTAGGAGCATGTTTATTGTCTTTGTGCCCGTGCAATACACACATATAAATAAGGCTAATGAAGAAGCTCAGGGTGAGGTCGCTAAAGAGCAGAAAATGGGAAATTTTATGCCATAAGTGGCGTGGGCCGAGGCCGATTTTAAGCTGCTGGACCATGTGGTTCAGCACTAATCACAGCCGCACTCCTGCTTAATTACCGCTTCCATTACAAGGCTTGCGCTTCTCACTGTGTGGAAAACGGACAAGCATTTGTGTTGTGGGAATTAGACTAAATGCTTTTATGCTAATTTTCTATAGAATGAAAAACAATATTGCGTTATATTTTTTTTCAATAATGCAGTCTTTCTTCAAAACTGAATTTTACTTTTTTTGACACACCATTATATTTTTCAGTTAAACCCATTCTATTTTATATTACTTTATTACTGATTTCTGAATTTTTACAATGCCTCATCATATATTTTTTTACAACTGAAATTTATTTTTCATCAATAGCGCTTTCCATAATGTACTTTTCAACAATATCACAATATATTTCCCCTCAATTTTTTCCTTCCTTTTGAATTTCCTCACAATGGGGCTAATAATGGCTAATACTGTATTCTATCTTTCTTTGACACCACATTCTTTTTTTCATCAATATAGTATTCTATATTTATCGATTACCGCATTAGATTTTTTTATCAATACCACATTATTTTTTTATTCAGTGCCACTTTTAATATTTTTGAAATAATGCATTGTAATGTTCTTCAGATGCGTAATTATTTCTTTTTCAATAATGTCGCATAAACATTTTCTTTGATACTGTAATATCTTTTCATTTATACTGCAATGTAATTTTCTTCAATACTGTATTTTATCTTTTTTTATACTGCTTTGATTTTCCTAAAACACATTATTTCATCGATACTTTTACCCTTTTACTTCAATACCACTTCTTGTTTTTCTTCAATACAGTATTTATCTTTCTTTGATATTGTGTGTTCTATTTTACACCAACTACATTATATTTTTCATTGATACCGCATTCTTTTTTCTTTCAATATTGCATTCTCTTTTTCTCACTATATTTTATGTTTTATCAATTCCGTATAATTTTTTCAACAATACAACATCAACAATGATTTGTTGCAATATCATTGAATGTATATCCTTTAATCTATCCATGAATGAATATTGTATTTTTGTAAATGATAATATATTTAAGATTGTTTCTTTACATTTTTTCTGATACTATATATGAAATATCAGGTTTTTCTTCTTCCATACTACATAATTTTTTATAAAACAGTATATATATATATATATATATATATATATATATATATATATATATATATATATATCTTTGTCATGAATACAGTATTTTTTCATTTCCATTTATTTAATATCGCATTCTGCTTTTCTTCAATACCAAAATCACAAATTTTGTTTTTGTGTCGTACTTATGTCTATTCTAGTTATCTTCAAATTCTTCTTATTTAATAAACTTAAATTAGGTTAATTAAAAGTAAGTCAAAATAAACGTAAGTATCTCAAATAAAACCAACAACAAAACAACGGATTAAAACTATAGTAGATTATATAACACCTTAGCAATCCAACAAAAGTGAAATTTAGAAAATTCTTGGGAAAAATAGAAAAAGAAACTAAAATCGTATTCTTAAAGTTCTGTTTTAGTGAAGATGGTATTTTATATACTGTAGTATAGTATGTTTGTGTACACACACTAACAGATATAATACCCTATAAAGATACCCTATAAACTGCCAATTTCAACTCATTCACTTGGAAAATGCTGTGCTTAAACCGTCAAAAGGAGGGTGGCTCTTTTCTTCTGCACTTAGATTACCATATTCCTCTCAAGCTTTGTGACACCTGCAGCCCACTGAGGGCGTGCAAAACATAAGACTTTACTTCAACTGGCCCGGTGTCGTGGGTTTGGGCATTGACTGGAATTGAGCTGGTCCAGCTTGGTCCCCTCCTACCGCAGATGTACATTAATGCAGGAGAAATACAAATCTGTGCAGCCCAAAGAAAGGCCATTCCTTTTAACATGCTGTTGTCTAGCTTGATCGTGTCAGTTTGAAGGAGCCCATTCAAAGGTATTCATGCATCTGCTTTTGAGGAACAATGGCCGCTAGTTTATAAACTGTCTCTTCTGGCTGCCTAAAGGCTTTAGACGCCATTGTTTTGCTGCTCTTAATAAACTTTTGGAGGAGTTCATCAACTTGCCTGAATGGCCAAAGCAGAGGCCAGAGAAACTAAATAACAGACGGTTCCCTTCATCGGTTCTTTCTCTCTTTTGAAGTGCCTGTCTTTAAATCAGGAAAGCTCGATGTCAAACACCAGACTCGCTTCTGGTGGAACAAAACAGGCGCCCGCTGAAGGAGCAAAAGTTAACACTGGCGAAAACCAGCACCCAACTTACCAATAAAACAATAAGACTGATAGAGCTTCGCCCTGAAAATGCTCTCTACATCACATGGTGGATTTGATTTAACAAAACGTAATGGGCTAAAAGTTCATTAATGGTCCTCAGTACCTAAATCTCTGGATTTTGGACAGAACTGCGACAGGTGCCAACTGACACACTTCTGCTTTACAACCTGCACACACTGGCTTCTGGTTACGGGGATAGAGTGGATTAAACGGCAAAATAAATTGTGTTTCAGTCGTTCTCTTATTTTGTAGACACGTTTGTAATGCAAATCCTCACTAACCTAAAATGCAGCCACATTATTAGTGCAATTTCATTTATGCCACGTTGTTCTTAATTTAACAAATTGCCTCACAAAATATTTTGTGGAAAATAAATTGTGCCAAGAAAAAAATGTTGTTTAAATTTAACAGTGCAACATTGTTTTAAAACGTTTTTAAAAATAAACTTCCTATTTAAAAACAATGTAAATTAAAATACTATATGTGTGTGTGCGCGTGTGTTGTGTGTGTGTGTGTGTGTGTGTGTGTGTGTGTGTGTGTGTGGGTGTGTGGTGTGTGTCTGTGTGTGTGTGCGTGAGTGTGTGTGTAGGTGTGTGTGTTTGTGTGTGTGTGTGGGGGGGGGGGGGGTGTATAGACAAGCACATATTTTTTTTACCAAACCTGTTCTACATTTTTTGTTTTATGTATTCATTTTTTTCTACTTTTTTCAATTTTTTCTAAACCTTGAATGTGCAAGTTCACAAACTGAAAAGTGTCTCTAGTGTCAGAGCTTCATATATGCATTGACACTAAAAGCATGATTAGATCAATCTGTAAGGTTACCATTCCTTTCATTTTTTTTTTAAGTTCCCTGAACTACGTTTGCCTCTTCAGCTTTGTGCAGGGATTCTCTTTTGTTAACTGATCAGTCTCCTATTGGGTCTCCAGACAGGATTCTTGGCATTTGTCGGCAAAAATGAAAGCAGGATTAAGGAATGGCTACTGAACACTCCATGGTAAATGAGTGGGCAGCCATTCCTAAATTCACCCCTCCCCCTCCACCCTGGTAACTCCTCTTTTCCTCTATTTGTATTCCCAAAGAGGCCATTAAAGCTTGTTTGAAAGCAATAGGAACAATACGATCAAAATCAACAAGTCAAGTGTGTTTAAGATTGTTTTATTAATATGTGCGTGTGTTGTGTGTGTGTGTGTGTGTGTGTTGTGTGGTGTGTGTGTGTGTGGTGTGTGTGTGTGTGTGTGTGTGTGTGTGCGCGCGCGCGTATGTGTGTGTATACATGCATTCACACATACATATTTGTGTGTGTGCGCGCTTAAGTGTGTCTATGTGCGTGCGTGCGTTTCTTTATTAAAAACCTTTTGGTCAGCCAACAATAGTTAATAATTATTTTAAATACGTCTAAATCATAGATTTTATTTTTAGGCCCATGAAAAAGTCTTTTGCTACCATTGTAGAAGAGTCAACTGGAGTTTCCCTAGGTCATTTTGTGCTTCTAACAGGAAGTCCACATAGCACAGAGCCAATCGCTGCAATGACACGCTTTTATGATATCCTTCAATTGTGCATCTCATTTTAAAAATAAATAAATACAATTATTATTTCATTTACGCGATATGTGGTGTTGACAATGCACGCACATCATTATCAAATATTATGACGTTAAGAACAATTATTACGAAGAGCTGTTTTAATAATGAAGAAAACAATTGCAAGTCCCTGATATGAAACTACAGTATTAATTTGAAATATCCCATAACCATTGGCATTTAATACATGAACAGAAAATGTACATGCCCCAAACGGCATGAAATACTTTAATTAATAGACAGACCGTCTTGAAAGCTGCAATGGAGTTTGTAATATGATGAACTCCCATTGTGGTGGTGTCACTACAAATGTTTCTGATAAGAAAAAGCAGCCAAGGATCAAAGACTATAAGCCTCTCAATTTCCTCCAGACGTCTTTACTTTTCTGCACCTACTTTCTATTTTTTTTCTCTTCAACTCTCCCTCAAACATCTAAAACACACAAAATCCTCTTCACAGAATCGATAGAATCCGCCCAAGGTTAACAGGTCAGCAAAGCTGGTGGAAAAATAGGACTTATTTGATCTTAATATTCAATGGATATTTAAACGAAAATGCATTTTAACAAATAACTTGACACAGATATTAAGAAAGAATTCTATTTTATTTATTTAATCATCTGTTTTAGTGAAAACGTAAGACTGAAATTCTCAAATTAATTTATCCACATAGTCCATAGCTGTGAATGTTTGATATGTCTTTGCCTTAAATTCAATACATTTTTGTTATTAACTCTTGTAAAACATATTTGACAATCATGTTTCAATATATTAACACTTGGTGTTATTTTACTTTGAAATTTTAATCATATTATATCATCAATTATAATGTTGAAATATTATAATAGTTTCATGTATATAATTACAGGAGTCATTGTAATTAAAGTCATTATTCATATATGCCATATTATAATTAAAACATTATTATTATTTGTACTCTAAAACTTGAGAAAACTCGAAAATTAAGCAAGGGATATTCTTTGGATGGTGGTGTATGGGAAAGAGGAGGTTAATCCTTGTTTAATGCACTGTTGCAGACCGCAGGACCACGGCTGTGATGATTGTGTTATCTCTTTCCAACATTGGGTCTCTCTCAATTTCAGCCCAGCCAAATGGCTGCGAGAAAGTGAAGATGGGGTGAGTCTCAATGCCCGAGGAAGAAATATTAATAGCTAAATAACTTCTCCATACTTCCAGTGAATCATTTTTACTTCTAAAGAATGTTTGAAGAGTAAAGTAGGTATTTCACAGTCACAGTCTGAACGTTTCATTCGTTGTAAATATCCGGACACAGTGATAATACTTAATTCTTTGAAAATGAGTGTCATAAACACTTATATTGGTCAATTTTTTTTAATCTAGATTAATCGAATACTTCATCCCGAAACGTGAAAGGAACAATCACATCATGGAGATTCGAGGTATGTAAAAGAGACTATTTGTTATTGTAGCCATATTAACGAATAAAATAGAACAGCAGACGTGTTACAGTTATTTTTAAAATATATTATTGTTAACAGCCATTATGGTTTAAGCCATAAACGATTCAGAAATTTTTTGACTTTTCGGTTAAGTAAATATTTATTTTAATCTTTTTTTTATTATGTTTTAATTATTGTTTCACCTCATAATAAAGAGTGTAATACAGAGCTATCGATTGTCATTGGCTCATAGTGTTCCTCAATAATGATAAATGTCAACAGTAACAACAACAACAACAACAACAACAACAACAATATTACAATAAAATAAATGTATAGAATAACTAAAAAGAAAAAAAGCATGACAAGTGCGAGCAACACGTAAAATTTCATGAATTTGAGCCGAAGGCTGTTTTAAAGGTCGTTTAAGGATGAAAGCGAAGTGAAAGAAATGGCTCAATTTAATCTGCTTTAAAACCCTTCAAAATAACGTTTTCCTTAGAACTGAAAGAGTGAGAGCTGATTGGGGATAAATACGTTTCTATGCCTATGAGCCATTACATCCATCTCCAACACGGCCTCTTGTTCAAAAGACACATTTTATTACGAACTCTAATAAGTCTTAACATTATTAACTGCCACTCGGCTGATCCTATGAAACAAGCCTCGGGAAAAATAAATTAAGTGCAAAAAATGATTGTTTTAACGCCCTCGCGCGTGTACGCTGTGCGGTTTAGAATAGAGAGAGGGATATTAAGTACGTGGATGAAATACTCCTTAATTTAGGTGGTAAGTAAACAGTCACATTTATTTAATCCATTATGCATGAACTGTGGACCAAATACACGCGCGCATCTTCATTTTATATATATTAAAATATTTTAATGCGGCTGTTTAAAGCAAATACTGGAATATAATCAAGGCCTGTCATCCGTAAGCCAGCTCTGGATCTCACTGGCCTGAAGTTTAAGGTCGATATATGCAGAAACTGCTTACATTAGAAAAAGCAACTTAACAGTTGGAAACCGGGTGGTAAAATTAATCTCGTGTTGTTTTCAAAATTGGTTTCGGCGGTCTGCTTTTTTCGCCAAATTTAATTTGTTAAAAAAACACGGCAATCTATTAAATATTGGTATGTTAAAGAGTTTACTCCCTAGGTGAATTTATTTACATTACAAAAACTTTACTTTTTTATAATTTGAGTAAATTGATAAATTAAAAAAAAAACATAAAATAAACAAGCAGCGCAGGAAGCAATACTTCTATGCTACTAAACAGTGGGCATTTCCAAACAAGAATGAAGCACTTTGCACCATCCAAACCTCATTCTATTCAAACAGAGGATTCTATAATATTACAAAACTATCTAACAGCAGGGAGCATTGAATAATTCATCTCTCTATAGTTCTCCTTTTGGCCTTTTGTTAAAAGTTTATCCCCCTTTTGCGGAGTGCTGAATCCGAAAGAGAGGTCCATCCCTTTTTTTAGGAACCTTGCTTTTAAACTTTGCTTTGTATAAGAGATTCTTTCCTTTTAAAGAGCTTCAGTGAAGCAGACACCCATTCAATGCGAAGTTCATCTTCAAGTTTTAAAAACACTGACAAAAAACACAAGTGTATCTAAATAATTATTTTGTCTAAATTGTATCAACAAAATTATCTTTTATTATTTTATATTTTTAATAATCTGGTTTCATTTTGGAAATAAAATATGAAAATGAAATGTAAAAAGGTGGAAAAATGTACACTTGATGATATGTGTTTTTATTTTAATTTATGTATTTTATAATATTTAAATAAAACATCAAGATGTTTTGCGGCTGTAAACAATATGTTCGACATATAGTCTGACATTATGCCTGACACTATCGTTCTGAAACAAATAACAGAAATCTTTATAGAAATATCTATAGGGTATAAAACTCGTTATTGGTTGACAGAATGAAAGGCCGTTAATGTGCGAATAAGCGTGCCGAATTATCGCAAGAACCAGCAGGCAATGCTGAACTTATGGCTCGTAATTGATATTGATTGCCACATCGGTCATCTGTCAGTCACCGTTTACGCAGCGTCAAACGAGTGTGTTTAACAAACAGGCCAAGGCTGAAATGCTATCAATCACAGCTCAACACACATAAAACAATTTGTGCTTAACGAACATTAAGCATTTGTTGAATATTTCTACAGATGTCTAAAAACGTCACCGTTTATCAAAAATATCGATTCCGTTTTAAACCGATCCTATCCAGTGCGCACAAAAATAAATGTAATTACCTTTGTCTCCCAGGATCCCGTCAATGCTGTGCTTAGTTTTTTTCTCAGCGCTGTCATCTTTTTTGTCGCAATCGTCGTCTTCGTCTTTTTTGCCGAAACGCGCGCGAAGAACCCGGCTGATAGAACTTACTGGTAAAGCAATAAAAATAATCACTTACAGTAACCCGCACAATTTGTATGTGATTCATTCATTTGTAAAACAACTACGATAAAGTTGTGGGATTCTTTTAAAATTCATTTTTTCCGATTAAGGGATATATGAACATTGAAAAAATCAGCACTGAAACGCACTGAAAGGTTTGAAACGTAAGTGACGTAAAACATGGTTAAAAAAGGGGGTTTGCTTACCAGATGAGGCCTCACCTGAAGGAACTGTACTTCTGTCACAAACACCGTCCTTCAAAAGTTTGTCCCGTATCTCCCAACTAAACATTCCGGGATTTTCGCGCTTATATTCTTCGATTCGTTTTTCGACGTCGGGAGTTGCCACTTGCTTTTTATTTGAAGAAAAACGTCGAGGAAGAAAAAAAGCAAGTAAGGTGGCAGTGAGTAAAACGAACACGTTTAGTACACGTTATGCTATATTAAACGAATAGGTTAAATTCAAAAGGTAATATTTACAAACGTGTATCTTGGGGAATAAATAATACGAATAAACTTACTCTGGGTTTACTTCCACCTATGGCTCCAGGACGGATTGAGCCCGTTTCTTGGTACCGGCAGAGGATTTTGGACACACAGCCATGTGACACCCGAAGTTGTCGAGAGATCACGCAGGGACGAATGCCGTGGTGAGCCATTTCAACTATTTTGTGACGGATGTGATTTGGCAACGGCCTGCCGTTGATGAACACTCCGCCGAGCTGATTTACTCGACCTTGACCCAGAGGAGTTGAAACTGTGTGGCAAAGAAAGTGAAGTTAAATCCATCTTTTTGTCTAAAACATGTGGTTAAATATATAATATAATAAACAAAAAGAAAAAGAAAACAACATTTACAAGTTAAAATAGTCTAAAAATTTCGAAATATTTCGAAATATTCGAAAACCGGGAATTTGTAAGAAATGGTAAAATCACACTAACCACTCGTTTGCGTTTCTAAATTGTAAGTATAATATAGCATTTTACTTTTAAGTGTTCGTTTCCATTTGAATTGAAAACTTTAGCAAAAAATATTTTTTTCGAAAACTATTTTACTGAACGAAAGAAGAAAAGAACATAAAATGATTTAGCAATAAGCAATTAATCTAGCTGGTCTTCAAATTCTCAATTGAACACACTCAATTCTCAAGAGATGCGCTAACAGTTTCCTGTCAGCTCTGAACATCTATACGCTAGCTCTTTGTGGTCAGTGCTATTTAAGTGGCCCCAGACTGCTCTTGAGTGGCCCCTCTCGGCCTTCAGAATATTTAGATGCGCCCTGCATCATTCAAGCCGATCAGCTGATTCTTTTGCAAATATTCAAAAGATATACTGTTCGTTGCGATTTAAATTGCATCACCCAATTGTTTTAAGAGACTGGTTACATTTTTGGCGTTTTAATTATAATTCCAACCATGTCAAGTGAACAAAGTCTCCAATTTTTCACTTTTCCAATAAAACATTTTTTTTCATTAACGAATAAAAGCACTCAACTGATTTTGATTATTAGCTTTTGTAAAAATTAAATTAATACGAGTATTGTCTTGGTCTCCATGCTATAAGAACATGTTTTAACTCAAATTTTACTAATAGTTCGATCGTATGTAATTATATGATAAATCCCGATCAATTATGTTTTTTTTCCGATGCACCACACGATTCGCAATTCAACAGAAGTACACCAAGCGCCCCACACCTGTCCGACTAACCTTCCAGTGGAAATCCAGTGCGGGGATAGTTCTGTCCTGGCGCGGGTCGCATCATTCGCGGCACAGTTCCCGGTAAAGCTGACATTCTAATAAAAAAAAAACGAGGCACAATAAGGCTGATTTGGGAACTGCTGCAGCAATTCCAATCTCAGGGGGGAGCCGTTTATGCGACGTTATTCGTTCCTCTTTCAAGCTCTAGGTGAATTGTTATCCAAAAAAGTTTGCGTGAAAATGTAAAGACTCAAAAATATAAAAGGAAAATAGCCCACACTGTCCTTTTTTGCAGAAACCAATTGTTTTTCAGCACCAAAAATAACCCAAAACGCAGGCTGTCACGACTCTTGACGCTCTCCAGTGGATAGAGAGGAATTAGTTCTTTGCAGTGTTTTCTTTAAAGGTCTGCTAGTTTTGGATGACAAAGTCCTCTTAGGGGTCGGGAGTGTTGAAGTGGAGAACTTTAGCGCGCGGTGTAGGAGGGGTCGCGCGCGCGCACCGGCAGGCTCTCGCGGGCTTCTTTTATTCGCGTGGTCACGAAGGGGAACGCGCAAGGGTTTTTTTTTATTTCGACCAATCACAAAATGCAGGGGGTAAGTCGAGTGCCCGCACACACTCTGAGTTCCCGGCTTTCTGTTCACCCGAAAAACAACGTTTGATTGGACGGCTCCTATTCTAAAAGTCATATTGTACTGAGTTTTTAATGTAATTTAGCATGAATTCTGTTTAGTTCTTTCATTTCTCCTTGCTGCAGTCTGTAAGAATAATTCAAGATTGCGGGAAAAGATGTCAGACGTGAAGTTTCAAAGAGATCTTTTATTATTTTATAAAATAAATTGAATGTTAAATTAAAAAAAAAAAAAAAAAAAAAAACAACAACAACAACAATGGTTACTTAAAACAAAATCGTAATAGCACGTGTATTCGTTTCATTCCGTTATAGTGATTCCCCTTTTTAACAAAATATTGCGATAATCAATCAACTATAAGTCGACACAATATTTTTACAAAGTGGTCATATTACTTTGTGCTTACAGATTTTGCAAGCCTGTTAACACAAAACACAACGTTATTTGCATGTTTTGTAAATATTTGCATAATGATTCAATAAATATCAATATTTTTACGAAACACGATTATAAAGGAGAGGATTTTTTTAAGAAAACACTGCAATTAACAATGGCATGTTATTTGCCCGCAGTTCTGCTTAATGCGTCCACGTGCAGGTCACATAAGGGGATCCTGAGAGTCTCTGTGGCCTTTAAACAAGGAGCGGACACGAGCTGTGGAGACAACTCTTATTGTCACGAGATGCTTGACTTCAAAAACGTTGCAGGACAAATAAAGGCAAACAACTTAAGACGTTTTGCAGACACATTTTACAAGGCGCCATCTTTTTTCACTTAAAATATTTTTCACCAGTTTACTAACGTAACTTAATCACCATACTCTATGCGTGTAACATATGGGGAAATAGAAGACATTTCTTCAGATTTTATTATGGAAATAAAATTAACGAAAGGCGAACCACAGATGGGTAAAATGTACAATACAGCTTGTTCTTTATCTGTTTATTATCTGTTATATAATCTGTTTATTCTCAATCACAAAAGTATTTCAATAACACGTATTTTAAACGTTGGATTTTAAAACATTGGTTTTAGAGGGAAAACAACCATTACAATTGCTCGTTAAGAATGGAAGTGAAATTATTTGTTGCTAGATGGCGCCAAACCATCAACAATTTCATGAGCATCTTTTAACTTATCTTAGTATTGTTTAGAGCAGTAATTGCATGTCTATCGTCTGTCAATTTTTGTGATCTTCAGATTATTTTCAATTGCTTTATAACGTACTTTTTTCTGATCTGAAAAGGCTAAAAAGATAAACTGTGTGTGTGTGTGTGTGTGTGTGTGTGTGTGTGTGTGTGTGTGTGTGTGTGTGTGTGTGTGTGTGTGTGTGTGTGTGTGTGTGTGTGT
>CM051495.1:13765329-13888584 GCA_028031935.1 Paedocypris micromegethes
GTGTGTGTGTACACATTAAATGTGTATGTATAATAATGTGTATATATATAATGTAAAATTTGATATAGTTCTTTACAATTTCCCCAATGAGGAGGAAAACATCTTCCAGAACCATCATTAAAATTGCGCGGAACAATCAACGCACTGATTTTGTAGTGTTAGAATGCCAGAGGAGACTGGGGCCAGTTAGCCGGGTTCTCCCCAGGGTTTTTTTCTCGTTAGAGAGTTTTTTTTTACCTGGCCACTGTCGCCAATGTGCTTGCTCACGGGTCTGTCTTTGTCATAGTCATAGTCACAATAATAGCCATTTACTTGAATACCAACAACCAGACAATCAAATGAATAAAAAGCAACAACCCCTTAGGACGAGTTAACAGTGTGCAATAAAATACAGAGTAAAAAAGTTTAATAACATATGACATATACCGTATGTCTTAGAAATATTTACATTTGTCTAATGCATTTGCCCTGACAAAGACAATTTTGGAGTGACCGGGATTGATTGTATTGAAAGAAGATAATGCAAAGTGTAATCAATGAATGTTGGTAAAGCACAGAGCAATTAGGCATGAAAACTTCTTTATTCCTGAAACTAATACCATCTTCAGGGAACATGATGTAAATGCAAAGGAAACATGTGACAACTTAAATACACCGGCGAAACACCGGTGAAACCAATAGAACATGTGACAAGGAATCAAGGAAAACAAGGAATCCTAGGACATATATTCCATAGTGACAGGACAAAAACAAGTGCTCAGAGGAAATTAAATTTGAAATGTTGTCGAGGTGTGTGTGTGTGTGTGTGTGTGTGTGTGTGTGTGTGTGCGCGTCTTGCTTTGTGATTGGTTGGCTATCAATCCACGGTGTGTGTCTCACCAGAGTTTCTGGATTGGCTCCAGTTCCTTGTAAGCCAGACATGGTAAACTGGACTGATGCTTTTGCACCTGGTTTTAAATCAGGTCTCGGGAACCCCACAAAAGCACATAACATGACATTTTCGTAGGAATTTGAATACATTGTCTACATTGAATTGTCTAGCCTGTAAATGTCACTTGTAAATTCCAAAATATAATTACGAATTAAAGTTGAGGCTGTTTATTCACATAATGATGCAGCATATATAAAAAACTGGATTGTTGTTTGCACAGTCTGAACATTCATGTTAAAAGTAAAATGTTGGCAGGGTGTACAGTAAAAACTCAACCTCTAAAAAAATTATAAATAGAGAAGTCGAGTTTGCATCAGATGGCCATGCTTAAAAAACACAACAAGGCCTAAAAATGGAAAATGATTTGATATTTTATACTTTTTGTCAATAAATTAAAGGTTTATAAAATTGTAAAATATTATATTTATATTATACAGGATTCAGTTCAGTGTATTGGTCCCGACTTCACAATTCTACTGTTCTCATGCAGCCCACCGGAAAAAATAGTTGCCCACGTCTTGTGGTAGCAGACACTGAAAACAATGACAGCTTGATTTAACAAATAACAAACGCTTAAAACAAATCATCAGGGCAACAAATTCCAACTACTGCGATTACATAAAAGTCCAATGCAACTATGATGAAAAGTTTTTTACAATCCTTCATGTTTTAAATTCAAGTATAGCGAGAGCTTGAGTAAAAGTACAGACACATATATATGTAAAAATATTTCATTACAAGTTACAAGTCACAAATTACAAGAAGAGTTGAGTAAAAGGAGTAAATTATCCTGTTTTAAAAGAACTTAAGTGTTTTACTTGTACTTCAGGCTTAAAAAAACATCAAGAACTATTTAAAAAGAACATGTCTTGTGCGCTTTGAGACAGTTAAAACTGTGAAAAGCGCCTTACAAATGCTCAGAACTTGAACTTAAAACAAGAAACTATTTATGAGGTTGCATTTCCTAATATAGAAATGAAATTTAACACATCAATGTTTCAAAATGGCAGAACAAAATAGATCAAAATAGGTACAAAAAGTCCAAGTCAAAATCAAATGTGCAAAAAGGTGCAACCTAAAACTAACTCACGTGTTATAGCTCAAAAATAGCATCCAATATCTTCCGCACCCTGCAGATGGCGATATCGACATGATCGCCCAAGAAATTAACCACAGTAGAAAAAGATGCAGACTTGTTGCACACGATCACAATGTAACAAGTACCGGTACAGTAAGTGTCCATTAAAATGTAGTGGAGTAAGAGTACATATACTCAAACAAAACAGAAGTCAAGTAGAGAGTAAAACGTGCCTATATTTTTGATACTCAGTACAAGTACAAAATAGCCAATAAAATGCTTAAGAAATGTAACGTCCATTTACTCTTGTACTTTACACCACTGGTGTTAGAAATGGTTCTTATTTAGTCATTGATAAAGACCAACAAGAACTGATTTTAATCCTGAAAATCTATTAGTTGAGTCGCACGTTCTCTAACTTACAGCACTAAAACTTTCCCAAAGTGAAAAAAGAAAGACAACAGCATTTGTCACTCGGCACAGAGACCTTATTCTCAGTCTTCTCAGCTTTTAATCAGACATGAAATGCACCATGAAAGCTGCCGAGATGCCTCCAAATGCCAAGCATGTGATCGCAGACCATGTTACTCCTCACACCACACTTTCCTTTTGTTCATCTCAATGTTTAACGCATTAAAATGCCCCTCTACCTGCCAAACAGCCGCACACAAGCTAGGGAACTACCAATTATTTGGGGGATGGGTTCAAACCTGTAAAACCAAGTGTTAAATCATCAATAAAACATTACCAATATGAGTTAAAAGCCTCTTACAGCAGGCCAAAAATGAACTGGGGCATAATTTAAACATTTTCATATTATTAAAATATCTATTGAAAAAACCCTCAACATCATTACTTAAAAAATGAGTAAAACAAAAACATTCTGACAATTTTGTAGTTCATTTAACGCACAATGAACATTCGACTCGGAAATTTCTTGAGGTTTAAATAGTTCATTTTTTAAAAAATAAAACATTTTAAAATACCGTGATTGTTTGTGAAAACACACCAGCAGAAATTAGATGTAGATCATGTGCTTGTTCTTCTTTTTGTCCAGCTTCTGACCTCATTTAATTTACTTACCATTTAATTTGATAGAATAGTTGTTTTTTCTTCTCATTTGCTTTTACTAAGTCACTTTGGAAACAATGTTGGTCAACATATGATAAACATAAACATTTTTTTAGAGCCAGTTATGTCAGACATCACAAGTGAAGACCCTCCCCATTGAACTATGAGGTGAGTGTGAGGTTACAAACCCCCTAAAGACGAGTCTTAAGGTTCATGGACATGTGATGGAGCGGTGGCTCTTTTTTTGGTTTAATCAGTTTGTCTGGACATTAGAAGAAAATGTCAGAGGAGAAAAGAGAGTGTTTCATGTAGATGAAAGTAACATCCTCGATTTTACATGCCGCTCCGATTGGTTTCACTAAATCAATGAGAAGGACTATAACACATGGAGAGAACCTCCTGCGCTCGACTCCTTTACCAGGAAGTGATGGGGAAAAAGAGTTCAGAAAATTAGAACTTTTATCATATGACTCGACATCTGACTGAATCGTTTCAAAATACTACAGAAAGGTCATGATTAAGAAAACGTCTGTATAATATAAAAAAATAAATCAAAACAAGTCATTTGAAATATTTTATCATTTTCTTTTCTTTTATATTTTTGTGTTAAATGTCAAACTTCTGGACTATTAAAGAAACTTGAGTATACTTTGAGGTATTTGAAATTGCCTATAAAAACCCCAGTTGATTTTGTACAATCGGCTTAAACATTGATTTATTCCCTGTTTTCATTCGCATTAAAAAGAACAGAGACAATGAATCAAATCTAATTACTCTGCAAAATCTGTCTCAATCGAGAGTCTTTGGCTTCCCATTGGCGTGGAGGTTTCGGCAAAGCAGTGAAACACAAACGTTAGTGCAAATGATAATCTAATTGTAGAAGAAGGAGAGGGAGAAGAGAAAGCCACGGCAGATGCAGCCAATGTCATGCCATGTTGAAAACGCTATCAGATCCCAATTCATCCAGAAAAACCAACATACGCCGCATGTTTACCTCATAATCTCACTGTTTTTGTCTTTAAAAGCTTGGATTGGAAATTTGACCTTTGACCCTTTTCGACATAAACACCCTGTAATCTCTCAACATCGAATGTTTTTAAGGTTTAAACACAGACTCCATGTGCAATAAAACTTTTTTTTTTTGGCAAGCAAACAACCAAACACACACTCTTGTGTTTGTGGAGCTCTTTACACACATAGCCGATTTGGCATGGTGGGGTGTGTTTTTGCGCTTCTCGGAGTGTTATCAGGTCATTCCGCCATCTCTAAGTTGTTTTTCATAGATGATTATGACTGGAACAGACAGCGCTGGGATCCGAGGAGCATGGGACCTTCATGCGGGGCCGTGCCACCTCCGGGATCAATGTCTGCATTTTGTTGATCAAGAACTGCAACATTCACCATGCAAGATGCATTTTGTTTGCTAAATAATTATCTGAAGTCTCTTTTCATGTGCAGATTTTTCACACACAAACGGAACGCGTGATAATGACGCCGTATGGGGGAACATTCGACTCTTTATTTGGCACAATAGGTGATTAATAGAGAGAGATGCTTCTGGTGCTTTTCTGCGTATTGCATCAATTTGTTCGTTTTTCTAATATGGAAAAATAGACTCTGAAATCTGTCACCACAAATGTATTTTCAACTATAAAAAAAAATTATTTAATAATGCACTAAAGTATATTTATTATCAAACCAGACATTTCTGAACCACTTTTCCATTTCTGGATCACAGGGAGATGGAGCAGCTCTCAAAGAGCGGGACACACACACACATTATGGTCAATTTTTCAATCCTAATTCACTGGTTTTCAGATTGTGAGACCTGGAGGAAACCCATGCTTGCGCAATGCAAACTCCCTGATTGGGCCTCAAACTTGGAGTCTCAAACA
Organism: Paedocypris micromegethes; assembly: GCA_028031935.1. Classification (NCBI taxonomy): domain Eukaryota; kingdom Metazoa; phylum Chordata; class Actinopteri; order Cypriniformes; genus Paedocypris; species Paedocypris micromegethes. The sequence goes on from CM051495.1 coordinate 13,770,305, forward strand.
GTGAGTCTTGCAGTGAGACTATCTAAAAATCATTTTTAAATATTTTATTAAGAAATCTACACATTTATTAAACAATCTTGCAATACGTATCATTAAAAACATTTTAAAAAGTAATTATCCAATTTGTTTAAAGATTTTAAAGAAAAAAAATTATTATAAATAATCCGTCTAAAACCTACTACTAATAATTATAATAACACATTTAATTTATTTGGTGACTTTCGAGACACTCAATGTTGCCTTACAGTAGAGAACAACACACGCACACACACACAGACACATACACACAAACACACATTCACCTGAAACGCATGTTTTCAAACTGTGTCGTCTGTGAAATCTACAGATACTGTAAACTGGTAGATGTCTACAAACAGATTGGATGAATTATACAAATGATTGGAGAAAATTGAACAACAAATCAATGTTACAGATGGTGAATGCCATTGGTTTCGTAAAAATAGTTTATATAAAATTATCACCCTAATAAATGCCACATCAGTCGGTTAAATTTAATTAGAATTCTTGTGTTTTACATATTTGCAAAAATGAAACATAAGTAAATAATAATCTACAGCGCTGAGAAAAATGTAAACAGCCACGATTCAGTGTTTTGATATTGAAGTAATAATGATGAAAATATTATAAGGATGGAATTAGTGATTAATGAGTGATTATTAATATGATTAGAGCTGAAAAGTGTATTTTTAACATCATAAGACATCTTGTTCAGGTAAAGGTGTTGTATTCATGTTATAGTTATTTATCTATAGTTATTCACACACGCGCGCATCCATCTGTAGTATTGCAGACTTAACGGAACAGTAAAAGAAAAGTAAAAGTTTTAGCGCCATCTGCTGTAAAGAAAACGACGTACTTAACTTTACTTGACATTTTAGTTGTTATTGACAGTGTTATTGAGTGAGTGACGTTCAAGACGATTTTGAACTAAAGGGTCTTTAATGTTTAATGTAATTTAATTACATAACATAATATGCCAAATAAAATTGGTTGCACAAAAAACTTTAGGCCAAGTTTGTTATTGCTGAGGAAAGTGGTCACAACTGCCTCCCAAAACAACTGTGTTTACAGTATTTACTTCTTAAAAACAATTTTCACAATACACACACACGCACAGGCACACGCGCACACGCACGCAGGCACGTTTAGATTTTGTAGACAACAAGTAAATTGAAACTTTTCGAACCAAAGGTTTTTCTTAATCTGCAAATTACGAAAAACCCAAGCTTCCCACTGCTCCTGGCTTGTGTGTGTTCACTTCACTGTGTGTTTGTGTACTTCACTTGGATGGGTTAAAAGCACCAATTTCGATATGGTTCGCCATATTGACAATCTCACGCTCTGTAAAGCAGCATTTGCACTTTTATGTTTAAATACTGACCTCTAGCGGCGTAATTAGGATACTGATTTCTGGCCAAAACTAGTCTTTAAGTGCCCTGTCTAACGTTGTAGACATGTGAGCAGGTTACAAAAACGCGTATAATGACGTTTATCATTAGCGGGTTTTTTGTACCATTTAAATTCTATACACACTTTTAGGTGTGAGGTGTTTGTCCAGGAGATGTCGCTGCTACACTTTGATGCTTTTCTGTAGTCATATTAGCCTCTGCCGTTTCAAATTTATTCCATATACGAAGGTGCACTGTTTAATTGTAAAATATTTTGTTTTGAATAAGATAATCGAGAAATTGTCAAAAAATGCAATTTCCCGAAAAAAATATATTTTTTAGATCCACAAAGTGATGATAATTTACCATACACGTATACTACCATTATTGGAGTTGCTTAGCAAGTTGCTTTCTTTAGAAACACGTCAATTCTCTGTGATATTTGCACTTTGACGCACAGCTATTTTAAAAGGAAATCCTTCATCATGAGGACAACAAAGAGAGGAGAGAAAAGCCAAGCTTCTAGAAAAAAAGACTTCTAAACTGAATATCAGTGTTACATAACACAGCAATCGACATGTAATTTGTATTACCGCTATGAAATAACTTAATAAATGACAAGGTGTAATGAAACAAACAATGCAGCCGAATTGAATATATAAATAAGTTACTTTAATTAAATAAACTCTGTGTGACGCCAATACTGTACATTGTAGAAACGTTGTTTCCTCGAGTCGAAACAGTCCATTGACTTCAAATTCACACAAACAAGGAAAAGTCTCCAAAAAGTCTCAGTAAAGAGGGAGAAAACTGAACAAACACTAAAACACAGTTTTGCATAAAAAAAAAACAGATGAGAAAAGCAGCAGCTTCACATTTGGTCAGAAACCTTCTGTGAAACGCAGCTTCACAAGCTGGAGTTGGTCTGTTCCATTTCCTTCACGCTGGAACTCAAAAAAAAAAAAGTATAATATAAAAAAAAACAAACATCCAGACACTGTGAAACGTTCGTCCCCCAGTTCTGAGACCAAACACAGCGGTGGATCTGTTCACATCTGAGACACCACTTGATTTAGTCCCTTAAAAAACGTCCACATCATTTACTAGATAAACATGTCAAATACGACCATTGATTCTGAATAGAATTAACCACATTTTATGATTTGTTGGATTTTTTTGGTAGTTTTCACATGACATTGTAAATAGGAAATTAATGTATATGTGTGTGAATGTGTGTGTTGAGTGCACCGAAAAAACTCAATACTAATGTGCTGCCATGTATTTTAAGTAAAACACAACCTAATGATAACAATTAAAAATAAATATTTTAACTGGTGGTAAATTACACTATAAATAAAAAAGTTACAAAAAAAAAACGTCAAATTGTCAAACGAGGATTTCATCAAGTACATTGTCAGCGAGTGTTTTCAACAGAAAGAAGTCAATGTAAACAGTGAGGGAAAGAGAAAGGATTGATAAGACCAGCTTACACTCGCTACACGGCGGGAAAAAAAGTGTAACATATCATCCTATTCCTTCAAGAAACCATCGTGTGCACCTTTCAAATAAAGCCAGACCCTAAAACAAGATCGGAGCTGCTCCACAGCGCCCCCCTGTGTGAGCTGTCTTTCATTTAGCACATCCATGGCGACCATTTCAGCCTGGCGGTGCCGTAAACGCAGCAAGCGTCCAACGCCATGTCCGTTTCTTCAGCCTCGGAGGAATCCAGATTTCAACTGTTCCACTTGGGTTTATAACTGCTATGTGATGTGGCCTGCGGGTCAGAGTCTTTAAAAAAGCGCTCAAACTTCTCCAGGTACCCTGGGCGATGCGGGAGGAGGAAGTAATGGGTGCTGCTGACTTTCTTCCCGTCTTCCATTATGGGCAGGATGCAGGTGGAGCTCTCACAGCTGGGCCTGTGTTGGGCCTTGCTGACGTACTCCGGGTAGGGAGCGAAGCTTTGAGTCGGAGGCATCACGCCGTTGACATAGATGGGGACTCTTTTCGGACTGACGGCGTGTTGCGTGAGCGGAGGGATGGGATCTCGAGGAGGAATCTTAGGCGGCTTCTCGGAATCAAACTCCTTGGACGAGGATTGTCTCCAGTCCGTGACATCGCTGGGGCGAGGACAGATGGGGACACGAGGCGGGACTTCGGGTTTGTCTTGTTGGTGGTTGTAATGAAGGCCACTGTGCCACGCGCTGGGGCCCTTGAAGGATCCTGCGGGGCCGGAGAAGGACCGAAGCAGTCTGAGCGGAGGCTGGGTCACGTTCTGTTCCCAAGGAGCCTTCCCACATCCCTTCTGCTGTCCTTCAAAATATGCAAAGTTGACCCGACCACTCGCCCGACAGCTGCGCCGACCCGGCATTCCGTACTGAAAGGACGAGGCTTTGGAACACCGGGACGGAACTAGGCACTGATTCTCTGAAGTGCAGGAGAAAAACTCCACTTCGTTGTCTTCTGCTTCGTCGGACGACAGATCGCCCAAATCTGGAAGGGGAGGGAGGGGCTTAATGCTCCGCCTCGGCGAGCATGGGGGCGTGTGCTCAAAAACGGACAGCTTCTGCAAGGACGGGACCACCTGATCTCCCACAGGTGGGCAAAACAGCAGCTGTGAAGAACTGAGGGTCTTGGGAGAGGAACATGGAGGAGTAATTCTTCCTGTGGAGCAAAAAACATAGAGTTGTTATGAAAACAGCACACACGCAATCACAGGGGGCATTAACGGCAAATAAAATGTTCCCAAATATAGATAAGCTTTTCTTCATGCTTTCAGCCTCAACACAGAAGGTTCATCAAGGGCATCACAAATCAACAGAGCTTGAGACAATCACACTTCCGTTAACCTTCTAGACTTCCCGAGAAACATCCGTGCGCTCACAGAGCCCGAGAGGAAATGTGATACGCACTGATGAGATAGTGGAAATCCATATTAACTACTCACTTACTCAAGTCAAATTCAAACACTTTTCAAGCACTTTCACGGTTCAAGCTTTACCAGCATCATACAGTTCTGGTAAAAGACATATTTGAAGGTCTGCCTAAATACAATCAAAACGAAACTTTGTAAATGTAAACACATAGAAAGAGATAGTATGCAAAAACAAACAAATACAAAGTTGTGTTTTGTAAAAGCCCTAGGAAAGTGTCACTGTCTAGTCGACTGTAAAAATTAGTTTTAAAGTAAGAAGAAAGCAATCGATATAAAACTAATTCACAAAATGCACGGGTGATTCAAAATTATTCGTTAAGTTTATTGCTCAAGAGTTAAAGATTTGAGTCAGTTAAAAGAATCAGACTTCCCATCACTTCTTCAGTGGAGGAGATGGGTTACGACGCATGTTGTCATCATGAATCTTTAGTCACCCCGACTTATTTTTATTACTACTAAAAGGCAAACTACTCATATTATTAAGTATAATTACATTTTTCAGATCTTCAATTTAAATTCAATAATTTTTAAGACATTGTTAAATTATCATTTTCAGGGATTTCAAGCACCCTTCTTACTTTCAAAGCCCACGGTCAAAGAACCTTGGTGATACGTTCTCAGGCTATGATCCATGGACTCGGAACCAACGGCGAAAAACAGCCTGAAAAGTCACAGGAAAGCAAGAGAGGTCAGCATCTGCGTGTGAACGATACAAATAGCCGAGGGCTATTGACACGCACTTGCTCATGGGGTCGTGATCGTAGTGCTGGTCCCAGTATGGGTGGGCAGAGGCCATGTTGCTTGAGGGATATCTCCAGAAGTCCCAGATCTTCAGCGCTCATAATGCAGCCATTGGTGAGTAGGACTTGCGCTCCGTTATAGCAACACTGAGAGACAGAAATAAAGAGAAGCCAAGAGCCGTTAACAATTAAGGTTATGTGAGGTCAACTTTTACAATAGATTACATAGTAAAAATTGCACTGAAGTTAGATAGTTCTAATGAAGCAAAACAAATTTGTGATTATTATTTTAGTGTGTGGGTGAGAGAGAAAGAGAGAGACTATCTCAATGTGTGTGAGGAATGTCACATCAATATGTGTGATAAAAAAAGAGAAAAAGAGTGTAATTGTGTGTGTGTGTGTGTGTGTGTGTGTGTGTGTGTGTGTGTGTGTGTGTGTGTGTGTGTGTGTGTGTGTGTGTGCATGTGTGTGCTTGCGTGTGAAACTAGTTACATAATAAAGAACACAATAAAGTCATAAAATTGTACAACATAACAAAAACACGAATCAAAACAAACATGTACCAAACAAACTGCTACGGTCAAGTGTTCCACAAACTGTGGCGAACTGTGTTTAAAACGTCTTATTAAAAGCTCCATGTGGCCCGAATAAGATGAACAAGCGTTTTTCACAGTTGCAAGGAAAAACAAGCCGTGATGATGCAACCTCTGTTCTTCAAGACGTTCCACCGGAACACAATAAAGCATCTGTGCTGGAAAACAACAATGTTCAGTGCCAAATGTGCTGTACAAAATGGGCACAGGCAAGAACGGAATCAATGAAATGCCCATGCTGACTCCATTATGCAACTGATCACATGCTCTGCCTGTGCCGCGAAAGGCAGGAACTAACAATTGCCAATTCTCCCAGTGAAGCCCCCCGACGCAGCCCCGCCGGAGCACAAACGCTTCTTTGTACTGCAGTACTCGCCTCTTATCCGCAAAGTAAGGCCACGCAATAAAAGCACGAGCGAGGTGCGGCGGGGGACGTCACAGGAGCCGAAAAAGAAGCACAGTGCTGCTGCCGTTCCTGGAAGGCCACCCGATTCCACTTCTTTTACATTTAAACCAAATACTTGGATGTTCTGGTCCAATGTTGGACCAGCCACCTAAGGGTTGCAAGTTCGAATCTTGGTCCGGTGGGTATCAGACACTGACCCCCACATGCCTGTTTAAGGCTGCCAACTGCTCCGGGTGTGTGTGTCACCTCATTGGATGGTTAAATGCAAAGCACAATTTCGATTTGTCCATCCAGGGAGTTTTAAACTCACTGGCTGGAGTTTTATTTGAAAGGTAATGTTTTTTAAAAGCACCGTATACGGAAACAGAGGGAGCGTTAAATGACAATCATGCTTTCTAGATGCATGTGTACTATTATGTAATTGTATAATTGTTTAATTGTAAAACTAGTTAAGGTAAAGCACAGTAGAGGATTAAGAGGAGATTATGTGCTGTTGCCCTTCAGGCCAGAAGTGCCGTGATTCAGTCGGAGTGAACATCCTTTTTAAAGCGCTGACAAACTAACAGCACAATAATGACATTATCATACAATTTAAGGTACATTCCAGGATTAATAAAAGAAGAAATAGAATAGAAACATTTTGTGTGTTTCTGTGTAAAGTAAAGTGAGTGAGATTGTCAAAATGGCGAACCAGCATCGAAATTGGTGCTCTGATTTTAACCCATCCAGTAAGTGCACATACACACAGGAACGTGTGTGTACACACACACACACACTCATATAGAGAGAGATTGTCATATAGTATATATATACATGTATAATAATAGAAATAATTCTTGATTTTGTAAATGGGTCTATCGATGCACGTACAGTATATGTATTATGCGTGTGTGTGTGTGTGTGTGTGTGTGTGTGTGTGTGTGTGTACACAAGAGAAACAAGAGGCAGAGAGAGAGAGAACAAGCTATATTGAAAAAGTTAAAAGTTTCAGAGAAAGAGACAGAGAAAAAGGCAGAATGAGAGAGAGTCAGTTGGTAAGAGAAAGATGTAGACAATGAGACACGCAGAGACAGCGAAAGAGAGAGACAGAGAGGGGAGGGGGTCCTAGAGGCGGGACGAGTAGCGAGAAATCGAACGATCGATTTATGCATTTATCAAAACAAAAATATAAAAAGAGCGCAGTAATGTGGTAACACAGAGAAGTTCAGATGGAAGAAAGGCGTGCACGCGCTTAGACGTGCGCGATAAATTATAAACTAGGCTGCCACTACTACACTGGGACAGTTCGCCCTCATGTAAGTTCGCTGATATAGGGCAACCCGTACGGCACGAAATTGCAGATCGAATGTAAAGATTACTCCGATATACGATCTGCTTTTCTACACGAATTTCAACACACACCCTTTGACGAACCCTTTCTGACTCAGGCGTTATTCATCTCCTCAGCTACAATCAGGTCCAAAGATCCCTTTACACACTCTAGTTGCACGCAAAATCGCGAACTGCTATTAGTAAAGCAGCGCTTCCGTCGTATTTCTTGGCTAAAAGTTGGTTAAAATGTGAGCAGCTAAACAGAAAACGAAGCTACTTACTGCTTGTATGTTTTGTAAGGCAGTACTTCCAATTATCTTTATATCCAATAAATCCGAATCCAGTGGTCTAACAATCCCAATTTACTCCGGTGAACTATTTTAACACGAGTGGCCAAAATACACACAAACAAACGTGGATTTTGAGCCTGTGCCGCCTAAACTGATGCTTTCATCATGGAAATCTGTGTTGTCTAGATATATATATGGACTCCGTACGTCACGCTCTAGCCCCGCCCACTACTTAAAGGCGCCGTCCAGACATAATACGTAGGCGTAAAAGACGAGAAGACAGTAACAGCCATTTAGCGTTAAAGCAGCTGCTTTGAATAATGAAAGTAATGAAACATTTGTCATTTCTGAGCTTTATGTACATTTATTAGTTAAATCACATGTTTGCTTACGCTAGTTGTGACGTCGATTTTGTTGAGATCATTCATCTAATCGAGAATTAAAGAGTGTGATACTTTACAGCTCGTTTAGTTTCTGGTTATTTCCGCCGTTTTCATATGAGCTTAACATGTTTTCACGATGGATGTTCGTCTAGTTAGTTTGAGTAACAGCTGTGTGTTTCTTTAAATACTCCCCTTCACTGCCCCATCGCGCAGGTACACGTGGGCGACCGGGCGCGAGTAACCACGTGGGCGAGTGGTTGAATGTTAAAGAAAATCCTTGTGGAAGTTTCTTGTTTCCGCTCGTTCTTTTTACCATATGTACATACGTGGTTCAACATTGTTGATTTAAGCTGCTAGTCTAATTTACCAAAAACTGTAGGCTGCTTTATACTAAATCAAACTCTAGAGAGAGCGAGTACACTTTACAGTACTGTATAAGGAGAGGAGAGAAAAAATCACAAAAAAAAAACAAAGGAAAACAAAACCAACAGTGTATTGTTCCAGAAACTGGACACTGCTTAATGAGTCAAAATTAGAGGCCAGATGCACACAAAAAGTAAATCTGCCAGTCTAGTTTACCAAAATCTGAAACCTGCTTTATAATACATCAAAACCTGATAAAACAGGTTTGTTTATCGGGCTCGTGTTGCATGCAGATTTACCAGATGGGTGTATGAACGATAAATCAGTGTGGAAAAACAAACCCCTCCGCATGATCTTGATTTGTCCCTGAAGTCTGTGAGGATTGTGGAGAGCTGATTGGCTGAGAGCCACATTGGGACTGAACTCCCATGGAGAGGGTCAACTCGTTTCCTGTCCTTGGTCCCACACAGCTGCTGCTGCTGCTGTAATGCATCCACGGGGGAAAGACTCGCTGGAAAACTGCATTACTACAGATCTATACGATTGTTGGATCCTTCGCAGAGTTTTCGATCTTTTAGGACTTACGTCATGTCTGTATAATGTTTTATGTGCAAATCTGAGGTTTGAAGGGAACAGTTATCCATTGTTGTTGTAAACATTTACAACCAAATATATTATACTAGAAAGATTATTAAATATACAGTTACATGATATATATATATTATTTGATTTGTCTTTAATAATTTTTAACTGATTAAAAGCTTAATTAATACCTTGAATTGCTATAGTATACATTTGTGTATAAATATAATTAAAGAATATATATGGATGTATTTGTGTGTGTGTGTGTTTATTCATATCTATTTAGGATGCAATTTTATATATTCTTTTTTTACTAGAATATAAGTCTATAAAGTCTTAGAATATGATAAAAAGTGTGTTTGCAGTGTTTCCCTCTCGAGAACAGCACAATAAACAAGAAGCTTGCAGTGAACATTCGTAGAACTTTCGTGCTGGAATCCGGTTGTGCTTGCTGGGATTGAGCTATGGGAGTGTGTGTAGTGTGTGTGTGTTGTGTGTGTGTGTGTGTGTGTGTGGTGTGTGTGTGTGTGTGTGGTGTGTGTGTGTGTGTGTGTGTGGTGTGTGTGTGTGTGTGTGTGTGTGTGTGTGTGTGTGCAAGAGCTCAACAGTATCGGAAAACCACAAAATGAAATCTAAGGGATCTAAATCTTATCCCAGTCTGATGCAAATACCAAGTTTAACCCAAGTAAACTACTTTCAGGCTTGTGTGTTTTAAGCAGACACACGAAAACCTGAAGTAATGGGGAGGTTAATGTTGTAAAGTGCACATAAGACACACACACGCAGACGGGCGACTGTTCGCGGTGCATGTTTGTCCATTCTCAGAGTACATTTCCTTGACGTTTGTACGTGTTTTTTTCTCCCTCTAGTTGAAGATGTTCCGGCTGAGTTCTTATAGCATGATAGATGGCAGCTTGAGGACGTTCTGTGTTTTCTCGGGGAGCAACATGGAAAGGAATGGCAAGGTGGCTGACACGTTCCCCTCTCCAGATTGCTCTACAGCACCGGAGGAACTCTTCATCCCCGAGCTGAATGGAAATGACATTAGAACATTAGCTCAGACATTTTCTTTCCAAGCTCTGAACTGTATGTGTGTATGTGTGTATGTGTGTATGTGTGTATATAGTACATGTTATGTATATAAAAAAAAAAAAAAAAAAAAAAAAAAAAAAATATTATATATATATATAATATTATACAGAATAGGTTGGATAGATTGATATATAATGTATATATGTATATTGTGGTGTGTGTGTGTGTGTGTGTGTGTGTGTGTGTGTGTGTGGTGTGTGGTGTGTGTGTGTGTGTGTGTGTGTGTGTGTTTAACATTTGCTCTTACAAGCACTAAAAAAGTACAGTGTGAATAAGAAAGTGTTAAAGAATTCTGTAATACTATTTTTAATAAAATATTTAAAATATAAAACAGCAAATATGTAAATGTGTAACAGATGGTGGTGCGTTCGTGCTATTCACCCTTATCTGCACCGAGATAAACTTTGAACTTGACCTGTAATTACAGCTTTATTGTCGTGGTTTCTGATGGTTTAATTGCTGTAAAACATGTCATAAAAGGTTAACATGGTTTATTTCTCATCGCCTCGTGTTGGTTCAGGTGGAGGAACTTGACAGGCTTTTCCAGTTGTTGTCGCTGGTGCTGGCTCAGATCACCCACTGCATTTTTTCTCGTGAGTAAGTCTCTGTGTGACCCAGCATGAGCTTGACTGAAGTACGACGTCATGCCAAGACACTCATTTCCTGTCAGTTTCCGTGTCCTCACTCATACTCCAGTGGTTGTGAGAGCACAATAGCTAACAATAATCTACAAGTAATCGAAACAAAGTAATTCCCGAAGAAATCAGGAGGGAGAGCTGAAAGACGCTTGTCATTCACTGGTCCACACAGCCACTCTCTATTTCAAATTTGCTTTTGCGTACACACAGAAAAACAAAAAAAGAGTGATAAAATGGTAAGTGCAGGTGGAGAAAAAAAAACAAGTTCATAGATCGATCTAAAGATTTTATTTTACATTTTAACATACAATTGTTTCTATGCAAAAAGATGTAAATATTGGACAGTGTAAAAAGTTCGAAATTAAAATAACAAAGTTTTGCAACATGAGGTTGTGGGTTTGATTCCCAAAAAACATGTGAAGATAATTCAATATAGAGCTAAGGCAAAACTCACTCTAAAGAAACAACAAACTAAAGTAAAATTGTACGCACAAGTGGACGTACAAAGGCTTCCCTTGCATCATGTCCAGCTGAACAATGACTGTTTATTTAAGTGTGTCCTAATCTAAACACACGCGGCATTTAAAGATGCGGGATAATTCATTCTAGCGTGGGCTTGAGGAGAGGATTGGTTTCCTCGGCTCTGAATCGCTTCACTGTGACCTTGAGCGTGAAGAGCAGCTGCGGTGACAGGCCGTGCAACACTATCAACCATGACAAGCAGAAACAAAGAGTCATCGGAAGTGCGGACGGGAATTTTTAACCCACCTGTTGGTGCAAAAATAAAGAAAGATAGTATTTCTAATAAAAGATAAAACATTCAATTGTTGGTTTTTTTTCTTTTTCCCATAGGAAGATTATACTTGTCACACCGGAGAGGAGTTTGTTCACAAGAGCTCCAGTCACACAAGGACATCCATTCTCCAGTCACGCACACTTTCCCAGGACGACGAGGGAGCACGGACAAAGGGTCTTTTAATGGAACAAGCGTGCTAGGAAGTAGCCAATGATTTGAGAAGCCAAACACAATGATTTCATGGTAACAGAAACCATGAAAGGCCGTTTAAGCGGGAAAAAATACTGATGTTTTCCTGGGATACGCTAATAGAGGGGACGGCGCACTTGATTACCCAGAGTTCCGGGCAACAGAGGGGGCATAAGGTTTGCTCACCCAGAGGGGGGCTTCTGCAGGGCATTGTGAGGGAAAGGCCAGCACATTAACCTCTTCAGAAAGTGCCTCTTGTTTCAGAGTTCTAAAGAGTTCTGTCAACACAAAAGAAGCACTAGAAGATGGATTGCTAAAGGCCGAAACACTGGAATATGCTGAAGATGTGTCGGGAACAAACTTGATCAGCAAATTGCGTCTCATGCCGAAACACGCCAAACATCCTGGCAGAAATACTGCATAAGTCTGATTTTGGAAATAAAATCTACAAACCATTTTTGTGGGCTCTGAACCATCGTCAAAAGATTAAACGTGAATAAAAGTTATTTCGTCAAAGTGTAAAAAATCCATCTTTAGTTTTTAAGGTCATAAAATGTATGATTATTATAATTACGCAAATATAAGCACATTTGTTATCCAAGTTTAGACGCTCATATATTCAAAGTGCTTATATAGATTCAAACGTGCTCGTAAAATTGTGCCCATTTTAAGTCAGGAGTAATCACGAATAAATACAAACACGTCGTCTTTATGTAGCGGTGCGCTCCTGTGTTGTGTCCATTTTTCTTTCTTTAAATAATGGCTCTGGAGGCAGACATGCACTTTTATACTTACATAAGGTGTTAGAAATAGAAATAAACTAAGTACAATAATTCTTTTTGGAACATGACAAACCAAAAAATTAAAGCAAAACGACATCAAACGAGTCACAAGATATATTTGTTAAAAGAAGAAAAATAAGTATTTTAGGAGAAGTATTTAGCCTGAATAGTAAACCTGGATGATGCTTATATTAGTGTACATTTTATATATCAAAAGGCGAATCTTCACAAATCTTCAGCAGCGGCCGACCAATCACCAGCCGGCACTGACCAAGGAAGCTGTTACTTGCTACAGAATTTTCCATTTGCTCACTTGTCTACGTCAAAAAAAAAAAAAAAAGTAAAAGAGGTAGTGATTACTAAATCAAAAGTAAATTACGAAATGGTCTACAGCGACAGAACTGAGTTCAGTGCAACAATGCCTATTGCTTTTTTTTTTTTTTTCATAAAGTACAGCACGTAAAAATGATGTGTGCATTTGTTGTGCTTATCCTCATGAAGGTCAGAGGAGATGGTCAGGAATGAGGAGGCATCTGTGCAAAAGAGCGTCCGGTTCTAAATACGGAAGTGGTTTTGTCATTGGTCCGACAGATTTCCTCTGAGCTCCTGGGAGTCTCCAGCCTCCACAAGCTAGTTCCTGTGACTCACCGCCTCAAATTCATGCTTAGCATCATCAGCCTGACTTTTCCTGATTCCATCTGCGTGACCACACGCCTTAAAAGAAATCCAGCGTCACTGACCGACATCCAGGATGCTGTTTAAGAGCACACCAAAACGCCAAACACATTTCTGAATCTATTCTCATATCATCTGTGATGAAAGTGTGGTCTGGGTTTTAATTTTAAAAAACTTTCAAAACATTTGTTGACAATTACTGAGGTCAAATACAAACAGAGCTCAATTATTTGAACTAATTCTGAGCAGTTTAAAAAAAAAAAACTGATGCGTAACATTTCAAAAACGTACATGTTTATACCCCACACGGGTGACTAGGCATGAATCGCTACAAATCTGTTCATAGGCAAAAACCAACAAGGGAACATTCAGATAAGGGTTGTGCAAAAGACATATAGATTGTGCAATGTCATGGATCTGTACTCATCCTCGTGACGTCACCCAGATAACTAATCATATAGCTCACTATACGGACCAGTACATCTGTAGGACAAACATCCACCATCTGCTTTCAGGTCTTTAGCTTGACACTGCCTCACGGTAGCTTTGTTAGTCTTTAACTTTGTCGATTTATCTTCTCCAGGCCTTCTCCTCACTAAATAACTAAATCTTGGAATTCATCGCCACATAGGTGGGAACAGAGCGTCAGTCTTTGCACAAGCGTTGAGATAATTTGTTTACCCTCGCGGTCACAACCCAAGCATGTGCTTACAAAACGGCCGAGTCCAGCGTTGTGAACGTCATTCTGTCGTGAGCACATAACGGATGTGGACATTTTCAGTCGCCTAGACGTCCCAATGACTCTGTAGACGTAGGTTAGTACACAGGTGTAAAGAGTTCCTGGAAGCCATTTATTAGTATGGACGGAAATGTTTCTGTAAAAATTGCTCCAATAAAAGTTACAATTCTCCAATTTCAAAAAGACTTTAGTAAAAGCTGTAAAGTATCCCATTTTAAAACAACTTAAGTATTGTACTGAATTTAGGCTAAAAAATGTGGAATGTGGAAATTCTTGAAATGTGAAAAAAGAAGAAACTATGAGTTTTTTTTTCCTAATTCCTAACAGTATAAATTCAATTTAACACCTCAATGTTTTAAAATAGCGAAACAAAATCAATAAAAAAGTCTCAGCAAATGTGAAAAAAAGGCAACTGCTAATTCGCGTGATTTAGCGCATAAATAGCATCCAGTACATCCCGCAGATGGCGATATCGCCTCCTCCGCCAAATAAATTAACCGCAGTAGAAAAAAGGATGCCGACTTGTCGCGCACAATCACAAAGTAGCAAATAACAATAAGTGCCTATTCAAATGTAGTGAAGTAAAGAAAACATATACTCAATCAAAAATTTAGTCAAGTGGAAAGTAAAAGTTTTTATATTGTTGATAATCAGTACAAGTGTAAAGTAGCCAAAATATTTAAGTAATGTTCCATTTACTAAAGTACTTTACACCACTGGGAACGTAAAAGCACCTGACTGCAAAACAACACAAACACAGATTTTAGATGCATATACAACCAAGTAAATTACAAAGTACCTGGATGCAATTATTGTGTCTGGTTTTCAATGGTGTGTGAACAACACCTAAAGAGTGGCTGTAGTAATCGGTTTCAGTGAGATCATCTGCCCACAGTAAGTGACAAGGCTGGGCAGCGTGTAGACAAACACAAGGCCGTGACACTGAATAACCAATGTGAGCTAACCGCTCCTCTGGATTAAAGGAAAGGTTGCTTTATGTTATATAACTAGATGCAGCAATTGTTCATTCGATGATTTTCATGAAAATAAAAAACAATTGTTTCTCGCCGACTCGTTATTATTTCCAAGTGTCTTTAATTTCCTAGCTGATTTTATTGGATCAATATATGCTTTTTTTATTTTGCTTCGAAACTGAGAATGAGAATACAGTATAAAGTCAATAGAAAAGTTGAAGTGTTTCTTTTTTATTAAAAAACAATAAAAAAACAGGTTGAGAAAACTACAAAATTATCATTTTCAAGTAATGTTGCATGTTTAGCTGAAAATCAAAACTCTTTACAACACTTTGTGATGTAAAAGTCAATTTAAAACAATTCAGATTTATTTGTAATCCATTATCTTCATTCATCAAAATAAATATACATGACCACCACAATGGATTCTTGCATTTTGTAAACTTTAACTATCACTTTTAAGCATCAAAAGATTTACGTATTTTACTACATTAAAACACTTGGACATGATTTGTATAAAATGAAAATCATATATACAATGATAAAACACTGATTTGAAAAAAAAAACATTCTAGTGAAACTCCACCTATCATTCTTGTTCGTCACAGAAAACCACTCTGTTTTCCAGACGCGAGCGCTCGGCCGCGAACACCAGTCGGTGACTAGCTAACGTCTCTGTGGGACCAGACCTTATCAGAGTCGACTCCTTGTGCTGGAGATAGCAAATAAAAAAACAACAAAGAATATCAAAAAAGTGCAGCCTTATGATTTTGTATAGTAGTGATATTGATCAACAGTGATATGTAATTCCATTTAATTCTCAGAACGTTTTTATTTTCAAGTAAGGTTATTAAATGGCAGAAAGATGAACAAAGACAACTTAAAAGAAGAAAAACAAGAGTATCAGCAACTCTTCTCGAGCTTCCTGTTTGTGGTGATGTGTCATTCCAACATGATGTGTGTACTTTTAATCAATATTGAAGGACGAAGAGAGCGAGGTAGAAAGATAGATTGTGGGGAGAGAAAAAGAAGGTAAGAATGAACAACAGAAAGTGATATACTAAGAAAGAGAAAAAGGCAAACTGAGCCTGAGAAAATGAAAAGCGAGTCAAAGACAGAAAAAAGTGATTTAGAGTGATAGATAAAAAAAGAATGAAACAGAGTGGCAGAGCTCCGTCTCTACAAAAGGGAGATTTTAGTGAACGAGAGTACAAAATGGGGAAGAACTTAGAGAAACAGATAAAGACAGGATGAGATGGAGAAAAGAGACTATAGTACACAACAATTTTTATTAAGATTAAGATTCCATAAGATATTTTTCATTTTGTGTGACTTGGCAAAATAATGAATGAAATAAATGTAATAATACAATATTATCCTCAACCTATTAATATAATCCTCAACTATTACAGATTTTTAAAAATAATTTGTATTTTGTTTTACTTGTAATCTTGACCAATCTCACCGTCACTGCTGCAATAAAGGAGTGGATGAGGTGATAATCTGCCACGCCGTGCCCGCCTTTACTGAAGTTACCAGGGACCGCCATGTCTGCTCTATGTGTTGCGGTTTTGTTGGAGAGGAAGTCAAACACTTTGATTTCGGTTCCATCACAGGTTAATTCCCCCTAGAACAGAACAAGCCATCTCAAAGTCGGAAACTCAAAGATCTGTTACTGTGTCGTCATGTCGTCCCACCTTACTACCATATATAGATGTCCTACGAGTGCAGATTTCTTCAGTGAACGCAACCATGGTGAATGCCGCCGTCAAGCCGCCTTCAAATTCCATGTTCACAACCTAGATTGAGCTCAAAATCAGTTTAAATCTGGTTGCAAACTGATATGGGCTGTGAAAACTCGAGGTAATGTAGAGCCTCTAACCTGGTTTGAGCAAACGTCATTGTCACATTCGTAGACGCAGCGACCGTACGGTCCAGACCTGAGAGCTTCCGTTACAGACTCAATGTCAGGAACAGAACTGGAGCAAATCACGGACACCGGCCAGCCAACGTGCCCCTGTTTTCAAGTATCTGAAATTATGAAACGACGCAATTTCAATGAGACAAGGCTTTACCTTTTTCACTCGATCCAGGTAGATTTTCTTAGCAGAATAAGCACAGTTTGGTTCTGCAGGACAATCTAAACAGCGATGTGTTGCTCCTGTCGGCTGTAAAATTCATGGAAACAAAGCATTTTTTGTGGTATTAATGAAGTCATATCGTATTTACTATTGTCACATTGGCACAAATTTCAAAGTGCTACAAGATAAAAATTACACAAAATATAATGTGTAACCATAATATAACTACAAAAAACTAAATGTACAAATTCAGAAAGACCAATGGCACAAATATCAAAGTGCTACAAATTGTAAAGTTAAAAAAAATTACGCTAAAAACTTTAAATTCAGAAAACATTAGAGAGAAAGAAATTACGAGAAAAAAGCACCAAATTATTAGCTTGATAATTTTATAAAAGTATACTTTACTTTATATTAGATTATATATTAAATATACTAGGTTGCTTTAGCAACATTAGTGGTTGGATGACAAGTAATTTTCTCATTCTGAACTCAGACAAAACCTAATAATTACGTGTTGACTCAAACTTAAAGACTGATGCACAGGAATACGGTATGAATCTAAGCGGACTTAAACTCTCATCCTCACCAAAAGTGAAAAATTTAGGTATCACTTTGAGAGTAAACTTTCATTTGAAAGCCACGTGAACAACGTCTGTAGAACCGCATTTTTCCACCTCAGGAGTGTCTCAAAGCTGCGTCATATGCTCTCGCGACCGGATGCAGAAAGACTGATTCATGCATTTATGACCTCACGGTTAAATTACTGCAATGGTCTTCTGGGAGGTTCTCCTGCCCAACTAATAGATAAACTTCCGTTAGTTCAGAATGCAGCTGCTAGATTGCACACCAGAACAACAACGTACGACCATATTAGTCCAGTATTTAGCGCCAACCCAACTTGAACTTGGTATCGAACATATGATCTGGTAATTCAAGCACTGACACTAAAGTTTTAAAGTTTTAAATAATGAATACCTTTCTTTCTTGTCTGAAGTGGCTCAGGGATCCGAATGACGAAACTTTGATGCACCTGAAAATGAGAAAAAAATGTTTGATTTCATGTAAACATTGGGGCTTATTTAAACCCACTTTAGTTATATAGCAGGGGTGGCTCTTCAGGAGCTTTCACATGACATGAGTCAAATATGCACACAATGTTAACTGTTGAAAAATAACCAATGTTATCATGTTGGTGTTGGTTTTTTTTTTATTAAATCTGGCTGAGCAGAGGTCTGTGTGTGTGTGTGTGTGTGTGTGCGCGTGTGTGTGCGTGCGTGCGTGCATGCATACAAGATTAAGGAATGGGATGATGTTTATGTGTGCTCTTTGCAGTAAAACATAAAAAACAGTGGCTCTTAGTCTATGACTAGTTGGCCACCCCTGTTATATAGAAACAAAATTAATGTGTTTAGTCCAGGAAAAAAGAATGATAAAAGTCCGAAAGCATAAAGAGTTCGAAAGACTTAAAAGGAAGGAAACAGAAAATGAAACTACATTCCCTGTACCTCCGTCCACCAGCCCAGTGGTGAATCAGATCCAGATCATGGCAGGACTTGGCCAGAAGAGCGAAAGAGCTTTCTGCCTCATTTCTCCAATTTCCTCTGACAAAGGAGTGAGCGAAATGATAATACCCCACCTAAGAGAGACCAGGCCGACACATCACAAGATCACACAACACAAGTCTCATCGTCTTACCGGTTCAAAATGTTGAATGTGGATGACATCTCCGATAACTCCGCTGTCAATCAGAACCTGATTCATGAGAAACACAAGAACGTCTTCTTAGTCAGAACGAACTGTCCCTTGAAGATTTGAAGATCAAGACAAAAACACACTTTTATTTTGTGGATGAGGGGGTCATAGCGAAGGACGTGGCACACGGTGAGCATGACGCCGCTCTCAATGCAAGCCTCCACAATTTCACAGCAGTCCTGCTCCGTCACCTTAAAGACATACAGTGCATGAAACAACCTCGCACACGCACTGCAGATTGTTCAGCACTTACAGCCATTGGTTTTTCCAGCAATATGTGATATCCTTTCTTAGCTAAAGCCACAGCAGGGTCCTGAAAGACAAAAATGGAGAATCGAGAGCAGATTTTATTCATTAAAGTTTACTGTATTTTTCAGATTCTAAAGAGAACTGGATTTACAGCGCATATTTAATAAACGTCTCGGTAGCACTTTATAATAACTACACCTTATTTAGCATTAACTAAGCATGAACAAGACATTTAATAATTGTTAACAAAGAATGAGTAGGGCATAACAAATACTTAGTAATACGTTTCTTAATGATGAACATCTAATAAAAAAACTCATGAACAAGCTGCTTAGTCATTGTTATTTAATACCAAACAACGCATGAAAATATGATTACTTATTACTTATTACTTGATTACTATAATTCCTGAAGAGGAATAATAGTTAGTTAAGGTTTTCTGTGACCTCTTCTAAAGTGAAAGCTGTTTATGGTTAATTAAGTATTAACTAATGATGAAGAAAACACCGAAAGGGTTGAGCTGTGGAAAGATCAAAACCAAGACACTGATATTGAACATAATCCATTTAATAATACTTTTAAACTGAAAACAAAACGAATGATGGTGAAACATGGCTCACTGTATAGATAGTCAACACAAAATGAACAATGACTAAAGTACCAGATCAAATACGGTGCATTTTAAATGCGGAAAAAAAAAACGATTTACAAATTACAAATAGTACCAAACCGAACCGACAGTGGAGGTACTGTAACGCGGTGCTGCATTTGAAGCGCAGAGAGTAAGAAGCACGGACATCTTTACTGTCACTGTGGCAGAGTCACCGACTGTCTGAAACCCGGGCGCGTGCTCTTCAAACGCAGTGACGTCACCACGTACGCCGCCTTTTTAAACGTCACGCGCACACACACACAGTTCCAGCCGCTACAAAACCTCTGATTGATGTTATTGAACCTAATCAATACTGAGTTAATCATATCTTCATGCGTAGTTAGGTATTAAATAACAATGACTAAGCAGCTTGTTCATGAGTTAATTCATTAGATATTCATCATTAACAAAAGTGTTACTAAATATATGTCATGCCCTACTCATACTTTGTTAACAATTAATAAATGTCTTGTTCATGCTTAGTTAATGCTAAATAAGGTGTAGTTCTTATAAAGTGCTACCAAAGGCTCTTTCTTAGTCTTTTCTTTTCCACATTAAAGAAACACTTTTATCCAGATTATAAGATACACAGTCAACTCTGGACTTTTTAAGGACTTTAAGTGCACCTTATAGTCGGAAAAATACAAAAATGTAAGCAGAGCACAAACTTCTGCTCTCAGACCTTGTGAAGGCGATCAGGAGTGCAGATCAGTGCAGCATCCGCAAATTTCTCTCGTTCTGCCAAAATACGCCAATCTATATTAAAACAAGTCACATGAAAAACACAATGTCAGTCAGATCCTAATGCACCGAGAAACAAGAATCAATAGGTGGAAAAAGGCTTAATCCAGACTTTCCACAAACGTCTTGTGAAAAATTACCACTGAACGTGTCGCAATCCGCAACTTTGTGTCGCTGCTGCAGTTTCTTCCGAGCAAAATCTCTTGGGTCAGCAATTCCAACCACCTAAGAGGGATTGTTTATTGTTAAAGTTGTAAGTCGGGAAAGTAAAAAAAAAAAAAAGTCTACAGTTGCTTACATGAATATAGGTTGAAGTGTGTAAAGTGCCTTACCCGCATGAGGTCAGGATAAATCACAGCATAGTCAGAGTAATTTTCCCCTCTATTACCAGCCCCAACTACGACCACATTCACGGGGTTTGGCATCGTGAAATCAGAGACCTAGAATCTAGAAAAATGTTAATACACTTCAAATGTACTCTGAACAGATACTGTGTCAAAATAGATCATTTTTGTATAGATAATATTAGAAAACGTCATTTCATACCTTGTTCTGAGGGGAAACTCGAGATCTGTGAAGTTGGGACTTTGGCTTATAGGCTTGTTCTTGCTGCAGATTTAGAGGATTATAAAGCTCAGTTAAGAAGGTTTAGACTCTGGTTACAATATTGGAGTAAATTATTAAACCCGTAGCTTTTGTGTTTTTTGTAGCTTTCGTTTTCATAATTGTCCAGAAGAGGTAAAAAATGTCCACCAAAATTTTACATTAGGATTATTTTTATTTGTCTTTATTGCTCTAAATTTGTAATGTAAAACGCATGAAACTGGGAACAGAACACATAACCAGTGATAAATTACCTTAACGTCGTCCTACACATTAACTCGTAGTTAATTATTTCCAGTCATTGCCACAAATATACACAAATCGTCCCCAAATTCACCGGAATTGGAAAAACAAAACAAAGGAGCAAACACTTGCAATGTCTCGCTGAGACGCCGCGGAGGAGCAACTCGCGACTGATCACTTCCGTGTTTACGTCTGAGCGATGACGTCCTTATGACGTATGAGTTAAAAAAGAACATATTTATTTTTCTCTGCTGTCCTTTACAGAGTTGTAGGCGTCTTGGCGAAACTTTTCTTATACTGTAAGCGATGTATAACTCAGTAGACTTATTTCAACAGATTTAGTTAAAAAACGCGGACATTTCGATTAAATGTACAAAGTTACCGCGATCAAATGTGTAATTTAAATAGCACGTGACTAGTTCTCCCTCTTGTGGTTAAAACAGTAAAAACGTACGTCTTTAGCTCTGATGTGTAATCAATTTGGTGAGAATTTAAAAGCAAAGTAATTAAATAATCAAAAACCCTTTAAAACATGCATAATTTGAGGATCTGGTTCTAACTATGCAGTACTATAATTAATCATTTGCTTAAACTAAAGTAGAACAGACAACAAAGCTCCCACAATCACACACAGAAAGAGGTCACCCATGTGTCATCTCTAATGGACTCTACATGGACCCGAGACCTCTCGTTTCATTCTAGCCCGCAGTCTACGCAGTTCCATCTGGCTGCTGTCCACTTTAAGCCCACTCTCCATCAGAAGCCACGCTTTCTCAAGTTTCTGCTCTCCAAAGTGCTGCAGTGCAAAACGCAAGAACGTTTCTGCAAGAGCCTGCCTTCCCAGACCAGCTTCTGCACAAAGCAGGGCCTTTTCTTCATCCAGTTCCAAGGCCTGGGAAAAGTCCTGTAATCCAGACTCTTCTTGGGAGCTCATCAGGAGACTGCGGCCCCGAAGGCAAAGGTCCTCCACCCGCAGCTTCAGGTCTTCTCCGCTGCCTATCCCGTGCCCTTGGATGACCTTATCCAGGTCGGACACTGCCCGCTCATGGAGGCCCAGGTGTGCCAGGCAGGCTGCCCGCTGCCTGTAATACTGAAGCTTTGTGCCAGCTTTCACTGCTAGTGTAAGGAAGGCAAGGGCTTGTTCCCAATGGCAACTTTCAGAAACACTACTGGCCTGGTGAGAAGCTGCCTGAAATCACAGAATCTGTTAGCCTGCAGAACTTTAAGGACTGATATATAACTATACAAATTCAATTGGCTTGCTTAAACTCAGATAAATGTAACAAATGTAACATTTAAAAAAGAGATACATTTAACCTTAGTTAAGTTCTCAGTTAAATGTAGCCCAAGTTATAATTTAACCTGGGTTACAGAAGGTTAAGTAAGTATAAAATAGAGTAAACTCACTTTGCAGCTGGTTACTTACATTTTTGGATTTAAATCCTCAACTTTTTGGAGGATTTTTGAGGCAATTCTTAGTAAAGGAACGTATTTACAACATTGTACACTCAAATACTGTACTTGAGTAAGTGGACTTTGTTATCTAACTTAAGTATTTTTTTTCACTACTTTGTACTGGGTATCAATGATATAAGCAACTTTTACTCTCTACTTGCCTACTTTAGTTATTGAGTATATGTACTCCTTACTCCACTACATTTGAATGGACACTCGTTACATTGTGATTGTGTGCAACAATATTTTTTACCGCGGTTAATTTCTTTTAGCGGATGAGGCAATATTTTTTTATCTTTTTTATTCAGCCATTTCAAAATCATTTCAATTTTAGAAAATTAAACATTTGTACAAAACCTCGTAGATTTTCTCTTGTTTTTCTCGAGTTTCTTGTTTTTCCCATTTCACATTGGTGATTTTTTAGCCTACATTTAGTACTAGTAAATACTTAAGTTATTTTAAAATTGGATATGTTGTATCTTTTACTTAAGTCTTCCTGAAACTGGCTACTTGTAACTTGTAATGGAGTAGTTATTTACAGTAAAGTATTCAGAGTTGTACTCAAGTATGGCTTTCAGGAACTTCTTTCTCTTTTCAGGAACAATCTCTGATTGACAAAAACAAAGGTTTGTCCAATACATTCTTTGTTCTGTATACTCGTTACTGTATCTGTATTTACCATACTACATCTCAAAGAAATAATTAATTAATTTGTTTAAAGTTCCTCGTTTTGTTTTATCTACCAAGTAAAAGTAAAAAGTGAACTGCACATCATATGATACATACTGTTTTTACAATCGATTTGAACATTCCAGTTTACACTGCAAATTGAACACATAATCTTGGTGTTGATTAACAGAACAGCTATTCATTTCTGTATACTAATGATTACCTGTGCCAGACGTTTTCTCTGAGCGGGCCGTAGAAGACAAATTAGAAACTCTAAAACTTCTGGATCTTTCTCGGCCACCACGCTCAGGTACTTGGCTGCTTCTCTGTGGTTCTGCTGCCAGGCCTTCACCACACCCCACCGGGCCTTCGCTGCAGCATCTCTGGGCTCCAGACCAAACACCTGTTTCAGATGTGCACCTGCAGCATCCACCTCGCCTAAAAATACATTACGATGCATGTATCACTACAAATTAAAGTAAATAAATAAATTAAGACATAGTGTTGAAGCACAATTATGCGCATACACATATAAATTATATTCTTTACCTTTAGCAAGTAGCGTGTCTATATACAACAAGTGCCACTTAGGTTCCTTGCAGTCAATGTTCATTAAAGCTCCAGCGATCAAAAACGCTTCTCGGAGATGCTCATCGCGGCAAGGTGACGTGTCAGACAACAGAATCTTTGAAAGGCTGCTGTGACAGTGCTGAGCCAGCCAATCACAGATGAGTCCTCGAGCTTTGTCATTAAGAGACAACATGTGGTGCGTGACCTGTCCAGATCCACACTGAAGGGCTGCAAGAAGGTCCAGAGTGGATTCCTGGTGTAGGATTGGGACACATTTAAAGCATGTTTTGCAATAAAAGTAACACACTGTACATAATGTAAGGATCAAAAGAGAAAGCATATTCCTGTAGAATGAAGTGGCTTGGTAGAAGTTTCACACCTTCTGCTGGTTCAACGTAAGATAAGCAAATCCTCTTCCACACAAGGCCTGAACATTGCTGGGTTGCTCTTTAAGAATGGTAGTGAAATCAAAAATAGTGGTCTTCCACTGGCCCAGTAAAGCATAACATCTTGCTCTCTCCAGCAGGGAATCTACTGCTGCACCACCTAAACAAACATAGATAGGGTGGATGGATGGATGGATGGATGGATGGATGGATGGATGGATGGATGGATGGATAGATAGATAGATAGATAGATAGATAGATAGATAGATAGATAGATAGATAGATAGATAGATAGATAGATAGATAGATAGATAGATAGATAGATAGATAGATCGACCTGATGCCAGATAGATTACCTGATGCCATGATAGCGACAGACAAATAAACCACTGCTTCCCGAATTGCACTTTCTGCTTGTTGGCCACACAAGATCCGTTCTGCGGCAGTGTGACAGTGTTTTTCCAGTAGTGCTCGGTCCTCTATAGATGAAATAGAGAGAAGAGATCGTAGACAGCTAGTGTCTCCTGAGATAATGAGCTTCTTCAACAACTGTGAGAAGCCAGAAAATAACGTCATAAGTATAATCACACAGTTTTGTCTGAGCAGCTGGAGTTATGATGGGTGACCTGATGAGCGTCGTAGATGAAGCCCCGACGAAGCTGGAGTATGGCGAGACGCGCGAGAATAGGTGGTCTCGGGGCTGTGTGCTCGATGTTGAGAAGAAAACGATGGGCTTCTTCGGCACGACCCAGCTTGTACAGAGCGTCTGCGGTGAGGATCGGCGGTCCATCGACGCCAGGCTGTAAGTCCATTAGCACCAGAGCCAGAGTATGTACACCAACTGCAGCGCTGAGCCAGCAGGCAGAATAAAACACAAACAGTATCGGTTTTATTTAGATTTGAAGGGGAAAAAACTATTTACTACCAAGAAAAATTGGTACCTATGTTTGTCTTCTGAGTGATCCCCCTCCTGGCCTCTCAAACTTTGCTCTCCTGCAGCTTCAAGCATGACCCTGGCCTGTTCCAGCAGCACAGTGCACAGCAGCCCACGGCAGTTCCACGGCACCAAGCACCTGATGGTGAGAGCCGTATCCTGCAGCTGCAGTCGGCTGGCTGTGACGTAATCCAGAGCGGCCAGGTAGTGAGAGCCCGCCATCATCCTCAGGATCCCCCGGCCACAGAGCGCTCGCACGCAGCTGGAGGGGTGAGGAGCACTGTGCTCGATCACGGCTTGGAAATCCTCCAGAGCTCCTGCGTTGTCTTCCGTGAAAAGACGGGAAAAGCCTCTGAGCACTTGAACAGTGTTCTGATAGCTCTGCAGGGATGGAGCGGCCGAAGCGAGCTGGCTGCTGATAGAAAGAGCTTCCCTGTGCTCTCCACGCAGGAGGAGACAGTCTGCTAAGCGCACACGCAGTTCCCGGCCTCCGCCATCTGGTTCTAAGTGGCAAAGCGCTCGGAGCTGAGCAATCACAGGGTCCAGCATCTCCACGCCTTTAGATGAGCGCAGATCAGGCCGGGTCAGGACGGCCTCCCTGAACTCCGACACTCCTTTCTCAGCCTGCTGACGCAACTGGATGCGGGTGGCAAGTTCTTTCCCACCATCTGAGAACAGCGTCTGGAACTTCTGTCTTGCTGTGGCTGGGTGAACGGCAAAAGCTTCGGCCAGGTCTCGACACGCTTTTCTCGCATTGCCTCCAGCTGAAAACAGAGCAGATGCTCTTCTCACCATCAGACCAGCTCGTTTCTCTGCAGCTTCGGGGTCGGCGTGTGAACTCAACTCGTGGAGTTGAAGAGCACGGGACAAAACATCTGCACTTTCCGAAAACTTTGCAGATGCAAATAAGGCTGCTGCTTGAAGCTCATGGGTCCTGATGTCTTCTGGAGAAATGGCGAGCAAAAACTCCACCGCTACTGGGAGATCAATGTCTTTACTTTCTTGAGAACATCTCACTGGTTTTTCTGTCTGTCTCTTATGATGGAGAACCGATCTTTGAGACACTTGGTGGTAAAAAGTTTTAATTATTAGCTCTACGTGTTGGGTTTGTCTTCTTTTTATAAGCTGGATGGTTTCTTTTTTATTACAGCTAAAAGTCTGCAGGTAAAGCAGAGGACCAGTGGAGCTCTTAGAGTCAGACAGCAGACAGGAAAGAGCTCTGGTTAGCTCCAAAACAATTTTTGTGTTTTCACCAATATGTTTTCCTTCTAAAAGAGCAGAGCACCGTGCAAAAATCTCATCTGCTGTACTGTTTGTGCCCTGCAGGACAGACTCCATTTTATAAAGAGATGCCGAGATATTATTAGGATATAATGTGGACAGAAAAACCGCAACGAGACCTTTGCTCAGGCCTTCAGGCGAGTCTTCTGAACCTCCATCAAGGCAGTTCTCCAGCGCGACCATCACTTTTTCCAAAAGACCCGTGTGGAGTTTACGCATGTGTGAAACTGTGGAAGCCGCATGGTTTCCAAAGGCATGGGTGTACAGTGCTGCAGCTCGCCCGGGGTCTTCAGAAAACAAAGCTCTGTCACCCTGCAGGCACAATTCAGCAGCTCCTTTGCTCATGCCATTCATCTTCTACGTTCTGTATGCCGGGCTTTACATTTGTGTAACATCTCCACAGTGGTCCTTAAAACCTAAAAGGGAGAGAGAAAGAGAGTGAGTGAGACACACAAAGAGAGACATAGCAGACAGAAAAAAGATAGATATACCGGGGGGGGGGGGGGGGGGTAAGAGAGAGAAAAAATAGAGAGAGAAGGAGAGAGAGAGGAGAAGAGAGAGAGAGAGAGAGAGAGAGAGAGAGAGAGAGAGAGAGTAGAGGAGAGAGAGAGAGAGAGAGAGAGAGAGAGAGAGAGAGAAGAGAGAGAGAGAGAGAGAGAGAGCGTGTATTTTAAAGTATAAGAGAGAGAGAACTACATTGTATTTTAACGCGGGCGCGCGTGTGTGTAAAAAAGACACAGTTAATGTACTGTATTCCATCTGTGACTCGACCTAAAGTGCTCTGATCACCAAACTTCGCGGGTTCGATACAAAGACTCGGTTAATTCGCGTAAACTCGCCGGCAAGAAGTTGAGATGCACTCACCTCTCGCGTGACTTGGTGGTCTGCACATTTTCCAATTGATGTTTCATTTCCTAGTTAAAAGCCATGCAGTATTTGGGTTCTTCCTCGCTATCTGTGTGTATCACAACCTCGTTGGGTAAAGCGTGTCTAAGGAAACGTTCGCTGAAATTCAATATTCCGAGCCCATTATGTGAAAGACGATAGGACGACGGAAGGTAAAAAAAGCATTCTAAGTCTCGTCTTGCAAAGAAAAACAACATATTTAACGATCTGACATATCATATGACACGCATAAAACAAACAAAAAAGTTAAATAACACGTTGCAGTTAATACATTTTTCATGTACAGTATTAACTTTTATGAAAAACCACAAATCCTGGACTTTATTTTGTCAGCTAATGCTCAACATTGCAATTGTTTCTATGGAAACAAACATCCGCCTACTCCTCTTCCAGCCCTTCCTTCTCTTCTTGCTCCTCCTCTTCTAACTCCTCCTCCAGCCAAAAAAAGACAATCTCAGCAAAACCTGAGAATTTTTTTTTACTCCAACAGTCATAACAAGACAAATGGCTAATAATAAATATGAACAATAACAACAATCACGATACAGATCTATACATGTTAGGGTTAATATTTGTTATGATAAATTATAAGTAATAAATACATATTAAATTATTATTGTTATTACTATTATATTTTTATAATAAATAAATACAGTATTACTGTACAATACAGTATAGCAAGCATTTTCAACTCATTGTAATATTCCAACAAATTGTAATATTTTAATAAAGTTCTTCAGAGGAAATTGTCTACAAAGTAGAAACAAACAATGAATCAATAATGTTAAACAGGAATTTATTTTTACTTTTACTCTTATTTTAACTATATTAATGTTCAACTTAAACATTTATATGAATAAAAACAAAAACTTCCTAAAAAAAAAAAGGTTTTGATTTACAACCAACAAACTGAAAGTTTTAGATCTACAATAGTTCAAACAAAAATCAGAACAAGCCTCCACAGGAGGGAATTTCTTATGAGTAGTTCAGAAAACCACACATTTTTGTTTGCGCTGACCATACTTTTTTCAGAAACGACAACAACGTTTCCTGTTAAACTTGTGTGTGTGTGTGTGCCATTCTCAGATTGGCTCACCGTTTAACTTTATATTGTAATAACTCAATATAAACTCAATTCATTTATTACAAAGAACACACTGAAGAAGTAAAAACACAAATGATGTATGCAGGACAATCTTAAAAATACAAATTATGTATACAGGACAATCTTAAACAAAAACATATAGCACCGGCAGTAATCCGAAAACCTAATTAACTTGGCTGTTTACAATGTCCTACTGATATAAAATCCACAACAATTCAAAACAAATTACATAAAATATTTAAAAACAAAGAAACATTAAATAATTGTTTTATTAATAGCTGATACATCTGGGGGAAACCCATACTAGTCTCGATTTATTGGCAAGTGTTGAGTCGTGGTGTCCAGGGAACAGAACGATACAAACCTGTGACCTTTCGATCGTGTGTCCAGTAGGCCACAACTGGCTTACATATTTGGTACAAACACGATAATGCAAAAGTGTTTGTAAATTCAAGTGTAAGCAGCTTTCATGGGCTCTTATAACTGTTTTAACTTTTCTTGCAGTTCATGAGCACAGCCGGACAGGTTCATGTAGTGCAATGTTGAGTAGATCTTTTCGAGCGTTGCCTCACTACTCTGACTCCACAGACTGAGCATTTTATACTGCTTTTCCATATAGCACGAGGCTCCTTCCAGTTCAATGCGATCCATCTGGTCATCTGACAAGGACAGAAGTCGCAAAAACTCCTTCCATCTCTGCACTGGAATCGCTCGGATCACAGTGTAGAGTTTCGCTGCTGGCCAGGTCTCCTTCCAGTATGTTTGCAGTACTGGGAAATAAAAAAGGAATCAGGTAATTTCAAATAGTAAGAAAAGACCAGATTTCATTCTGTAACAAACCAGCAAACCTAAAGGCTACACATTTTCTTAAAGCAGAGGACGTGAGGACATTGCACACACTTTAAATTCTGCAAACAAACCTGCTACACTATCTGATTAGACATTTAACAGATGCTCTTTGGTCTCAATAGCCTGACCACAACGCCATATACACAATCTGACATGCATAATATCAAGCATGGAAAATCTCTCACACACACACACACGCACGCACATACAAACTCAGTAACATTCATTACATTGAAAAACACAACCAATAATGAAGCAAGCAATGATTGCGATTGTTTAAGCCATCAAACAAGTCACAATACTGTAAACAAGTAGAAAATAAACGTTTTTACCTTAACATGCTTTTTAAATTATATAGGATTTTACAATATTTTACTTGATTTTTACATGATTTTACAATATTGAATAATCATTGCTGAGGCAAACATACAGTTCTGATTGGACCTCTTACCGACCTCTTACCGATTGATCGAATAAAAAAGAGACAATTACATATTTAAACAAAATTTGCATTGAGATAATTACATTCTCCGCTGCCTTTTTGAGAGAAGTTGCCTGCTTCACAGACTCGGGGTGGATTGCTGGTTACTGGAAACTGGAAAAAAAACACATTTAAATTGACAAAAACATCACAACATTTACAATGACGATTAAATCAAAAGTGGCAAGAGTCTGAAAATAGGCCAAGCTCTGACGAACAAAACGTTCTGGAAAGCAAACTTGAAGCCTACTTAAGCATAAGAAGTCCACTATGTGATTTGATGCTGCTAAACTGCCTACAAGCTTATTACTATAGAACCAACCGCCCACAAAAAACGTTGATTAAAACTTAATGACCTCTGGAAATTTTGACACACTGGGTGAACTTTGTTTACAAAAACCAAATACAAACCATCAAAGGAATATTAATGTTCGTAGGTCGATCTATGGGAACAACAAAAACCACATCAACATTTCAAATAACAGTGAAGTCAACATCTAAAATCAGTGTGAAGAAGAACCTGGTTGATCCGGAATCCCAACTTCCAGGTTTTTTTCACGCCGGCAAAAAGTTCTCCATTTACAGTAGCGTATCAGAAGAAGGCAGAGAATTCCGCACAATACGGGCAAAGTGAACAGCAGCGGAAGATCTGAATGAGACACCGCACCAATACAATACTCATAAGTGTTTGAACATAATAAAAATGCTTTCATATAAGAAAGAGCTGAAATATTGACACACCTGGTTTCTCGTTTATTGACGTACAAAATGAATTACAGGAATCATGCATACAACGAAATCTAAAAAAAAAAAAAAATCTATTAAATTGGCCAAACAATTACACTTACAACAAAATTCAAATACATGGCATTACCTGGGATTAAAAATGCTGGGCTTTAGGTTAACATACTATAAAATGGCTATTACTTATGGTATAAAATTCCTGACATTAAATTATATCTGATAAGCATCAGAAGCAGAAATTTCTGCTGTTGGTGCAAACCACCTAAATACAGGAAAACCACAGTGCTATTTTGCACGCTGTAGTTTAAAATGCATGTCAAACCATACAAGATGCATTATAATAAAATGTTATTTTTTTCTTTCTTACTTCACACAACTGTGGCACTGTCCACCCTCTGGAAAATATCCACGTTCACACATTTTTGTTGTGGTGATGGTGCTGGTTGTAACAGTTTGCAGTTTGCATTTCTCCTTACAGTTGGAATCTGCATGTTTATGAAAACGAAGAAGTTTCCTTTATTGTAACCTGATTACACACGTATTTATGGTGGAGTGAATGTGAAAAGATGCATGGAGTTCCCCACTGATCTTATCATCATCTTTACATCCTGGATACTTTAATCAGAAGCATTTGTAGCGTTGGAAAGTGCATGTGAATAGCCACAGACTAATGTACTGTAAATACTCACATTTTTCACAATCACTAGCATCATCACAAGGCCGACAAAAACCCTCATCTTCGTAAAAGCCGTGTTTACACGTACAGACTCGTTTCATTGTCGCATTGCAGGGTCTCACCTCCACTTGAACTGTGAACATGGGCCATTCAATGTATGGAAATGCGGGAAATTATTTAAAATAAACCCTGACTCACCGCTTTCATCACACTTAACGCATGGGAAGCAATGCCAAATAGAGTTTTCAAACTCTGTGTACAAGCCATCTGCACACTTTTTGCAGCCATGGTCAGTTTTGTGGCATCCTGTAATAAAGAACCACATTTAATTCATCTTTTATGTTCTTTTAGAAACGTTTGTTTATATTTTTTATCTTCGCACATTTACCTGCAGAACACGTTCCCTTTGCATTTACTGGACACAAGCCATCCCAATCCTGTTTACACTGACTTTGTGTTGTTACATATAGCATAATCACCTGAAATTGCAATTTTTGAGCTGTAATATATAGAAAACTGTTCAATGTATCAGACCTGGCAAGAATTCAGAATTTATGATCTTTATCAAAACAAACTTTAAAAGATAAAAGAATACTTTCTTAATAAGTGATGTACCGGTCAGTTTACACGTCTGCCATAATCCAATCCTCCTTCCACCCGTGTTCTCATTCATCACTACATGTCGATTTTATTAACAATTTCCATTCGACCACTTTTATGTCCTTTATTAGTGTCAATTTTAATAGAGTTCAATTTTAAAATTCAGACAACAAGTTGTGCTTCAAAGTCACATGGTAATTTATGCCATTTTTTAACCTCAGTTCACTTCAAAGACAAGCAAACTCGTCTAAAGACGATGTTCATATTCAAATGTCACAAAATAATAAAAATATTTCAAGAATGAGCAGAATTATTCAACGACTTGAAGTATACATTATGAAAACTTTTTGTGTACAAAAATTGAACAGTTTATTATATATGGCCTCTTAGATGCAGTTTGGTCTTTATAAATCAAGTTTTTTAGGTTTTAAAACATTACCATTTAAAATGCCATTATTTATAATTGATGATGATTATGTAAGCATAATAACCAGATAGCGTGATCTTCAACTGATTTTTTGCGTCAAACGTCAAATTTCAGTCACATCATGGTTTGTTATTTAAATGAAAATTAACATGATATGCTGCTGTTAATTTTAAACTTACCGTGAAATGAAACCATGAAATATGTCTCTCATTCATGGCAGCATAGGTCACGATCAGCTCGCACTTTACTCTAATAATCTCTTAACAGGAAGGTGAGTGATCATCTCAAGGTTTATTTTCTCAGAAAGAATGAAACAGGAAACCACGTCTGACGTGTGAGGAAACAGAAAAGATGCTCTAACAAGGAACTAGACCCCCCCCCCCCATAGCATTCAAAGGTCCATACAAAGCATAACATGTAGCAATAGTGTTTGCCATTTCATGCAGCATCACACCCATCAATCCATTTTCTGAACAGCTTTTCCCATTGCTGGGTCACAGGGGTGCAATATACATCTGATTTCAACGCAAATCATAACTTGAAACATAATAATGAACTTATAAATCACATGTATGTAGAACAAACGTGTCACTTCAGACGGGGTGTATTTTAGCAGTGACGATCTCAGTTGCACTTCATGCTCGACAAAGTGATCAAATGCGACACAAACGACAGGTAAGAACGAGCGCGAGACCGTCAAGTCCTAGATTTTAATCTATATGCGGCGCGAGAGACACGCAGAGCCAGATGTTCGAGCTGAACCCAGAGATTTCTGCGTTCAGCACCAGAAGTGAACAGTCTGACCCGGAAGCTGTGCGATCCGGAGGCGCATAGAGAACATCCAGCCTCTGCTGCGTTACAATAAAGCCTCTTCTGCGGGGAAAATCTCTCTGACATCGGCATTAAAGGTTTGTGTGAGCGCGCGGACATTTTTCTAAAGCAGTCGTTCGCGCGCGCTATGTTTATCGGGCGCGATGTTATTGCAATCGATCTACCACAGGTTGCACAAAGACGAATTTACTCGGTTTATAAATGCATAATACATACACGTAATAAAGCATGAATCGCATCTAAAACGCGCTATTATCGAGCAGATGTTGAGAAACGATGCAGCCGAACGCGGCGTTTCTCCAGACGCGAGACGGTTTTTTTTGCGTGATCGTAGGAAGTGTCACGGTTTTTTTTTCAAAGGGGCCGGGCAATTCAAAGGTGCTTTTCTTCATAAACAAACACACACATATGACCACAAACACATCGCTGATGCGTCGCGTCGCGTCTTCTCTGGTGGAAAAACACGCCCGAGTGTAGAAATGTTGGGCTCTGCAGAATATGGCGTCCTTCCTTATGAAAATATAACAGGCTGCCATTTTTGTTTTTTTCCTCTTTTGTCTGGAATGTTTTAGAGAAAAAGAGAGTTGATCTGGAGATCGCCAGATAACGCCGAAACCATGAAAGTTTCGTGACTACTGCTCTTCAAAAGATGCGCCAGCCGTTTTTATCTTTTTACTTTAGCGCTGCCTGGTTTGACGGCCGTTTTAGCGCGAGAGTTATGGGGATTTGTAAAACTATCATTTGAAGAAATGTACTGTACGTACTATGAATGTGCTGGTGTTTTCGAAATGTAAATACTATTATCTATCATCTATAAAATATCTATCTAGTATCTATAAAATATACACATAAATAATAAATCCTATATTATAAATAATAATAATAATAATAATAATAATAATTAGTAGTTCTAAAAACAATTCGAAAAACTCTGCTATATATAAAATATATGACAAAAATAGTTATATTTATATATACCAAAAATAGTTATATACCGTATGTATAAACAAAGTGTGTGTGTGTGTGTATACACATATATACGTATACTGTATATAAAACTCATTTTTTTTAATTGAATTGAAAAATCCTTTATTAATTAACTTATGATTCTAAAGGTTTCTCTCTTTTTTCCGTCTGTTATACTTAAAGGCGATAAGTGTACTGTACATACATTTTATATTGTGAACTCAAAGTGGGCCTAAATGAGCAATCCATTTGTACCATTCGTGTTATCTAGCTAGTTATTTTAAAAGTTATTTAATGTGCTAACTTTGCACTCATTTATTAATTGTAATAACCACATTATTTTAATTATTTAATGAATTCAGCAGAAACAAAACCAGGATCTATTTTTTGTTTACAGCGTGTTAATTATTTAGAAATTGTACATTTTGTGTTTTGTCAGAAGATAATTTCCAAGTGTGGATAATGTTTAAGTTATTTAAAGTTCACTTTTTGTTACTTTAGGACAATTTTTTTTTCCAAGTCTTTGAATTAACTGGAGATTTTCATTTTTCATTAGATTAGTTTGACCATCATGCCATTGCTCAATTTAAATTGCGGGTTTTGCTTATTTCTACAGAAGGATGGCAGAGCCTCGATTCAATAATCCATATTTTTGGCCTCCGCCTCCATCAATGCCTGGACAAGTAAGTTACATCAAATCAAGTCAAACTCTTAGTTCTTTCGAAGAGATGTTAAATCATTCATGTTAAATCATTAGTGTGAGTTTTTACGATTATTATTTGCTTTCGCTGTATGGTTTATTGTGTGACTTTGAACAGCCTCTTGTTGCGTTAAGACCACAATAGTGAATCACTCTGTTCTGTTGTTTACATGAATACTGTATTTACGCGAATATAAGCACCCCCCCTGATTTTTCAATCATAAAAAAAAATTACAATTTCTTTTATTATTATTATTATTACGGGACTTTTAACTCAAACCGATCTTGCCATCATACCCGGAGGGTTAACAAAGATGCTTCAGTGTTGGTTTTACAACAACTTCAGATGACAAAAGCTGGCGATATCAAGAAGCCAAACTTGGACACAATCTGCCAGTGGATCTTAGGGTGTACTCACACTGCTCGATCCGTGCTTCGGTACGATTGTCCCCCGTCCCTACTCCCCCGCTGACTCGCACTCTCAGGTTTTGGCAATCACGCTTCATTACGCTTACGTTGCGATGTATTAAGTAATACTAGTAGTTACCGGTAGATGTCGTAGGTTTTCATCAGGGGCGGATTTAAGAAATCTGGGTCCCCAGGCAAAGGTCGGCATGGGGCCCTTGAATGACAAGACAACGCACAAATCAACACACAAATAGGTACATTATACAGATATATATATATATATATATATATATATACACATACACAACACACACACATACATACATATATACACATATAGAAAATAGAGGTTGTCCACAATTGGGGTGCTGAAATCAGAAGACAACACGCAAAACAACAGGTCAATTATACAGAAAAACCTTTTAAAAAAAAAAAAATATATATATATATATATATATGTATATACAATATAAACATACATACATATGTATTTTTTATACCTTTTGTCACTCTCTTCCTGACCCTTTTCAGTTGCCCTTCTCACTTTTTTCTTCTGTCCCTTTTATTCATAGTCTTCCTCTTCCTTTTTCTTTCTTCATATTTTTTTAATTTCTGTAGCTTTTGTCCTTGTTTTTATTTTCTTCATCTGTCCTTTTTACTCATCCTATTTTTTTTTCTCTTTCATGGAGATGTCTACATGTTTGTTTTGTTCCCCTTTCTCATGTTCTTTTCTTTCCTAAAATTGTATCTTTCGTGCCTTGGCTTCAGCAAATCTTCCAATAAGTAGATCCATATCGTGTTTATTTATCGCGGATTATTGCGCGTGTTTGCGTGACGCGGACGAGCACGCGTGACACACGCACCGCGCGGATGTTTTTGCGGGGACGCCGCGATTGTCGGGCGATGTGCTTGTTATACAGGAATGAGAGAAGAAAGAATGAAGTGTAGATTGTGAGCGGGTGTGATGATGATGATGATGAAGGGAGTAGGCGCGCGCTTTAGTAAGATCACGCAGAAATTAACGGGCTCGCTGACATTCATGCGCGCGCATGGCGAGGCGCATCGGCGCGGGGACTGAGCGATGATGCGGTGTGTGTAGAGTTGATATAAACTTTTTACACTTCTCCTTCTTTCTCTTTTCGGACCCACTAAGATAGCTACGTTTCATTTTGTTTTAATGTTCTTGTCGCACTGTCCGCGACCGCGTTGCCGTTTTCGTTTTTTGCTTTTCTGCACATCCGTGGTCGCATTATGGACTGATCCAAAGTAGTGTAGACGGAGGGGGGCCCCCGAGAGACATTTGATGCGATAAGCTGGTATTTTAGCGAAGAGTTTAACCAAAAACATAATTAACATGCGCAAATAAGTAATAACTGTATTAACCATTAGTGTATGTTAAGTTTTATGGGGCACTCAAAATCCTGGGGCCCCAGGCAACCGCCTAGTCCTGCCTAATGGTAAGTCCGCCCCTGGTTTTCATCATACTTTGTCACTGATATAATGTTGGAAAGGTTAGTAAAAATACAAACGAAATAAAAACTGGTTCGTGCGTTTTCTTGGAATCCAAACGAGTTCAAATGTATGTTATTAAGCATATTGATGGGGACAAAACATTCATTATTATGGTGCAACGGTTTCAAGATGAACATGAAGAGCTGCGCTTTCACTGAAGCAATGGATTCTGTAGCTCTGGTGAGTTTGTGGCTTATCATTTTAAATCGTTTGGTCTGCGGAGCTTCACAGCCTCGCAAAATCACTTGTTTAATAAATCGATCGCTTTTGTTGCACATAAACGTGCTGCTCGGGTGAGCAGGCGCGCGCATTTTCCCGTTTTGGAGCGCCTGAAACGTGACGTCACGCCCCCTCATCCGCGCTTTCATTTCTTTTATTCGCAGGTGTCAAGTTTAAAACACGCCACCTGAAACATCTATGCATGTTCCTCGTTCGCACCGTTCACTTAGGATAAAATATAATTAAATGAATAAAAAGTATTAGGAAGGACGTATGG
The DNA here is from genome assembly GCA_028031935.1 of Paedocypris micromegethes. NCBI lineage: Eukaryota > Metazoa > Chordata > Actinopteri > Cypriniformes > Paedocypris > Paedocypris micromegethes. The sequence continues at coordinate 13,807,519 of CM051495.1, forward strand.
TTTAATTCGCCGGTGTCAAGATAAAACGTTTTTATCTGGCCATCTGAAAGATCTACGCGTGTTCCTCCTTCGCATCGTTCACTTTAACGCTTTTGTACTTGAAAATTGATAATAAATAATATAAGGAAAGACTACATGTTTCCATTTATTTGTGACTGCTTCTTTTAAGAAGCACGGCAAGCCTGTCATGGCTGAGCCCGCTGCACTCGCGCCGTCGTTACACTCCGGACATAAAATATCGAAAATGAGCACCTTAAAATACGCAATTTTTTTAAATCGGCGATTATAAGCACCCTTCAAGTTTTTAAGTTTCGAAAATTTGAAAATAGGGGGTGCTTATTTTCGCGTAAATACGGTATTGTGATTGACAAAGTTGTGGATAAAAATTGCGATATTCTTTTTTTTTTTCTTTTAAACAATCATTGCCTGCTGCTGATTAGTTGTGCAGAGTATTGAAGTAAATGGACTATGTTACATTGCTTTAAGTATTTTTGTATTTACTTTGTACTTGTTCTGAGGACACACTAATGGACACTTACTGTTACTCATTACCAGTGTTGTGCAAGTTACTTCGAAATTGTAATATGTTACATATTACTTATTACTGTTTGTAAAAAGTAATAATTTACATTACAATATTACTTTCTCAGAAATGTAATATATTACATTACTTTTGTATTACTTTTAAGTTACTTTCACCAAAATAACTACAGAAGTAGAAATTAACGTCCTAAAATAACAAAATGTACCTTTTACTTGTACAGTAATTTATGTTACAACCAGTGGAAGACATAGAGTTATGTAGCGTAATGACTGTGGCCTCTCCAAGCTACAAATATCATTGTTTCAAAACGATACGCGCAATTTCATTCTCAAATACTTTCTCATATAATTTAAAGCACGAGTTGTTAACCTACGTATATTAGCCCACATCCGTGTATTAGTCGTTTGAAGAATAGGGAAAACCGGACATTATCGTGAATTTATAAAATCCGCCCGGATGTCTGGGGAAAAGACGCTTGTCAACACTAATAATTAACATTAATAAGTGCTAAAAGTATGGTAGACAAAGCGATTTTCCTCCAACATCAGTGAATAACTTGGGTATATCTGATACCAGACACAACAGGAGTATGTAAACTTCAGTGCGTTTTATTCATTTTGAATGACTCACCACACAATACTGTCCTGCTTTCTGGTCATAAAGTGCAGAGAACACTGTCGTTGCTGTTTTCTTTCTCTTCAGGTCGAGCGGATGGCAGTTCGAAGTGTTTTTTTTTTAAATAGCTGTTTTTTGATGCCGACAATTCAGCGGCTGCATTTCACCACAATGTTCTTGTTTTTTACAAAACTGAAACAATGCGCATAAGACCATCTCGCGACTGTACCTTCGGCTGTTGTTTATTAAATGTTCAAATGTGCCGCGAGTGCGCGACTGGCCCGAACACAGACGCTAATCAGAGCTACAGCCGTCACCGCTAGCTCAGAGCACAGCCAATCGCTCAGAGCACACCTCGAGCTCAGAGCCAATCACTGCACACCTCGAACTCAGAGCGTTACAAAATACAACGCTCCACCAGCGAAAGGCGGAACGAATGACTTACGCGTCTATTTGCGAACAAGAAATATTGAAAGTGAAAGATTTGATGTAACGCAACCGTTACTTGCAGGTAACGAGTAATATATTACTGAAAATACTAAAAGTAATAAGTTACACTACCGCGTTACAGCAAAAAGTAATATATTAGTGTAATATGTTACTTTTGTAACGCGTTACTCCCAACACTGCTCATTACATTGTAATTTAGTGTCACAAGTTGGCTTATTTTTTTACCGCAATCAATTTCTTGGGCCGATGAGGTAATATTGCCATCTGTAGGGTGCTGAAGTTACTGGATGCTATTTATCAGCTAATTTATAATGTTTTTCCAATTTCAACAATGTTTTAGCCTAAATTTAGAGTAAAATCTAACTTAAATTGGATACTTTATGACTTCTACTCAAGTCTTCTTGGAATTGGTGACTTGTAACTCATACTAGAGTAATTTTTACAGTAAGGTATCCGTACATTTGGATAGTTGTGGTTTTGAGGTACTCTTTACACCTCTGCCGCTGATATATTAACTCTACATAAAGTAAATACTTGGTCTTACATAAATAGCCCCCTCTCCCAAATATTTTAAAGTAATTAAATTGACTGTATAAATCTGAATGGAGTACAAACCTTTTTCATGCTGAACAAACAAATCTGACTGTGAAACTAGGCCACTTACCGTCATGCGTGCACTGTAAAGTGCAGCGAAACTGAGAACATTTCCCCCTCCACTTGCTTGGCGTTGTTCTGACCATGAAATGTAACGTATGACTTTCACAGCTGGATAACTTGGTTCTTATCGACAAGATCAAAGAGCAACTGATGGCAGAAAAGATAAGGTCTCCGCATTTGCCTCCAACCACCGTTCCTTCTCAGCAAACGCTGCTGGTGGCCTCTCCACCTTCAGACGTCGGTCAGCATGTGATGTCTCTGCCCAAGCTGCAGCAGGTGCCCGGCCTTCAGGCCCACAACTCCTCACAGCCGGACATCGCCCTGCACGCTCGCCCAGCCTCCAGCACTATTTCTGGTAGTGATCTTTGTCCTCCACGTTAAGCTTTGTGTTTGAAAGTAGAATTCTAAAAGCATTTTCGCTCGTCGCAGAACTAACTATAGATGACAAGTCTGCAGTGAAGGCAAAAGGATTATGGGAAGACTGGCACATGCGGCAAGCTGTGGATCAAGCCACCCGGGTGAACCATCGTTCAGGTAAGACTGGTTTACAGGAGCATGCGCAGATTTACAGAGGCCAGTGTAATTCCACTCTGATTTAAACACCAGGTCTTGCCTTGTCAAGTCGTGCTGAAGGCCACAGCTCATCCGAAGCTGTGACTCCCACCACCCCGACATCCAGCAGTCAAAACCGTTTGGGTGGGGCGCCGTCTCTTAACACCATTTCTGGTCTGGCCAGTGGTCCTGGCATGGAGCAGATGAAAGGTGGAGGGCTGGTGGGCTTGCTGGGACCACAACCTAAAGCGCAGCGAGGCCGTAAGAAGATCAAAGCGGAGCACAACACCAGCCCCCTGCTGGTGGTCCCCTACCCACTTTTGGCCTCGGGCCCTGACCAAGCCGTCACCATCGCCAAAGAGGGAAAAACTTACAGGTATGAAGCCGTTGTTTGATGAGATTCATTATGCATTTTAATCGCAGGAATTTGTGCAATGACTTATGGTCCAGTGAAGGCCAACCTGCCATTAATCCCAGACTTTTCATCACTTGTGGTTCTTCACGTGATTAACTGTAATTACACGTGATGTTTGAAATGTACACATACTGTATGCACAGTCACACACTCTTTTTCACACACTATAATTGGCTATCAAAACAGAAAAACAAAATCCCCACTGTACTTCAAATTACCTTTAGTTTACAGTCATTTGGCAGGCACTTCTATTCAAAACAAATTACAAAAACATAACCTGTACAAAACATGAACAAAACAAACAGTGATTATAAATGAATTGTGAGCAGTGAGCAAGCCATTAGGAGCCAAAGGCTAGGAAAACAAAGAAGAAACACTTGTTTTAATTTTACAGATGCAAAGTGTGTCCACTCACTTTCTTCAACAAGTCAGAAATGCAGATCCATTCCAAATCTCACACAGAGGCCAAACCTCACAAGTGCCCTCATTGTTCCAAGTCCTTCGCCAACGCCTCGTATCTAGCACAGCACTTACGGATCCACCTGGGCATCAAGCCGTACCATTGCACCTATTGTGAGAACTCCTTCCGACAGCTGTCGCACCTGCAGCAGCACACCAGGTCCGTGCGGTACTAAGATGCCCATGAGACCGAGTCCGGCCGCTGCTTCACCTCTGTGTTTGTTCACTAGGATTCACACCGGTGACCGACCATATAAATGTGCTCAACCTGGATGTGAAAAGGCCTTTACGCAACTCTCAAACCTACAGGTGAAAGGCCATTCTGACAATATAGGCCTAGTTAGATGTGCTCTTCATGGGCTGGTTTCAATTTATTTACTTTTGTTGTTCTTTAATATTGTGTATAGTTTAAAAACAGAATTAAAGTTAATAATTCTGATTTATATTTTAAACTAAATTATATTAAATATTAAATTATATTAAACAATTAAAATGTAATTAAAACTAAGTACATATGCATAAGTGTGTGTATGTATGCAGTATATAAATTATTAATATAATAAAAACCAACAGCATATATATTATGCACAATGTTAGTACATTGCACAATTGGTAGTATATTTAAAATAAATCGGTGTGTAACAAAAAATAATGTTTTACAATTTAGATTAATATTTAACAATTAAGATTGTTAGTTTTTTATTTTTATATTTAATTAAGTATACATTAATTAATTTAATTAAATTTAAGTTAATTGATACAAGTGAAATATACAATTAATTAAATTGATATTCTATTCTTTTTATTCAATTGCCCGAATGTAAACATTTGAAACATCCAGTTGAGGTTATGATCTCTAAATAGCTATAAATACTATGTAGATGATGTCAAATTGAATATTTCAATAAATTGAGCTATTTTTGATATTTTATATCAATTAAATGATGCAATTAAATGATTAACATAAATAGCCACAAGATGAACAAGTGTTTTTATTATGACTTTCCAATGTGCCTAATATGTAATAGTCCCTGCATGTTTGTTTCCTCTATAATTCTTATCTAAAGGCCTAAACGTGTCTCTTTTTCCCCATCGTCAGTCTCATCAGAGGCAGCACAACAAAGACAAGCCATACAAATGTCCAAACTGCTACCGGGCCTACACGGACTCGGCCTCTTTACAGATCCACCTGTCCGCACACGCCATCAAAAACGCCAAATCCTACTGCTGCAGCATGTGCGGCCGCGCATACACCTCGGTGAGCACCGCTGATCTGTCGCTCTCCTCTCTTTTTCGCTCTGATGCTCTCCTCACCCGCTTCTTGCTTTTTCAGGAGACGTATCTCATGAAGCACATGTCCAAACACACAGTGGTGGAGCATCTGGTCAGCCACCATTCCCCGCAGAGAACAGAATCTCCCAGCATCCCCATACGAATCTCACTCATCTGAGCTTCCACCGGTAACAGTCCCTCACGCTTTTCTTCCTTTTAAAAGCTTGGTTTTCTGTCTTCCGTTTAGTAAGACACGATTGCGGTAACATCCCAGAGCTTGGAGGATGTTGTCCGAAATCGTCTTTTAAGACAGACGGACCCACATTCCAAAACCGCCGAATTGGTTCTTCAACTCGGCAACGACACAAAGAAAAAAAAATGTATTAAAGTAAAACAAAAAAAGTTTTGTTACTTTGTTAATCAGTGTCACTTTGTTCCTCAAAGGTGCATAAGGGAAACGTCCAAAGAAACTCTTTTAGCACTTTTTAGCCTTGTTTTTCGCTCGAAAGTGTCGTTTGGGATCGGGAGCAGCTTCTTTCTTTGTGCAGCTATGAGAGTTTGAACCAGTTCTGTCTCCACGTACATTTTTTTTATAACAGGAGGATGTTCATATTTGTACTGTCAGTGTGGCCTTTTTTTGCTCCTCCTTATAGGCTCAAAAATCAAAAAGTTTGAGTCTGTAAGGACGGTTCCTTGCGAAAGGATTCGTACAAATCTGGTTGTTTTGCCAAGAGCGTCACCGTTGAAGACGCTCTCTAAAAAAAAAGAAGAAAAATACTTTGTCGCATCATAGATGTTTAACTTGTTTTATTTACGTGACAGAGTTTGTGCAATGACCCAGAGTTCTCCGGAATTCTTCCATTCAATCAGTATTTTGCGTAAAGTGTCCTTTTTGTCGTTTTTCAATTCCACACATCGCTGTGACGGTGACGCGGTTCGGTCACGTTGAATCAGTATTGTTACCGCAGTGACCTGTAAATTCCCTTTATTTCTTTAAAGCAAGCATCATGGAAGCACCTTGGGGCATGATGGGTAATGTTAACCTATGGATAGCTGAAAGCGCTCATGGGTGGTTCAGGTCCCGATCCGATGTACCACAGATATTAGTGGCTTAATTTATGCGTGAACGTTTTTATTTGTTGGATTGGACGAAAAATAAAAAATGGAATGTAGTTGTTGTCCACTCACCAAATATTTCCACAAGTCCAGTGTGTTTAACAGGCTTTTCTTTTGATTTAAACCAGCACTTAAACGGAAAATTCCAGATTGTCACTGAATTAAAAGCACAGACACACGCTCCTCTGGCCAAATCTGATCAAACTTCAGACTTTATAATGCTGAATCGTAAGTCTCTGGTTCCTGACATTCGCTCTGACTCTGTGTTCATTTCAACCAGTCATTTGTTAAGCTCCTTGCGTTCACTTCATTAATCGAAAACAGATGGGTTTTTATTTATGCAGCATATGAAATAATTCACATGTTGGCAAAGGACCGTGTCGTTGCTCTCGATGTCCCCTGAGGATATAGAATATGGACGATGTTGTATAGCTTAAAAAGTTGAAAGGTCAAAGAATTTGAGGAATGTTACAGATATTAAAGATTCAGCAGTTTTCGGTGCTTTCTAGAAAATCGATTTTTCCAGGACTGAACATCTTGGAAATGTTCGGCCTCTTTCCTCTGAAATAAGTCAGACGTGTACATTGACTACAAGATATACCCTGTATTCATTAATAGTGCAAGGTTTAGATACTGTACTTTGCTCCTTTTGTATCTGTTTAGTATATTTCAACTTAATATTTGTTTTTCTTTATACTGATCCTTGTTTTTATCCTCAGCATTATGTGTACGCCTTAATTTCTTCACCGTTGAAAGACGATTTTGCTTATTTTCACCCTATAATTCATTTCTCTATAAAAAGCCTGTTTTCTGCCACGAAAAATAGTTTGAGACTCTTTTTATCACAAATGTTGGTAGTTGTGTTTCAGTGGTAGGGAATTAGATTTTGTGTCTGAGAGGTTGCCAGTTCAAATCCCCCTACAGCCGTGTCCTTGGGCAAGACACAAACCCCCAAATGCCCCCCCCGGGCGCCACTTCTTGAGGCTGTCCACTTCTCCAAGTTTTTTCGGCTGGGTTAAATGCAGACAAATTTCCCCATTGAGGGATTAATGAAGTTTCAATTCTTATTAACTTATTAATTATTACTATTATTTGTCTTAATGACTCAAGATTCTTGCAAAAACCCTGCAATTCTGACTTTAAAAATGGTCATTTTGAAATTATAGCTTGTAATTCTAACATTATGACTCACATTCTGACTTTATAACTATCAATTTTGACTTTATAACCCAAGATTCAAACTTTGACACAATTCTGATCGTGGGACTTTAAATATGTTGACTCGCAATGGCGAGAAACAAAATGTCAGAATTCCGAGATTTAAAGTCGCATGTCTGTTTTTTTCAGTGGTGGAAAAGGGCTTCCATATTTTTCTGTATTGGGTTTTGCAATTTTTTTTATTTTGCATGAAACACAGTAATCATCATTATGGATTAACTCTTAACCTGTATTGTGTATGGCATTGTTCTATTTGTTCTGAACTAGTTCACAGTTTCTTTTGTCTTGAATTGTGGTTTTGTATAAAGATTTTCTTTAAAATGCACAGACAAGACTAAGAAAATTGAGAAAATATCAATGTAAAGAACACTTTGTATCTATCTTGTTTATTAAATTCAGACTGTTAAATCGGAGCACTTTTTTGTTTTTTTCCCTAGTCCAGGTCTGTGATTCAGATTTAATCCTATATTTAGGATTGATGAAAACTTATTTATCTTTCCAGGAAATGGTTTATGACTGGCTTGACACATTTTTTAGCGCAATAATACGCCAGATAGTAATAATGCAGAAATAATAGTAATATTACACTTTTGATACCATCTGTTTTTTAAATAAAATGTGTATATTTTTCCTCTTATGTGTTCTATAAGCATACTTTTATATAAAATAATTGACTAAGTGTTACTAGCTGAGTTGTAATCACGTGATATTGCTCAGCCAATCACTGCTTCGGTCTTGATGCGGAATCAATCCATGGTTTTCTGAAATGAAGCTGCTTTTCATTGTTTGTGCCGGTGTCAGGTGAGTAATACTTCTGTGGTTGGGGAAGAATGTTTAAAAGGTTTAGCTAGTTATATTACAATATGTCACTGTAAACGTGCTAATACTGTGTTGGAAACTTGCTTTCCATAAATTGGCAAATTGACATTGGATTAGTGCAAAATTGTTTGGTCACCACAAGTAACATATGCTTAAATCTCTTGATACTCAACGTTCTTACTGTTAGTCAGTAAACTTTTAAGTCAGAACTCTTACTATTGATTCCTTATTCTATATGATTTCCTTACTCGGAAACATTTCTTTATTCGCTGTTACTTTATCAGAAACGTTTTCCTTGCGTAACCTCGGTTCCCTGATGGAAGGGAACCAGACGTTCAGTAGGAGGAACATTAATGATACATGTTTGCTTCAGCTCTAAGAACAATACAATTTCATTGTAAACATGTGATACAATGACAACGAAGGCATTCTATTGTATTCTTTTCTAACAAGCCAATAAACAATCCCAAAATATTATCCCAAATAAACCAGAGCCGACTATTTATCAAAGAGAAACAAAAGCATCGTAAAACTAAGTTTTATTAATAAAATACACGGTTCAACAGCATGTACAATCACTCCCTTATATTGTATAGCAGCATGACATATAACAAACTCCCTTTAGCATGACGCAATTCGTACTAAACGCTCCTTGAATACACAGGCACAAATGCAGGATTGGATTCATTTGCCACGAAACAGTTAGAGCAATGGTCATCTGTCACAGAATCCTTTGTACAAAAAACAGGTAAGAACGTAAGTGTGTTGAACTAATTCATATTTTATAAACCTAACGATCAATTACTTAACATAGAAAAAAATCTACCTTTCGAAGGATAAACAAACAACACAAAAAGCCAACATCAGATATCAGCGCAGAAGCCTTACTCTAAATTACATGAATGAAATATTCCGGAATTTTGTGTATATTACCTCATAGTTAGTATATAATTGCCTATGCGTTGCTCCAATGACACAATTAGAGATGATTTTAAAAGTGATCATGAGTCTCTCCAGATCTTGCTTCAAATACTTAAAAATACTTCTCTTATGCCACGCCGATAGTTGTAAACACAAACCGTTGATAGTACCATCAAGTGCTTTTTCATTGTCATATCAGATACTGTAAATGCAGCTCACTCGATGAGCCTGATCAGAACAGACCACCAGTCTGTTCTGTCACAATCTGTCTGGGCCTTAATCTGTCAGGGCCCGAAGAGACCATGAACAGACGCTTGAGGCATCAATCCTCATTCTAGATGGCTTTCTCCAGCATGTTTGGCGAATAATACTCAGGCCTCATCGCTGGCGGCGCTTAGACTCTCATCTTGCTCCAGTCTGTTGCTGGGAGCCACTGGTGAGCTGAGGTTCAGGTAGCCGATCTCGGTGGACTGGGAAACAGGTACGGATGAGGAGATCTCCAGGCTCTTGACTCCAGATTCCCCTAGTTTGACCTTGCGAATGGCATCCAAGATTCCCCACGAGTCACAAATTGCGGCCGGCTGTGGACTGCAGAAAGATTTAGAAAGATTGTTTCAAAATCTGATTTTAGAGAAACTGCATCCGTAGTATAATCTCAAAAATAATACAAGCTTAAGTTTGACCTTGGAGTTGATGAGTGTAAGAGTCTGTCTGCTTGAGCTCTGGAGGGAAACATCTTCTTAATCTCCTGATGCAGAAAACAACACATTTCAAAGACATTTCAGAAAGGATCCAAAGACTGAAAGTCGCTCAATTTTCTACCTCGGCGGTGCAGACGGACTGAAGGGTTCTCAAAGCTCGGTCTAGATTTCCAATCTCATTGGCCAGCGTTAGGGTTTTTTCTTGAAGCTGTTTGTTCTCCATCTCCAGAAATTGGACCCTTGACACAGGAGGTCAATGTAAAGATTGACATTAAGGGCAGAGTAGGAACTTAAGTTCTCACCTCTGCTGAGTGGCAGCTGCAGTTCTGACTCCATTGCTCCCCATTTCTTCAGCTTCACTTATTCTCTGCAGAAGATCTCGTCTCTCCAGCAGGAGCTGCTCGTTTTCATCCGTCACTGTCCTGATCCAGTCCTTCTCCTGCTCACATTGAAAAAGTTAAGGTGATTTTCACGGCATAGTGCTCGAGACTGAAGTTCTCACTTTCTGGGAGAGACTAGAGGCGAGGTCCAGGTCACTCTCTAGTTGCTGGATCCGGGTCTCGTGTCGGGTTAGAGTCTTGGTGAAGATCTGCTTAGCCCTGCGCAGCTTGGTTTTGTTCTGAGACTGTTTCTCGTTGTATCTCCTGCAGAAACAGGGAGCAAAAACACTTGAGAGGTCGGGAGATGTCATGATCAGGAGATAGAAAGGTCAAGAACCGAATCACTGACATGGTTGAAAATGCAAAAAATTGAAACTGTTAAATCACTTTTTATTGTTAAAAACGTACTTTACTTTTTAATTACAGTATACTTTTTAATTACTTTATGTAGTAATGTAATGTAGTGTACTTTTTCCAGTTTTAGAAGCTCAAAAGCTTGTGGGGTGCTTATATTTGCATATTTCAAATATGTGCGTGAATATAAGCACTCCACATTCAGTGGCAATTACAGATAAATGGAAAAAAATTGTCTTTAAGTAGGGGTGCGCTTCTGTGTTGTGTTCTCTTTTAACAATGGTCCAGAAGGCATACATGCATATATGCTTTTATTGGCTGATTTTTTAAGTACAAAATAAAAATTAGCTGTTAGATCTACCGGATGCAATATGATGTGTCTGTTCAAATAATGATTGTTTTGAGTTTAATCTTACTTCTTTCAGTGTTATTTTGTCCCTGTTAAGTGTTGCACCGTGGCTAATGTTTCTTTTTTCATGTTATTGAGCCAATAAAAGCTTATATGCATGTCTGTCTCCGGAACCACTGTTTAAAGAAAGAACAAAACAAAACACAAATGCACACGCAATTATAAACACCCCCAAGTTTTTGAGCATCAAAAATTCATTAAAAAGGGTTGCTTATATTTGCGTAAATACGGTAACAGGAAAAAAAAACCTTATCAACGCAGTGACACTAGCAGTGGCTAAATGACAAAATGAAGTAAAAAGAAATTAATTTGAAAAAGAATAAAATTACGTATTTAATTTCTATTCAATAAATACAAAACATATTCTCATAGGAATCTCGCTATGTCTGCAACCTACTGTTGCATCATGGAACACCCGGAATAAGCTGATATATAGACATAGCAAGTGGGGTCATAGCACCCCCTACCAGGGATATACTCTGCTACAATTAGAAATAACATCTAATCGTTTCTATTTTTCATCTATTAATCAAGTAAAACAACATCAAATTGAAATATGGGGGAGATTCACAAGATAGTTTTGTAAAAAAAAAAGAGAAGTATTTTAGGTTTCTGGAATGATAGTACACCAAGACAGTATGAAGTACTTTTGTACATCTATTATTGGAATTTTTATTTTGTGCATGAAAATATGAGGTGTGCTTATATTCACAAAAATATGGCATTAAATATTCTTTTAGTCCTGAGCATAATATCAGTCACCTAATATTAGTGTCGAGCTGCTGGACCATGAGCTTCAGTTCTTGCTTCAGGCTGTCAGACTCGTGTTGAGAAGACAGCAGCTGTTCTTCTAACCTGTGGAAGTTCTTCTGACTGAGCGTTTCCTGTAGAACACACATGGTCATCATCAACCCCATTGACACCTCCACTCTGAACATTCCCCACCTTCTCCCTGATTGCGTGGAGCTCACTCTCCAAAACCTTCAGCCTGGTCTCCAGTCCCTGTGCGCGGTGGGACATTTCACCACTGGTCCGCGTCAGACTGGCCTCCTTCACTCTTAACGAGCGCACCTGCTGCTGGAGCTCCTCCCCTTCCTGCTCAAGCAACTTCCTATTGCATAACGAGGAAAATCATCAGCACATCAGGATGTGTGGCTTGTTTTGATGTGCTGGACCTCTGTAGGTGCTCTTCCTGCAGTCTGGCTTTGAGGCTGGACAGGTTATCAGACATGTCTCTGCTGTCTCTCTCCAGCTTGCTGGTCTCTCCGGATCGGACCTCTTCGATGCGCAGCTGGTGTTGTGTGTTTTTAAGATGCAGCTGCAGTTCGACAACCTGATGTTTGAGAACGAAGAACGTTTTTGCTTCAGCTTTGCTTTGAGTTTAATTTGAGATTATTTTAAGATTATGTCTTGATACGCACTTTTCTGTCAGCCGCGATCACACGTGACCTCTCTGCATTTAATTCCTCCATCAAACTATCACTTGTTTGTTTGTGCTGAGAACTTCTGGCCATCTCCAGCTCCAGATCTCTGGCCTTCTGCTGAAGCTTCTCCAGCTCTGCTACGTGTCCTGCTGATGTCACTTCCTGGTGGGCTACTTTGGCCTGGGCTTGCTTCAGCTCCGCGCACAGCTAAAAACGAACAAAATGATCCCACATTTTTTTCATTAAGATAAATATTACAAGTATTATGAATTTGTGTTCCTTGTGTCTGAATTGATTTTTTCAGGGTTAATGTGGTGGCAATTTTCTTTTCTTATTTAAAGTGGGCGGGCAGGTGTTTGAAAAAAGTGTGTTCTTTAGGAAGAAACTTAAAACAAAAAACTTAAATATTTTTTTATTGTAGGGAAGATATCTTGTTTTTTTGAGATAATTAGTGAGATAATGCATTCTTTATTAAGTGAAAACCGACAGGGGATAAAGAGTTCACTCAACCAAGGTCGTAACACAAGAAACCAAGTCCAAAGTGTGCAAAATGTGTTTTTCTGGGGCTCTCGTGAGGAAAAGAAACAGTTTATCAGTTCAATTTTTTGCTTGATAATACAATCATGAAAATGTTTAGATGCGTACATATTGCTTTAGTGCGTTAGAACTTCAAATTATAAGCATTTTGTTTTAAATTACCATGACATTTTTATTACTGTGTAGAATTATTCTTCTAATTATTTGATGTGTCTTGTGTCTTATTTCCAATTATCTTTAAATGAAACGGTCACCAAAGGCATATTTTAAGTTTAACATCCTACCACATATCTATAAATGCTCTTAACATTAATGCTCGACTACAAACAGGTTCCAGAGAAAGAGTTCATTCTCTACCTTGATCTTCTCTTGTTCTAGAAGAACGTTGTGTCTCTTGAGGTCTAGATTTTTTTCCCGCTCGTATCGTAGCTCTCGCTCAGCAGACGTGAAGAGATGCTGGATTCTCTGAAGGTCTTTTTTCAGCTGCTTGTTCTCCTCTCCTTTCTGCTGCAGGAGCGAGTCTTGAGTCTGCAGATGATGGAACTTATGTATATTAAATTACTAGTGATTCAAGTCTTAAGAGTTGAGTGCTGGTGAAAGAGCATAGTGTTCAGTGCTGTTTTTACATGTCATGAAGGTGGTAGAGATTATGGTGAAATAGTTGAGTTGATCCACCAGAAAGCAACCGAATGGGAGAAAGTTCTTGTAAGAGATCTATGTTTGATGTTCTGTTCTATGACAGGAGGGAGAATTGACCTGTAAAAGTGGAGGTAGGATGGTGCAGTACCAGTAATAAAACTTTGAACTTTTGAACAGCAACTGGTAACCGGTGTAAGGAGACAAGCGGTGGACATGCGTCCTCTCTGGGTATAGTAAAACCAGTTGGGATGTAGACTACACAATTACACGTTTGTGTTTGGCTCAAATCCATTATCAGAAACCAATGAATGATCCCTGAAGATTGAACTCACTATACAAAGTTCCGTAAAATATGAGCATAATAGGACATGGCTGACCTTCTCCCGGGCCTGAGCTTCGCTGATCTGGGCTTGCAGCGCCAGCTGGTGCTGACTGGACAACTGTCTCTCCTCCTCCAGGGTGGAGTGCAGCTTACTCATCTCTGATTTGACACTGGCCAGCTGGTGGAACCATTCAAATATCACACCGTTATATAAGCTGGTGGCTGTTCTGGTTCAAATGTATTTACTGTGCCAGCAGTCTAGGAGGATCTCACCTGACAAATCCCCTCGTTCTGTGCAGTGGGTCTGTGTGTCTGATCTCCAGCACACCGGAGCTGATGCTTGACGTGCAGAAGCTCCAGACTCAGTCTCTCCTTCTCTCCGTCTGTCTGCAGCCTGTCGTGAACTCTCTCGCTCAGCTCTCTCTGCAGCTGCAGGGTCTGCCGGCGCTTCTCTGTCAGCTCATCTCTGGCACACAACATCATGTTCTCTGATGCTTTCTAACAGCCATGAACTAACAATAAGGCAGATCGGCACCTCAAAGTGCTGTGCTCGGTTTCCAGCTTCTGCAGCTCGGCTCGCAGCTTCTCCGTGATGGACTTAAGCTCTGCCACCTGCTCCCTGCTCTCTCTCAGGTCCTCTTCGACTCGGCTGCTCCCTGCCTGCACCGCGAGGTTGCCCTGGAGGCGCGTCTGTGCCCGCTCTAACTGTGCCACCTGCAATTTTGGCAAAATGAGACATTGTTCATCTTTCAAGTGTTTTGTTCATTATAATGTAGCTGATTTGCCATAAACTGGCAGCACTTTCATTAAGGGTTCAAGTCCAGAGGGTAGGATATGTGTTTAAATTTGTATCAATTATTCCCAAAACTGAAGTGCATATTCAAGAAAACAAAACGTGTTGGCCTTCATATCTTTTAATGTGTTGTATGTGTTCTATGTGTTGTAGTCAAGTTTTTTATGAATATGGACTGATAAAACGCGGGAGTTTTTTTTAATAAGGCAATGAGCTTATTGTGCTAATGTCCATAAATCCCATTTGACCAAAACATAAACTAGTATTTGCTTTTTTTTATTGAAAAGAAACCAGTTAATATGGTAATGGTTCATCAAATAATTTCAAAAAATGAAAAATATTGCTATAATTAAATTCAAACGAGAGCAGTGACAATACGGTCAAGTAGTGTCATGCATCTTATAATTTTTATGCATAAAAAGATGACATTATCTCAGAAGGTTTATAGCTTTTAGAGCTATACTACAATAAACAAAAAAAATAAAAATAAAAGAGAGACAGTGCATTTAAAAGAAGATAACATAAGCAAATCTAAATAGTTGGAGCAATAATAATAATAAGTACAGTATAATTTTTTTTGCATATGCTTAGCCTCTGCTTTTCAACACACATAAAAGCCTTAAACACCACCTTTGCTGCTTGCAGCTATATTTCCCTAATTCTGCAAGAACTAACTGAAATAAAGTAATTACTTCCAGTTAATGTCAGTATATTGAGAGCTATGAGGAAATTCACAATTGGTTTAATAATATCAACTCTTTCGAGATCGATTCTCAAATTAGGTTTTTTGTGTGATTAGACAAACTACTGTACATAACTTTTCTAATACCTTTTCCAACAAAATCCCATTTTCTGCTTTAAGCTGTGTAAGGTTCTTGCTAAGTGTTTTTCCCTGACGACAATCTCCCTCCAGTTTTTGGACTTCCACACGTAACCTCTTCAGTTCCTCGTGGTCTCTCTGAGTAACCTGAAGAGAAAATGACCTTCATTGCACTTCTGGTACCACTTCTGATCGGATCTGTACCATCCACACAACAATAGCCTTAAACGCAACACAATATTTACCCAGCACAAGTTACCACACCATTACCTCTTGCTCATTTTTGAGAGCAGACTTGGCCACAGCCAGGTTCACCTCCATTTGTTTCCTCCATCCTTTCTCCTCGGCGAGACGACCTTCGAGGAACCGGATTCTCTCTTGAACATTTGCATTAAGCTGTGGTTAAAAACAACAGTAAATGTAACATTAGCACTTCCTTTACTCAACATTAAAACTCAGCAACCTTTGATTTCCTCACCTCAGATCCAGAACCTCGACTTGGGTCGTCTCTCTTTTCGGACTTCTGTATGTTGATCTCGTTCAGCTCTTGCTCTACACTTTTAATCTAAAGCCAAAATGTTTGAATGTTTGTTTAGTAATTTTACGAAATTCAAGTAGCATTGTAAGCGAACACCTCCATAATAGCTCACCGTCCTCTGTAAACCTTCTAGCTCACACTCGTGCCTCTCTAGCTCCTCTTTGGCCTTGTTCTGTGCCTCCCCAAGCAGAGCCTCCAGCTCCTCGTTCCTCTCCACCAAGTCCTCATGTTCCTTTTGCTGCTTCTGCAACCTTCTCTCCAGTTCTCTGAGGCGACAATCCTTATCTTCAGACTCCCTTCGACACCTTCGACACAAAGGCAGAATTACAATCTGTGAGGCATAAAATCAACATCTAGGACGGCTTTTACTAAAATAAAAACAGAAAGCTTCACCTTCTATGGACGTTCTCATCCTCTTCAGTTCGTGGTGGACTGCAGACATTATCCTGATAAAAAAAAAACAATAATGTGAAAGAACCCATGTGAAACCCAATCGTAAAAGACCTATCCATCGCATATGATGACACGGACATCTGATCAAATGCAGATGTGTAAAAAATACCTGAAAACCAGACTTGAGTAAAAGTATGGATACTTTATTGTAAAAATGACTCCATTACAAGTTACAAATTCCAAGAAGACTTGAGTAAAAGTCGTAAACTCTCTTATTTTAAAGGAGTAATAAAACGTAACATTTTTTCTTGCATTAAATGTAGGCTCACAAAACACCAAGATATGTGGAAAAACAAGAAACTATTTATGAGGTTTTATTTCCTAATATAGAAACTAAATGTAATACCTCATTGTTTCAAAATGGCAGAACAAAATAGATAAAAAAAAAAAAAGCAGTCAGTCTCAGTAAAACTCAAATGTGCTAAAAAGTCCAACCACTAATTAACGTGATTTAGCTCATAAATAGCATCCAGTACCTTCAGCAACCTGCAGATGGCCTCACAATACACAATGTAACAAGTACCAGCAACTGTCCATTCAAATTTAGTGGACTTGCTTATATTTTTGCTATACTTGGGTAAAGAAACAAAGTCCATTTACTCAAATGCTTTACACCACTGATCACATGTAAGTGTCTATAAGTCTTTAACAGGAACTTCAGACTCACTTGTGAGGAAGGAAGCTTTGCTTGTCCAACCTATGAGAACATGGAGAATTAAAGAAGCTTACCTTACTATCACACACCAAATCTAAAACATGCTTTTAAATCAGAAGCTCAGCACCAAAAAACTTGCCAGTTCTTGCAGAGTTTTCCGCTCCGTGTCCAGAGAACGGACTCTTTCTCTCAGCACTCGAATCTCTGCGTCCAGTCTGTCGTTTCGTTCCTTGGCCTTCTGCAACTCAAGAATATCTGCAAGACATTTTGATTCAACCTTTTATCCATAATTGACGCTGTTCTAAAAACCACATCAAACACTCCTACCACACTGTTTTAGCTTGTCCACTTCCTGTTTTAATAATTCCACTTCTTGCCCAGTTTTCTGCAGTTCCGGTGCTATGACAATTTACAAAAAAAAGATAATCATTACATTTTAAAAATGAAGCCAGGTGAGATTCAGAGTTGCTCGTGGCCATGTTAATACCACTCAGGTTTTGTGTCTTGCGAGCCAAGTGTAATTCATCGGTCAGGTGTCGAATCTCCGTATGTGCCATGGCAAGCCGACTAGATGCTTCTTCCAGATCCTTCTCCAGCCTTTCACGCTCCCTGATGACTTCTTCATTGTGAGCCTGTGGAGAACAAAGCTGTGCTTGAGGACCAGCGTGAGGACACAGGAAGCATCAGCAGCCAGGAGTTGGTCATGCATGTGCCACAAAACCAGTGGTGTAAAGAACTTGAGTAAATGGACTTTGTTACTTTACTTGAGAGTATTTGGCTACTTCATACTTGTACTGAGTATCAAAAATATAAGATTAGACTTTAATTGATCCCACAAGGGGAAAACGTTTGGACACTTTTACTATCTACTTGACTACATTTTTGATTGTATTTGTACTTTCTACTTCACTACATTTGAATGAACACTTACCGTTACTCGATACATTGTGCACAAGTCACCATCTTTTTCTACCGCGATTATGTAATTTAAGACGAGTCAATATCGCCATCTGCAGCGTGCTGGAGGGACTGGATGCTATTTATGAGCTAAATCACAATGAACTTGAATTAGCGGCTTGATAAATACCAGGTTTTTAATGTGTGACATTTGTACATTTGAGTTTGACTGTGACACTTTTGGTTCTTTCTTTTATCTATTTTGTTCTGCCATTTTGGAACATTGAGGTGTTAAATTTAATTTCTACATGAGGAAACCGTTTTTAAGGGAAATTCAGTACGAGTAAAATACTCAAGTTCTTTCAAAATTGAAACCTTTATGACTTTTACTCAAGTCTTCTTGGAATTGGTGATGTGTAACTTGTAAAGGAGTAATTTTTACAGTAAGGTATCCGTACTTTTACTCAAGTACAGTTATCAGGTAATCTTTACACCTCTGCACAAAACAAGTGTAGTTCACGTTCCAGGGTTAAAAAGCAAAGGTTTAGTTTGTTCCTCATATAAAGACGAGTATCATCACAGCTCAGTTAGGATCTGTGCAGTAACAAGTGTTAATGTGGCCATGCCGGCTAGAGTGTGAGAGAAGTAGATTTCCATTTTTGAGTGAAACCCATGCACGGTTTTCTGCTGTGAACATGGATCTGCCATAATCTGCTTTACTCAGATCATCCTCTTCTGAACAAGTCATGCCTTTAATGCACCGAGGTCGTACTAGAGGACGGGTCAGTGAAGGGACAAGAAACATACAGGAACAACGTTCTGTGCTCTAAGTCTGGCCTTGTGCAAGCCAAAGAACTTCCTCCAAGGGCTTTGAACTGTGGGTGCCTACTCATTCAAGGAGGGACAAAGAACCGAAACAAATGATGAACGATTAATTGCGCAAAATAGGTCAAAGACGTTCGTTTGTGGGGCCTAGGGGTCTCACCTTATTTGTGCTTTCTGTTGCCTGCTGCTCAGTTTCTCTCTGCTGCTTCAGCGTGTGACGAATGTGATCCAGCTCCTCCTGATGAGCAGAATTAAACACATGCACTGTACGTAAAAAAAAATCCAACCCACTGATTCTTTAAAATGACTTTAGTTTTAAATTGAATAAAAATTTGCACCTAAAAGAAAGTTACATTGCAAAAAAAAATAAAATTACACTAGTATTTGGAATCAAACGGCAATAAAATGTTAATTTGGCTGAACAAACTTTCTATACTGCACTGCATGATGGACTTGTGGATTTATGTTACGACGTGTAATGGATTTTTAAAATGCATCACCAAAGTTCGAGCCGCGAATTGTAACGTTTAAAGCATAAATGTCACTAAAAGGCACGGGGGCCCAACATTCAGAACACACTTTGGGGGCTGAACAGGTCAGATATTTATATATAAAAAAAAACAAAATACATAAAAATTGATAAATACAGAGGAATATTTTTTTTCAGAATACATCTACTTAGACTGTAAAAAACTTGGAAAATAATGTAACCCATATTTACAGTCAAAATTATTAAAAAGGTAGAAAATTAAAAACGGTAGAAATATGAACATGCTGCAAAAAACAAATGTTCGTTGTGAAGTAAATGTTACAAAATATACAATTATAATTTATTCAAGGCAAGGCCGCCGGAGCACTGCATTCTGGGATCTGTAGTTTGTGTCTTGTGTAGTTTGAGTCCATTATTAGCAATAATTGCAGCTCCCCAGTAAGACGATCTTGCAGACCGAGTATAACACATATACTGTAGTTTCAAGGGACAAACTGTTGACATGGACATACGAAATATGAGAGAAATTCTTCAGCCTAAACTAAAAAAAAAAAAGAAAACAGTTGTTTGAACTTTTACCTCGGAAGTAGCCTGAACCTCACACAACTTACTAATTTTCTAAGGTTAAAAGAAGCTGAATGTTGTCATCTCTTGTCACACAAAGTACCTGCAGATGAACTTCTCTGAGATTGCCAGTGAGTGTCTGTGTGTCCAGCTTCCTCTCCACCGCCTCCAGCCTCTCCAGCAGCGTGGCTCTCTCCACCAGCAGGTAGGCGACCTGCTCGCTGGCACTGCTCTGGCTGATTTCTGCCAGTCCCTCCTGCTCCAGCATCTCCACTAACTCCTTACACTGAGAGTCTGACACACACACACACACACACACACACTCTCTGTAAGTGGTGGCTAAACAGCGGAGCAAACTAGAAAAGTGATGCGTTTTTGCCCAACAATTGAACCCACAACTTTTATGTTGCTGACAAAAGAGTTTGCAAAAGCTACTCAAGAACCAAAGCAAGGTAAAGATAGTTTATTTATAATCATTTGTACCAAACTCACCTTGCTGGTGTTTCATCAGCGAGAGCTCCGAGCGAAGCTGCTCGTTTTCCCGTTCATACTCCACCGTGAGAGATTCACGTTCTTCCAGCATGCTCCGAATATGCTCGACGTAATTTTCCACCTTGATATCAAACAGCAGCCCCAGTGGATGGCGTGCAGTGATGAAATGTTGATGAGCGTCATTAGCTATTCTTCAGAAAGCCATCTGCCGGCTCACCTCTCTCATCTCACCGGCCTGCTGCGTGCGTAAGGTCTGCAGGTCTTCAGCGGCCGAGCTCAGGCTGCTCTCGCTGTGCTGGAGCATCGTCCACAGGTGGAGCTCTCGCTCCTGCGGGGAAGCATCAGCAGACAGGCCGGCCCGCTGCAGGCGGAGGTGGACCTCATCCAGCTCCTTCTCCTTAGACAGAAACAGTTACAGCACACGTGGGATTGGTAAACAACGTCTCTGCAAATATGAGGCCATTTCTGTTGGGAGTGCTTAGACTTGACCTTGACACTGTGCGATATAAATGCACTTACTAGACTTACTAAACTCTTACCGGAAGTTGTTTGAACAAAAAGACAAAGAATGGGCTTTAATAAATGAACAGTGGCAATTATGAATGTGAAGTGAGTAATGCACAGCGTAAACAGATTAAAATATGACTAATGTGCAATAGAATACACAGCATGTATAACAAAATACAACATACAGTGTATACAACAGACAATGTATACAACAAAATATGGTAGTTTACAGCATTTAATACAAGCAATGTAGAGTGTTCTAGACTATATAGTTGTATATAATTGTAGGACATTTTCAACAGAATTCACTGAAAAACAGCACTTTCAGCAGAATACAGTATTGTTCTACAAAACTCAGCACTGCACAATGCAATGCTGTAATATTCACTACATTATAAGCGTATTAACCTACAGTATATATAGCATTTTTTTTTTTTTTTTCCAAATATTGCTGGCTGCGCAGTCAAATGTGTACAGTGAGTACCACAGGGGGCTTGGAACCCAGCCCTGGGGTAGTCCAGTGTTCAGTGCCCTGTACTGTAAAATACTGATCTTTATATATATATATTTTTTTTACAGATTCTGATATTGTATGTTATGTTATGTACAAATGAATATGGTAATCTATTGTCATTTCAACACAACATGGTTTTGTACAGTATGTACAAAAGGACGCAGTAATGTATCGTATTTTCTAAAGAATACAGTATTCAGTCTAACAGAAAACAATAACGTACAGTATTTTCTACCGAACACGGTAACATACAGTATGGCCAGTGCATTATGTACATTTGTGCAACACACTTACAGTGTAGTACAACAACGTGTAAAGATCAATACTGACTTCTTCATGTTGAATGTATGTGTGATAATAACGGTCATACCTCTCTTCGCTCCATTGCCAGCTGACCCGGTCCAGCTGATCTGCAGGTCCGTCATCACTTGCAAAAGACCCAGAAGTGTTTCAGACCGTTTAGAAGTGCAGAACCTGGTCTGAGAGATTTGCATCTGCTCGTGGAAGCATCGGACCAAACCATGGTTTCATTACACTGGAAGCAAAACTGAATTGAAGAGCAACTAAATAATAATGAAAAGCAGATTGGACATCCTCGACTATAAAACTCAAGATTGTCTAAATAACGGAAACAAATTGGCCTGGTAATATTTGGCATTTATTAATACATCAAATAAACGTTTACTTCTTTGAATTCACTGTGAATTTCATGGTTCCCTGTCTTTATATTCTGGTGTGAAAAGTTCATAGACTGAGTTTGCTAACTTTTGCTAGCGGCTAGTTACACGGGCATCACGCACGAGACTCTGGTCGTGGCACGGTCGAATCGTCGCTACTGTATATCCTCATAAACTCCTGTCGTTTCATTCTATCCATCGTGATCCTGGAACAAAAACAAATTTTAGGTCCTGGTTCGGCTGTTTTGTTTCTGATCCTCGAGCGGTAGCTTGAGCCCAGCACCTTGACAACGGGTTAAACCATTTAAACGGAAGGGGGAGAGAGAAGGCGAAGCGAGTATGGCAAGCCTTGTTTCACTGTTACGACGACTTGTTATAAAACATTTGAGGCTAGTCATCAACTCCTTTACTAAAATGCCATGCTTAATTTTGGCTATTTATAACTTTGAGTAAGTCCAGCTTTGATTACAACGTGTCTATAGCTGGAGTTCTGCTGGGATACATTACAACTTATGGCAAGCCAAAATAAAATCTCTTTCACATTCTCAACGATATCGCACGTGTCCAGTAGATGGCAATGTTGATCAGTACAATATTAGATCCATCCATACACGATTGTAACCACATTGCATCTTTTTTTATAGGTTTTTTTATTTAAAACATTTGTTTAAAAAAATAAAATAAATGAAAAAACAAACACTTTTTTATACACATTACATTTTACATGCATTAAAAACATTTTTATAAGAACTTTAAAATAAATGACACTAAAAATAATAATATGTTTAAAAATTCAGATCAAATTAATAGCACAATAAATAGTGATTAAGGGTTATCAAAGCTACTCTGTATAAAGACATTTGCTTACGTGCTGAGGACAGACAAAACCTGAACTATTTGTATAAACTTTATTTACATGCATTTGTTTCGCATCATGATAAAAATTAAATAGTTTAAAACAAAAAGAGAAAACCCTTACTTCTAACATTTACAGAATGGTTATCATGAATGACTCCTGAAAATGACTAGTATCAACAAACTAGATTTGAAAACATCTGCAACAATTGAAGTACAGTATGAAAATATTTAATTCATTTAATTTTGAACATTATTTTCTGGTGAGATTTCCACTCCGAAGCTCGTAGAAGAGGACATATGCCTGGTTGGACTGAAGCTTATCCTGTGATATCGCACTAACACTGTGGAAAGATAAGTTATTAGAAATTCATAAGTTAATATTAATAAGATAAGTTATTAGCAACCATTGTGTATCCAACGGTAAAATATAATACTTGACCCACCAGGAGTCATTGTAGTAGCACCAGCCGGTCTCTTCTCGACACATGGCCGTGTAATGACCCATGTTCACGGTCCCGGAATGATTACACACGGCATATAGGTCATACAGCACCGGCCCTGTACGGGTCATACAAGTGTAAGCATCTTTTTACGCTATTGCTCCAAATCCGTAAAAGCTAAAGTGGCTCACCACTGTCGACTGGTCCGAAAGCTGCAAGATCCAGGCCGGAGACGGGAAAGGAAACAGACACAGTGCTTTTACAGATGGAGTATCGGGAAGAAGTAAAGCGGTTTAAGTCTGAGACACATGTTAAGTGTGTGTCAGTGTGAGGTCTTTGCAAAAGTATTAGATAAGAAGATAATAAATGGAAAGAGAGAGAGAGAGAGAGAGAGAGAGAGAGAGAGAGAGAGAGAGAGAGAGACTGGAAGTTAGAATCACTAGAAGAAAACAGACAGACAAAGCAAAAAACAGATACATACATTGAAAGAAAGACAGACGGACTAAAGGACCGCTAGATAAACAGACAGACAGACAAATTGGCAGACAAACAGCAGATTGAAAGACAGACAAAGCAAAAGATACATACAAACATACATACAGACGATAAACAGACAGAAAGACAATATAGGCATTCTTCTGAAAGCAAGGTAAAAAGATACGTAGAACGAGAACTCTGGGAAACCTTTGGATGGTGAGTCTTTTGGTGCTCTCGGTGCGTCGGTTACATCGCGCACACATCTGAAACAGAGGATTCCAGCATCACACAAACCTTCGTTATACGGTAATCATGGTTTCACGTCACTTACAGGAGAGTTTTCCTTATCGAGCTTCTCCTCCTGAGAAAAGAGCTCCAGACACTCTCTGAGCGCGACTCCTCGACCACTCTCACTCTTCTGTGAAGGAACGAGTCACAGGAAAACTGTTGCCCATCACACAAACAACACTAGTAAGTCAAGGTTAAAACTAGGATTGTCACCTTCGGGATCGGCAGTGACAGGTCACAAAACACGTCAAATGTGTTGGAGTAATGAGAACAGACAGAACAATGCAAAGAACTGCGCAGCTGACCAGAGAACAGATCTGAGCAGACATACAGATAGACAGAGAGGGAGAGAGAAGCATGAAGAATGAATAGATACACACATAGGCTCGCAAAGGACTGACAGATTAAAAAACAAACAAACAGATTGAGAAAATAATAGAGAGATGGACATTCTGACTAATGAATGAATGGATAGATGAATGGATGGATGGACGGACACATGGACAGACAGACAGACGGACGGACGGACGGACGGACAGACAGACAGACAGACAGACAGACAGACAGACAGACAGACAGACAGACAGACAGACAGACAGACAGACAGACAGACAGATAGATAGATAGATCAGTAGGAGTACAGAGAGACAGTCTAATAGACAGTGAGAACACACATTGAGAGACAGACGGATGGATGGATAGACGGGCAGATGACGGACTGACAGACAGACAGACAGCTTAAGATAGCAGATAGAGAGATACAGATCAACAAACACACAGAAAAACAGATTAAAAGACAGACTGATCGACAGACTGAAAAAATAATACCATTATTATGGAGACAAGACAGACCGATTTTTGTACTCACCAACAATCTTACTATCGTCCCGGTCAAGGTGTCTCTGCCACATGGCAAACGCCTCTTCTGAAATCCTGTGAGAGAAACCAGAATGACTCCTCCTCATTCAAGTGTGAGAGACCTTTCCTCTGCCATTCTTCTCTGAGGACGCCTCACCTAAACCGTGTGTACGACGATTCCTTAATGTCCATAACGGCAGGACGTTTGTGAGGACGGCGATTGATTTCTGTGTGAAGCCTGTCCAGAAGAAACCTGAGGAACTCCTGAGCGTCCTGCTGACTGTGAGAGCGACAAGCTCAGTGTCTCACATTAAACCCAGAGAGCTGGAGAAAAGCAGCACACTCACCTGTAGCCGATGAAATAAGGCACCGACTCTTTAAAAACACGATAAAACTTCCCAGGATTCACTGAGGGTTCCCCAGCATCAATGTCCCACAATCCAGTCAAAACCCTGGAGAATTCTACAAAAACAAGTCACTTTCACTCAGCGTGTCACTTTAAGATACAAAACGAACATACACAAATATTATAAATCATACAAAAATGTTGCTAATGTACAGGCCCTTTTGAAATAAATCTATCAATCAATCTATCTATCTATCTATCTATCTATCTATCTATCTATCTATCTATCTATCTATCTATCTATCTATCCATCCATCCGTCTGTCTGTCTATCTATCTATCTATCTATCTATCTATCTATCTATCTATCTATCTATCTATCTATCTATCTATCTATCTACCTACCTACCTATCCATCCACCCATCCATCCATCCATCCATCCACACGGCCATCCCTCTGTCGGATCTAAGTCTATCTAACAGGGAACGAGTGAATCAAAGCCCACCGTTCATCAGGACAGGCTCTTGCTTGGACTGCTTGTCTTGAAGGTACGTCCTCATCAGACAATAGTCCCGAAGAGCTCGCGTGTGGGACAGACACTGCACGATGGCATTGAGGAAGCACTGAAATAAACAGTGAGACACTTTACACCACCAACACTTTCTGGACACTGGAGATGTGGAACGTACAGTGTTTCCCACATTGCACAGACCGACTCGTCCATTCCCCAGCTGGAGCTCCCGCTGCAAAAACAGGAAAGGTGACTTTTGAACCTTCTGAATTACATCACAGCTATGGACAGGTGAGACGTGACGGGTTGGCGCTGGTGCGGTCGAGTGTCCGTTTATAGGGTTCTGATCCAATTATGGCGCCGAGAGAAGACGCTGTCACACACGGTCAAAGGCTTAAAGCAGATGTACTCGACGAAGGAGACGAGGGCCAGTTTACAGGCTGCATGTCAGGATGTTAGAAGAAACGCTAACTGGATGACAATCTCACCTCTTTGTCCGTCACAAGCAGGAGTCCCATAATGGACGTGTATAGTACAGACTGTGAGATGTCCGCGTTCTCTGGCTGAAGGCCATGTCGGGTGACCAGGTTGCGGCACAAGGCCTGACACGAGTTGTCCATTGCCGTGTGTTCGGCTCTGGGCATGATCCCGACCACGTGCTGCACAATAGACCAGCAGCTGAATAGTTTGAGCTGGAAAAAAATAAATACAATTACACAATAAAGAGTTTTTTTTATAATTGTGCAACAAAATTTTTAACTTTTTCAGCTTTTTAATTTGTTGTCACAAAATTATTTTCTTTGAGTAAAATCTATACATTAACATTTCACTTGACAGAATCAACCCTTTCTCATGCAAATGAAGTAGTCAATGGAACAATGGAAGTTAACAGAATAAACCAAGAACAGCTTCCCAATAAATTTGAGAATTATAAATATAATTATAAGTAAATTATACATTGGTTTCTACTTTAGAACTAGAAAGAAAAGACAAACTACCATGTTTACAATTTCCTTCACATAAATAAGATTAGATGTATTTTATTTTCTAATTAAAGAAATGTAAAGTTTAAATTGTAGTTTAAAAGGTATATACATATACATACACACACAATATATATAGAATATACACCCACAGATATCCATGATAGTTGCAAAATTTTTGTCTAACATCTAATGATGAACTCACCTGTAAAAAGTGACGTCTGCCTTCTAACTAGAAATTGTTGTGATGCCGACTTTACGGTCAAAACATTGACAGTAAAACACAAAAATATTTGTGAATGATTTACTCCGCAGCCATTGCAGACGTTCTTCACTTGTCAACTCAGTCGCTGTGTTTGTAAAGGAGCTTTAATCGCAGCTAATCTCTCCCTCCTCCTATATTTAGCCATGTCTTCCCCTTTGCTTCAGAGCAGCTTTCCCAGTAGTAACACTCATTACATTACACTACAACTGCACTTCATGTTACGTCACAAAAAAAGGCACATACCGGTCGTCAAAACTTTGTACAATGTGTTCAGAACAATTTATATACAGTGTATATGCATACATGGATACAGCATACATGTGGGTGTGTGCGTGTGTGTGTGTGTATATATATATATATATATATATATATCAACATTTATTATAAATTGCAACAAAGGTAAAATATATAAAGTACTATACATGTTTTCTTAGCCTTCGACACCATTTGGACACTAGATGCCGCTAAATAACTTTTTTCTTGTGCATCACCGCAATTAACAAATGCGAAATTATTACAAAACAAATGGATCAACAAACAAACTGTATATGTGCTATTTTGTTTTCATCAATAATCAGTTAATGCTAATTTGATAACTTGTATCAGACATAGCTCCATTGTCATTGGAGACATTATTGATTAATATTGTTTGTTTTACAATGGGAGTATCATTGATCGACATTGATTGAAGGCTTGAATGCAGCAATTGCTGCATGCAGCTATAATATTTTATTATTAGAATCATTATTTGCTGATTTATTTTGGTTTAGTGACTGTCTATTCAGTCTACTACTTATGGCTGAAACAACGTGTGCTTTTAAATTTTACAATTTTTACAACAAAATAACTTTAGGTTACAGCATTACATTCAACGTAAAATCACGGGTTTGAATCAAAACTACCTGAAGTCTATACATAGTTAGCTTCTTCTAGTTTAGTGGCTCGTCATAATTGACTAATATATTTTTATTAAGCCAAAATATGTGCAAATAACAAATCAAACACACAGATGTTTTTGCAAACAAATTGAAGAAAAGTTGAGTTCGTTCTCGCAAGATTTCTTGTAATAAAACATTTCTATTTTACATTTATAAGGCTAAAAGTTCATATCTTCACAGTCATCAGGGTGAATCGTCTGCACTGCAGGTCTAGTCTATGTGTCTGGCATCTCAACATCAGCGTTCAGGTTGAGTTCAGCGATGTTGTTGTAGAACGCTGGGTCGGGACTCAAGCGGTCCGAGGGTCTGCCACTGCTGGCTTGAGCCTGTCTGTCCCGGGACTGGACCATAGCTTGACGAAGACAGGAAATCCACTGTTGCTTATTGAAAGAGTCGTTGGCCTGAAGACTGTGGGACTTTGTGCGTCCTGTGGTGCTCACACGAAAACAGTTCTTCACTGGGATGAGCAAAAGCAGGAATAAAAAACATTTTTTTATTTACATGCATTAAAAAAAAAAAAAAGAATTAAATGCTTAAACTGGACAACATTAAAATGCACAAATTGTCAGAAAACAGTGAATCGAAGACCTTAACCATAAGATTCATACGATGGGTCAAAAAAGTTTTTTTTTTTTAACTTTAAAACTAAACATTATAGAATATTTGTATCCAAAGTATTCCTCAAAAATCTGGGTTGGAAATCTTCTGGGCTTGTGATGCACGCACCCCATATTAAATTGATGGGATTGTGTATTGATCGATTGTATAACTAGAGAAGTAACCAAGGAAAGACATCCATAGGAATCTGGGAGAAAACACTGCCCATCAATGATGTGGCTTGCAGAGCATCTCTTGAAGAAGAGTCTGACCATTGTGAGACATTCAACAAGCTAGCACAAAGTCCACATCACTGAATTTTGTTCAATGGCAGCATGACTATGATCAGCTATATGAGAAAAATGGTGTACAGTGCACCACAGTGGATGAAAACAGTCCAAAGAAAAAAAACAGAAGTAATTCTGTTCTACAATGAAACCAAAGGAATACTAGACACAATGGACCAGATGGTTGTCAACCACACATACAAACGCCAGACACAGAGGTGGCCCATGATTACGACTACATGATTGATCTATGCGATATGAATGCCAATAAAACGTCTATGGGCCACAGAAGTCGGGGTATCCGTCTTCTTTCTTTTACAAAGCTCTGGTTCTGCGTTCAGATCTGTAGTTTGAAGCCTAGCAATCAGTCCCTCTGAGGCGATTTACTGCAGTGTTCTACTTGCTATGGCTTCCAATCGTAATGTCTCATTCCTCCTGACTGGAGAAGTTCTTTCCAACGGACTTTAAACGGGGATTATTCCTGACCCCGCTTGTGGATCCTAGGGTTAGGGACTTAATCTACTTAGTATTATTTAAAATTTTACATTTGAAAACTTTGAAAAATTTCAAGATTTGTTTTGGTAGCAGGCTGAAACAATCCCACAGGAAGAGCCTCATCTGCTTAAATCCTAAATATCTTACTTTTATCGTTTCCTGTAAAGGCTCCACGGAAAGATCCCGAACTGCTGGGTTCTCCATCAGGAAGGTCTTCCAGATGAAGTTGTGCTGCAGGGAGAGGTTGGCGATACACCTGAAAACTCCCCAGTCCTTCCTTTTCCTGTCCAGCTGGTCGAGTCAAGACCAACACCAGTTCGAAAAGGAACACATACAGCTTCTAAAAAGGAGAGCGTCTGGGTTTGGTGATTGCGATGCTTTCGGCAACGTATGACTTACCTGTCCTTTAGTATTTTTCAGTTCACCGTGACAGTACAAAAAACGAGAAGCCTGAATTTCAGGAATCTTCTGGTTTTCTTCTTGGTAGCACAGACCTCGTCTGTAAAACTGGCACTCGGCCTCTCCTGTTTTAAGGTTTACGTCATTTATAATACTTTGGATCAGTTCCATCTGAGACATGAAAACAAAGTTACTTAACTGACACGCATCATGTTCATGCTCCTGAAAAACTCACAGCCTGAGGAAGAGCTTCCTCGTCGGGATGATCTGCTGGTGTGCTCTTCAGAATCTCCTTGAGAAGCAAAGGATACTTCACCAGCCTGCTGCGAGGCAAGTCCAGAAAGTTCCACAGGTCCAGTTTCCGGCTGAAGGACGACTCCTGGCACAGCCTCAGGAAGCGCTCTACCTGCTGGTTCTGCTTCATTTGATCCAGAAGAGCTTTTGCCCTAACCTGGTTGCAGCAATACTTGACGTAAGCCTCCAAACACGGAAACTTTGGAAAGGAAAAAAGCTCATTGAACAGTGATACCATAGTAATAAGAAAATTAGTTGTTTAAAGCCACTGACCCAGTCCGTCAAAGTAGGACCGACCTCTTGCACGGTCTTCTCAGCTCCACGCAGACCTTCAAGACGAGCTAGAAGATCTGCAGACAGTGTTAACTATCAAAACGCTAAAGTGAATTTGGGATTAACTTCCCTGTAAAATATTACAACCTTCATGAAGGGGTATTAAAGAATCAAGGGTTCCAAATATCTGGCCAAGTTCCCTTTCCGTCATGATGCGTAATTTCAACATCGGTTCATAATACACCTGAAAAAAATTAAATAAAATAATATATTGTTTGTACATAAATGCACAGTACTTCAGAAAAGAATATTACATTTCCATGAATTTTCTAAAAGCAGCCGAACCTTTTTCACTAGACTAAGATCCTCAATGATCTGCTTCTCTCCTTGAGTCAGCTCATAGATCACCTGCAGATATCAAACAAAATTACAATCCATTCCGCAACGTTTCTAGATATGAATAAAGTACAGTATTTTTAAATTGCCCTATACTGTAAACACATTTGGTGTCGCTTTTAAAAATACAGGTTTATAAAATGACACTTCTGTGGCAACGTACCACGCTACTTTATGATAAACCATGTGCCTTTTAAAGGAAATACTGAGGCTGAAATAGAGAACCAGGCCTCGAGCGCACCATCTCACTTCCTGTTTCACAACTAAATGACTTAACACACAGCTAAGCATTCTAAACACATTGTATATATTACAGAAATATAAGAAATATGTGCACACGTGTGGCCATAAACACGTGACAGGTCTCTCAACAAAATCAGTAGTCAGAAAAGCAACTTCATTTAAACTGTACTGTACTTGATTATTTAATCGATAAGCCTTTTGGAGTTTGATCTTGGTGATTTAGTCACCTCTTGTCGCTTGATCTCTCTGGTGCCGAGTTCGTGGCTCTGCACCGTGTCGCTCCAAAGCTGACTGTTCCGGCGGCGAGGGAAGGACGACGCCTTCTGCCTTCTGGTCGGCATTGGCGGCATCGGACGGGCCTCGGTGCGGAAACTGATCGTGCGCTGGTGGGAAAAGAAAGTGAGAGGAAGTGGCCAGGTATGTTCAAAACCACATTAGAAACTTGACCAACAAACAACTGAGGTAAAAACGTGTGTGCGCATATCAGGATTCGAACCGACAACGTTTTGGCAATAAGTCCACTTTCCTAACCACTATACCACAGCTGGTTAGACAAAACTACAAAATAGACGGTTAAAAAACCTGGATGGACTGTCCCAAGCGTTTGAGGGCAGGGGTCTTCACTTGTGGTATCACACCGGTCACTGAAGCGCCTTTATCCACAGGTTTGACTCGTTTGTTGCTGGGGCCCTAAAATGTGTCCAACAAAACTTTTGTAACACACAATCAGACATTTAATGATTCTTGGCTACAAAAAAAAACATGCTAGAAAACGTCAACTTTTTATTTTTACCTCAGAATCCTGGATGTGGTCACTGATGAAGTCGTCATCTTCTTCCTGGAAGACAGTGTAATTTCTAAGGTAAATTTGAGCATATACGTACATCCGAAAACCAAATGTATTATTTACAAGAATACATTATTATTATTCAGGTGGCCATACGTGATTATCAGACATACGTCTGATTTTTTTACTCCTGAGTAAACAGGTATCTTTAGCATGAGGTTAAAAACATCTGAAGAAAGCAATAAGACATTCAAGAGCTGTCTGTTAATTGTTCCTGTTTGTTGGATCGTAAATGTTACTTAAAAAGCGCTACTGGGTTCAAGAAATTAGTTGAAGAACGGCAAAAAAAGTTAAAAGATGATTATTAAAGCTCTAAAAGTTTCACAAGTGAAACGTTTCCGTATTGATGCAGGAAATGGTAGAAAAATGTATGCCAAATGTGTTTTTGCTGTCAGCTGAACACAACTTGCTTTTTTCCTCAGCAGACCTTTTCTAAACGGTCAAGCTTGTTCATCCCGATTCCTCTCTAACAGCGATGTCTCGTGACACACAATTCTCGGTTTTTAGAAAATTCCAATGTCTTGAGTTTCAGAAGTTCTCAGATAAAATCCAGAGCAGGTTGTAGAAAATCTTACACAGTTTGATCATAAAACTTACACAGTCTTCTAAGATTTCAGTGGGTTTCTCAACTTCATTGACAACAGGGTCTTGTTTTCTCTTCTTCTGTTCAGAAAGATACAGATAATAAATAATAGTTTACTACAGTATAGCACCTTAGCTTTGTGAGTGTGTGATACCCCTGTGATGTCCGACAGGTTGGCACACGTGAGGAGTCGTTCTCTGGACACGGGAGACCTGAGGGAGCGGCAGATCACATGTAATCATACCGTGGGATTACATGGAGTTTGTTTGGAAAACAGAATTTTTAAAAAAAAAAGATTTTTAGAAGGTTTTCTCAAGGGCATTAAAGAATTAAATCTTTTAGAAAGGCCTAAAGAAAAAAAACTAGATTGTGTAGCAACTAATTAAATATTATGAATCGGATATTTATTTAAAAAAATTATTTTATTAAAAAAATACACTTGCCAGGAAAGTGACGAATCGACTTGGGTCTCTTCTGGCTCCATTTTAGTTCCACTCAAACATCATCAGAAATGTTAGTTGAAAAACAACAAAATCACAACTTAACTCTTAAGAAATGTTACATCGTAAATCACCTGTCTAAGCTTTTCGAAGAAAAGACCAACGAGAAAAAAAAGTGCATCAACTGGCAGCCCTCTCCTCTTCCTCTTGCAGTCTGAAACCACATCCTGTCAAGTGAAGTGAAAAAGCACTTCCTGTTGTCAGTCAAAAACCAAGCCGAACCACCTCCATCTCCTCTCGAGTTAACATGTGACTGCATTACACCAGCACAACAGAACTAGAAGAGTGATGTCCGTATGACCACACAAACTTGATCCCAAATACAAATGTCAAATCAGAATTAAATGTTCAAACTCCACTTTGAGAATAGAAAAGCGCTTCACCAGCAGTTCAGAAAAGAATTATTTTTATTGCGCAATAAGAGGCTTGCTAAGCATCTGAACAGAATCCAAAAAATAATTATGGTAAATCAAACTACAAATGTAATGAGAAGGCAGAACAAGGACGACATGCAGAAGCTATAAACTAAAACACAAAGCCATTAGCCAAGTGTTGTTATTATTAAAACAATAAATTAATCTGGATTATGCAATGGAATGTTAATGTTGGATTATGCTGGGTTATTTATGGAAGACCAAGGAGAATGACCAGACTTGTTAGAGCTGATAGAAAGGCAACAGTTACTCAAATAACCACTACTTTCAATATGCTAGAGTACTGCAATATTTAGGTATGCAGAAGGGCTTGAGGATGAGGACACTCAAACTCAGGCTACAGTTTGTAGAATTCCAGTGCTTGAGCAAGACAATGATCCTCCACATGCCTCCAAGGCCACTTACTAAAAAAATAACTATAAATCAAAAATAAAATTGATATATCTGACAATTATGAAACAGCTAAAAAAATGAAAAATATGTAATCATCCCATGGGGTATGTTAAAATAAGTTTGACAGGTTGCACAACCACCCACTTGATAAACGACAGGCCAGTGTAATCGACTGCAGAATCTTTTTTATTAACCTTTATCAACACATTTCAAAAACAACAGTAGCAAAGAAAAGCCAATGAACCAAAAGAATGTCTGCAGTTTTCACTTAAACCAGGGGTGTCAAACTCATTTCGCATAGCGGGCCACATACGACCTAAGGAGATGTCAAAAATATCATGTATTTTCTTTGTTTTGGTGTAAAGAATCACAAGAACTGTCACGCTGACGAAGACTCATGAAAGGCCGGAGTTCAAACAGTGGCTTTAATGTCCATTTCCATGAACCAGGTGAAGAAGAAGGAACAACTTAAAGTAAAACAACGAACATAAATGTGAGCCAAGCCGACGTGGCTTCTCACCAATCTCATGACCAAGAATAACCGGCAGCTCAAGCTCCCTCCGCGATCCCTTAAGTACCTCCTGGTGATGAGGTACACCTGTCGCGGAGGGAGATGAGCTACCGGTGTCTAATTGCTACTGTCCGGTATCCTGGCGCGCCACCAGGGGGTGCTAAATCCCCAGGATCGTAACAGTACCCCCCCCCAAGGGGCGGGCTCCGAACGCCCACAGAAGACCCTTGGAGGGAGACCGGAGTGCGGGTGAAGAGGCGGGCCGGACGACCGCTCTGAGTCTCTGGAGGGCGGCCGATCGGAACGTTCGTAGGTTCAGGAGGACGGCCGGGCGGGCCGCTCGATGGCTCAGGAGCCGGCCGGGCGGGCCGCTCGATGGCTCAGGAGGCCGGCCGGGCGGGCCGCTCGATGGCTCAGGAGGGCGGCCGGGCGGGCCGCTCGATGGCTCAGGAGGGCGGCCGGGCGGGCCGCTCGATGCTCAGGAGGGCGGCCGGGCGCCGCTCGAGGCTCAGGAGGGCGGCCGGGCGGGCCGCTCGAAGGCTCAGGAGGGCGGGCCGCGGCTGCAGCCGCGCGCGACGTCGTCTGGAGGCGGCGGGCCGCCAGCCCCGTCTGGGGAGCGGCGTCAGCCCCGCCGGCGACGTCGTCTGGGGAGCGCGTGCCCGCCCGCCGGCCGTCTGGAGGCGGCGCGGAGCCCGACGCGCCGTCGTCTGGAGCGCGCGTGCAGCCGCAGCGACGTCGTCTGGAGAGCGGCGTGCAGCCGCAGCGACGTCGTCTGGAGCGCGGCGTGCCGCCGCAGCTACAGAGCGGCGTGCAGCCGCAGCGACGTCGTCTGGAGCGCGGCGTGCCGCCGCAGCGACGTCGTCTGGAGCGCGGCGTGCCGCCGCAGCGCCTTTACTAGGTGGGAGGACCACCGGGTCGTAGAAGTGAACTAGGACCACCGAGGCCTGGAGGAGGTGGGCTGGGACCACCGAGGCTTGGATGAGGTGGGCTGGGACCACCGAGGCTTGGATGAGGTGGGCTGGGACCACCGAGGCTTGGACGAGGTGGGCTGGGACCACCGATGCTTAGACGAGGTGGGCTGGGACCACCGATGCGTAGACGAGGTGGGCTGGGACCACCGATGCGTAGACGAGGTGGGCTGGGACCACGAGTCAGATGAGGTGGGCTGGGACCACCATAGACGAGGTGGGCTGGGACCACCGATGCGTAGACGAGGTGGGCTGGGACCACCGAGTCAGATGAGGTGGGCTGGGACCACCAGAGTCAGATGAGGTGGGCTGGGACCACCGATGCGTAGACGAGGTGGGCTGGGACCACCGATGCGTAGACGAGGTGGGCTGGGACCACCGATGCGTAGACGAGGTGGGCTGGGACCACCGAGAGTTCAGATGAGGTGGGCTGGGACCACCGATGCGTAGACGAGGTGGGCTGGGACCACCGATGCGTAGACGAGGTGGGCTGGGACCACCGATGCGTAGACGAGGTGGGCTGGGACCACCGATGCGTAGACGAGGTGGGCTGGGACCACCAGAGTTCAGATGAGGTGGGCTGGGACCACCGATGCGTGGATGAGGTGGGCTGGGTCCACCGATGCGTGGATGAGGGGTGTCAGGATCAGCAGAGGAAGAGCGAGGATGAGGGAGAGGAGCGGAGGAAGAGCGAGATGAGGAAGAGGAACGGAGGAGGAGCGATGGGCTGAGCGAGAGGCAGAGCGAGAGGCAGAGCGAGAGGCAGAGCGAGAGGCAGAGCGAGAGGCAGAGCGAGAGGCAGAGCGAGAGGCAGAGCGAGAGGCAGAGCGAGAGGAGAGGAGCGAGAGAGAGCAGAGGCAGAGCGAGAGGAGAGCGAGAGAGAGCGAGAGAGAGCGAGAGAGAGAGCGAGAGACGAGAGAGAGAGAGAGAGAGAGAGAGAGCGAGAGCGAGAGAGAGGCGAGAGAGAAGAGAGAGGAGCGAGAGCGAGAGAGAGAAGCGGAGGAGGAGCGGGACGAGGAAGAGGAGCGGAGGAAGAGCGATGGAAAGAGCGAGAGAAGAGCGGGAGAGAGAGCGAGAGAGTGAGAGAGAGGAAAGCGGAAAGAGAGGGCGAAGAAGAGCGAAAGGAGGCAGAGGAGCAGAGGAAGAGCGAGAGAGAGAGCGAGAGAGAGAGCGAGAGAGAGAGAGAGGCGAAGAGAAGAGAGCGAGAGAGCGAGCGAGAGAGACGAGCGAGAGAGAGAGAGAGAGCGAGAGACGAGCGAGAGAGCGAGCGAGAGGCGAGCGGAGAGAGAGCGAGAAGAGAGGAGCGAGAGAGAGCGAGCGAGAGAGAGAGCGAGCGAAGGAGAGAGAGAGCGGGAAGGAGAGAGGAGCGGAGAGGGACGAGCGAAGGAGAGAGAGCGGAAGGAGAGAGCGAGCGGGAGGAGAGAGGAGCGGAGAGAGAGAGCGAGCGGGAAGGAGAGAGCGAGCGGGAAGGAGAGAGCGAGCGGGAAGGAGAGAGCGAGCGGGAAGGAGAGAGCGAGCGGAGAAGAGAGAGCGAGGAAGGAGAGAGCGGGGGAGCGAGAGAGAGAGAGAGAGCGGCGGGAAGAGAACGAGGGGAAGGAGAAAGAGAGCGGAAGGAAAAGAGAGCGAATGGTTAGAGGGAGAATGATGGAGAAAGAGCCAGCGCGTGACGAAAAACGCGGACGGCGAAAGAGAGAGCGAGAGGATTGAGAGCAGAAGACGGAGGACGAGAGAGAAAGGGAGCGGAAGGAGAGAGAGCGGAACGAGAGCGAGCGAATACGGGGGCGTCGTCGCCGTGGGGAAGAGGCAGACACGACACGGGGGTTAGCGGAAGAGACCAGAGGGGAGAGACTCTCCAGCAATGGGGAGACCCCGAGAGAGAGAGAGGAGAAGGGCAGAGAGTGAGCAGAAGGCAGCTGACCTGATCTGGGATCAGCCGAAGAGGGCTGAATTCCCCAGTGTTGCGCCGGTAGCGGCGGTTCCGTGCATGGGTGGCTGGATTCCGGCGAGCTTTCCAACCACCATGGCCATATGAGTGCCGCTGCTCTACAGCACTCACATGCGCGATGCACCTTCGGGAGTCTCCAGCTGATGGGCATATCCGAATAGATTGCCACCCAGGCATCTCGGATTCTTGCAGCAGGGGACTCAGGAGGTAAAGCACGGAACTCGCACGGACACATTCCCTCGAACTGTTCCCACAAGCCTTCTGGAGCGTAGTGGCACGTCACTGGTAAGTGCTCCAGCAAAATGTCCAATTGCTGCACGAAGTGCTCGTCCCGTTCCCGTCTCGGAGCAGTGACTAGAACGGAAAACAGTTCGGATGCATCCATTTTAAAGTGGTTAACTCAGGGGAACAATAAATGCCGCTACTGCCGTCCTTAGAGTCGGTTGGCTTCTCGGGGCTTGTTCCTCTTGTCAGGTAGGCCGGTTATTCTGTCACGCTGACGAAGACTCATGAAAGGCCGGAGTTCAAACAGTGGCTTTAATGTCCATTTCCATGAACCAGGTGAAGAAGAAGGAACAACTTAAAGTAAAACAACGAACATAAATGTGAGCCAAGCCGACGTGGCTTCTCACCAATCTCATGACCAAGAATAACCGGCAGCTCAAGCTCCCTCCGCGATCCCTTAAGTACCTCCTGGTGATGAGGTACACCTGTCGCGGAGGGAGATGAGCTACCGGTGTCTAATTGCTACTGTCCGGTATCCTGGCGCGCCACCAGGGGTGCTAAATCCCCAGGATCGTAACAAGACATTAGGAACATATTGAATTTTAATGAACTATGCTTTTACAAAAAAAACATTCCAAGAATTTCCTCTTAATTCCTTCAAATGTGCAATTTACCTTTATCTTTCACATTTAGGATTGCAACTTATCCCACTGATTGTACAAAGGCACACAACTTAAATTGGTAATGAAAAATATAGTATTGCACTTGAGGCTTTTAAAGAACTGAATTTTAAACCACTTATATAAAATATAAATTAAATCCCTGCATACACCTTACAAACTAAGGAGAGTGATATTAAATGTGCAATGAAGAAAGTCACATTCGTAAACTTCATAAATGAACATGCAATATTTAAATGCAAACAGTATTTAAGCCTTAAATACTGTTTTGCATTTACACTATTTATCTTTCTCTCGTTTGGAACATTTTGATTAATGAGGTTGTAGCAGATAGGTAGCGGATAACACCTGTTTTCCGTTCTTAACACAGATCTGTCCTGTCTCCAGTGTTGCAGCGTTATACTCCGATGGAAACGCCCCTTAGCGGACAATCATTGAATTGCAGCAAAAATTATTTATTTTTTTTTTTTTTTTTTTCTATTTTTTTCCAAACAATTCGGGCGGGCCTGATCGAACCTACTTGCAGGCCGGATCCGGCCCGCGGGCCGTATGTTTGACACCCCTGACTAATAAGTGCTCCCATTACAGAGTCCAAACACGACCACTGTAATGTGGTTTCTTCTCCGAGTTTAACAATGTAGATTTATTACTGTTCTAAACCAGGACAAGACTAAAAAAAAAAGAAGAAAATAACAGGGTAATGAGGAAAAGGTTATGCAAGTTCTTGAACTGGAACCAAAGCAGGAGATGAAGGGATGTCCCCACTGGTTCTGAGACGAGCAGAAGTTCACTGGACAATCTTACCAAGCAGCCATGGCCAAAAAAAGCTAATTCAGAAGACATCAAGCCAAGGCAGCCGATGGGGAAAAGCAGTAATAACACCGCATTTTTGGTATCACGCAATTTTTCAATGTTTGACTATAAACATGACGGCACCCTGAAACTGAGGGCAGAACTGGGGAACTACATGAAGGGTGTTTTCAAGAGCCTGTTTAAATACGTTACAGGAAGATTCACACTTTCCCTATTAACTATTCTGTTAGCCACTTCCTCTGAGAGGAACCATTCAAACCATTATGATTGAGGGTTTTTAATCTAGGTTGGAAGAATGAGACTACTCATTGGTACCGGATTAGATTCTGGACTTGATGTTTTCAGATGCTCTCCCCTCCCCAGTGGGCTTCCCTTTCACTCTCAGCGAATGGTGTATCTGACATACGGGACCTCCACATCCTCGTCTGTGTCGTCATTACAGCAGAGCTCAAACAAAGACTAGTGCTTTAACATGCCTCCCCAGTTTCTTCTTGGAGACCTTGGTCACAATTTCCGTCATCCTGTGAGGAACAGAGAATCCACATTTTAGTAGATGCCGAACGCGAATGATATTTCAAAATGGATGAAAAGCACTCACGGCAGGTCCATTAGCTCTTTAAGTTTGGCTGGAGGCATGAAGAACGAGTAGAGCATTGAGACTCCCTGAGAGAGCATGGTGATCTCCAGCTTCTGTTCATTCTGAGAATGGAAATATGTAAGAGAATGGAAATGAAAAATTCAGCTTATGTTAGCAAAAAAAAAACTAATTAAATTACCTTGAAATAGTCCAAGAACTGTCAAAGTGTCATCTCTCTGTTGGACTGAATGCCCTTTACTTCAAATCGGTCCCAAAGTGTCCAATCAACCTCATAGTACTACAAACAAGAACAAGTAAGAGCGATGCTAACCCAGTACTAGCGTAATGAAGAATGGCTAACCTTGTGCTTGCGAGCAGCGATGGGCTCAGAGAAGGTAAAGAAAGGCAGAGCAAGGTTAATGAAGCCATTCTTGTAGGACTCAAGCTTCTTGTGTCCCTGAATGATTTTCAGCATCTCCAGACACACCAGGCCGACAACAGCAGCTGTCGTTGCGGCAATGGCTGGAATGATTTTGCCAGCAATGAGTTTGCTCTGAAGAAAAAAAAAAAAAAGAACAGTCAGTCTTGACGATTTGGTGTGCTGGAATTGGAGGATCTGCTCATCTCACCAGAGAATTGTCACCTAACCTTATGTCTGTCAGCAAGAGGAATGTCGTAGTTCTCTGCTCTCAGATTTGAAGCTGCTACAATGAAGTGTGGAAATGTGGAAATTTGTGTCATCATCCTGAGGAAAATGACTGTTTTGTTATAACAGAAGCTGCCTGTAGTACTTCACTCAATACACTAGATACCTTTTCAAATTCGATGGGACAGAGTTTAAATGGAGATGATGCTTCTGTAGAAGGCAACAGCGTCTTCAGTTCTTCAAGACTGGAGTCATCTAAAATGTAAACAATTCCTCAATATCATCAAGTTGATATTAGTTACCATAAAAAGACCCAAACCAGGAATGCTTTACCTCACAGATAGATATATCTTGAGAAGCCTCTCTTACCTACTGAAGCATTGGCACTCTGTAACTCCTGATCAGAAACGTGGATCTTCACTCCTGACTTGGGTGTAAACTCAGGCACTTTAATTTCCTGAAGCATCTTAGCCAGAGTCGTGCGGTCAGTGGAGCCAGGCATGCCATATGTCTGGGCATACAAGTTGGCCCCTGCCAAGACGTAGCCCATGTAAAGATCCTACAAGGAGCACATCCAGAAGAAGCAATGCATCTTTGCCTCAACAAGAAACGATTCAACAGACAAGAACACTTACATTACTAGTGCTGAACTCTAAAGGATGAGGACATCTTTTTGGACCTGACCAGAATGGCACCCCGGAACTTGTGAGCTGTGGGGGGGAAAAAACCCCATCAAAAGAAATATATGTAAATGCCAAAAAGAGGCAACAGTTTGGAAAAAAAAAGAAAAAAAGGAAAACACAGTGGCTGTCTATTCTTCAGAGCATTTACATTCCAAAGCCTGGGAATATTTCTGCAATATAGGGAAATGATCAACTGATAAAAAGGAGGAAATTAGCTTAATGCAGCGTCCATAAAAACCAATGGGAAGAAACGTAGGGAGAGAAATAAAGAAAAACAGAGATTTTGAGAAGAAAAAAAATTAATTTAAGAAAAATCAAACTCTGAAATAAACTAAGAGAACATACAAACGGGTGTTAAGAACCACCTTCAAAATTTGAGAGAACCAACCATTACGTTAAAATCAAAATTTAACATAAAAAATTTAAACTATGACAAGATGGAATCTGAATTCTCAACAGCAGCAAACAGCGCCTCACCTGGTCTGGGGGGAAATTGTGCAGAAGTTGGCGGATGTTGTTGTTATAGTAATCAGTCACCAAGGTCTTGTATACTGCCTCCAAAACCTCAGAAGACTGAGCTCCAGGGAGTTTCAAAGTGCGCTCCATAAACTTTTGGTCTCTGTGAAGACCATTATTAGAAAAATGTAAGCAGTGAAAATGTATGTTGTTTTAGGGTTGTATGCTTACGTCAAGTACTGCAGGGTGTATTCAGCCGGTTGTTTGAAAAGTCCCTCAAACTCATCACGAGCCCACTGTGGGGAAAAAGCATAA
This sequence comes from Paedocypris micromegethes, assembly GCA_028031935.1. NCBI lineage: Eukaryota > Metazoa > Chordata > Actinopteri > Cypriniformes > Paedocypris > Paedocypris micromegethes. The sequence continues at coordinate 13,849,072 of CM051495.1, forward strand.
AGCTACAGACTAAAAAGCATAAAGCTACAGACTAAAAAGATCTAGTACAAACAGAAGACAAAAGCTCAGGATATAACGCGTTACCTGTAAAGTGTGCTCGATGGCATTGGGGAAGTTCTTCAAGGTGCAGATGGGGATAGACTTCTCTAGGGGGTCTTGGCTGGAGCTGTACGCCTCAGTGAGGAAGGGAATGACCACCTGCACGTTTCCTTTTGTCCCAAGAGTACCAGACTCTTGCAAAGGTTTACAATAACACACACACCTCTGGTCCATATATAAACCTGAACAGTAAAAACGTACAAACAGTTCATTTCTAACTGCACATTCCGGGAAAAACTATTTCGGAACACGACTATACACTTACGGGCATCAACATTGTCAAGAGCATTTGCCACTCCATCAAGGCTCTCAAAGAAATCATCATCATAGACTTTTTCTGTGTCAGGCCCAACGCGGTTCTGGTGACCTGTGATACGGATTTGTGGGTTCATCTGCTTTACTGCAGCAGCAGCAGTCTCGCTCTTCATCTTCTGCTCAGAGAAGAATCAAAATGATCAGCCATTGCCAAGTGACAGACCGATATGAATAGGAAACATGGTTGATTTGCTGCACTGCACTAATAATAAAAGTGCATGTCATTCCTACCGTGACATCCCATGGCCTAAAGAGAAATTGCCGATTAAGATTTGATTTCTCAATTGTGTCCATGTCAGTGACTATGACCTCCCCATCACCACTGGCTAGGCCCATCATAGCAAAGTTTTTCAGCAGCTCACAGCCAATGGCCCCGGCACCAACCTAATCACAAGAACATGAATCAAGCAATTTAGAACAGTTTTTAATTAATTTACATTGCTTTAGTGGAGTGAAAAAGAAAGAAAAATATCTGAAGTTTAGACCATAATCAGGCAGTTTCTCACCAGAAAATAGCGTTGCTTGGCCAATAGCTCCTGCAACTTCGACCCAAAAACAGCAATCTGACCATCATAGCGACACTCTCTCTGTTAACAGTACATCATTTAAACCTCTGCATTCAACCTGGGTAATACTTATGAAATTCCAGCATATTTAAAACCAAGTGACTTACAGGGGCACAGTTTTCCTCTGTAAGACCAGTGTCGTCATTCTCGGGCAGACACTCAACAGCATCAAAATACAACCACTGGCGGATTGGCATAAACATTCCTGTGCAGGCCTGTGCATGTTGAGAAAAAAAATGCAATAATGACTAACCATTTCCGACTACATATGTTCAATCTGTGACCCAGAGGAAATAATAAATGAGGACATTACCTTCATAACCTCCTGGGCAGCGAGCCCACCAATAAATGCGTTGACGGGTGCCAGGTCTCCAGCAGCAACACAGGACAGCTTTTTAATATTGGCCTGGTCCAGCTGCTCCTGTTTGGCAGATCCAGTCTGTGCAGCATTGACTTCCTCAGCCAGAACCACAAGCTCTTCTGCATCGGACTGCGGCAGAAAACACACAGAGAAAGAGAAATTACTGCTGAGTCATGGGGTTAAATCTTCACAACCTAGCATTCATACGACACTGAGGACAACAGCCTATCCTGAAAAATGTATTATAGATATTTGTGATGAAATTTATCATGAATATTGCACACATTTTGTGCATGAAAATTCCTTTATTTTATTGGCTTATTGTTAAGCACCTGATTCCAAGGTTTCGGAAGTCGACTGTGCTTCTTTTTGAACATGTGAAGTGCATTAAAGCCAACATGCAACTGTCCCGGCCGATCGTACTTTGCAAAATCAGTAACCGTGAACTCTGGCTCAGTCATGGAGGATGAAAGGGATTTCTGTGTGAAAACAGAGCAAATATATATACAGAAATCATTTATGTCCACCTTTTTAAATGAATACGAATGTATAAAAGTGTCAACTTACAAAGGTGATTTTCTTGGGCATCTTCACTTGAGTTACAATACCAGCTCTCACGTAGTCTGAGAATGAGCTGGTGTCACAAATGCTAAATGTGTAGGGGCCTGAACAAGATGAACATGACAATCACACACACAAAAAGCATTTTTAATATCAGTTCTTTGAAATTTGTTCTATAGATGCTGAAAAAACGTTTAATCGGAATAATTAATCGAATTAAACAAATCACATTGACTTACCAAGTGTTTTGATTTCTACTGGTTCATAGCCGTTGAGCTCAGTCATGCCCTGAATTTCTGTGAAAGTGACGTAGTCTCCACTCTCAAACCCGTGCCGTGCTTCATCCAGACACGTGACCACACCAGCGCTGTCCTTTATACACAACACATGCGCAAAGTTCAGCAAACAAGTGCCTTGCATGGCTCAAATAAGAACACAATTGTAATCTTTACCTTTGAGATCATTGAAATCATGGCACTCAGCGGTTGTTCTCCATTTTGGTCAAATACTGTCATTTCTTCTCCAAAGTCACAGAACAATTGGCTGTTCAACCAGAGCAAGAGACTGTTATGACAAAGTTAATTGAAAAAAGATATCGCATCATTGATCTATTCCTACCCAAATAATCCGCGAGTGTCTGCCACGATCAACTTCACGCCATTACTGTGGCAGAATTCCCCGATACGTGTCTGCTCATCAAGACTACAGTTGGTGAGCACAACAACCTAGACGATTACAACAATTCTTTTGGTAGCACTTTATAATAACTACACCTTATTTAGCATTAACCAAGCATGAACAAGACATGTATTAATTGTTAACAAAGTATGAGTAGGGCATAACTTATACTTAGTAAAACGTTTGTTAATGATGAACATCTAATGAATAAACTCATGAACAAGCTGCTTAGTCATTGTTATTTAATACCTAACAACGCATGAAAATATGATTAACTCATACTTTAATTCCTGAAGAGTTCAGAAGCTTGTTAATAGTTAGTTAAGGTTTTCTGTGACCTCTTCTAAAGTGAAAACTGTTTATGGTTTATTAAGTATTAATTAATGATGAAGAAAACACCGAAAGGGTCTCTTTCCTGTTGAGCTGTGGAAAGATCAAAACCAAGACACTGATATTGAACATAATCCATTTATTAATACTTTAACACTGTAAACAAAATGAAAGATGGTGAAACATGGCTCACTGTATATTTTAGTCAACACAAAATGAACAATGACTAAAGTTCTAGATCAAATACGGTGCATTTTAAATGCGCAAAAAAAAAACGATTTACAAACTACAAATAGTACCAAACCGACAGTGGAGGTACTGTAACGCGGTGCTGCATTTGAAGCGCAGAGAGTAAGAAGCACGGACATCTTTACTGTCACTGTGGACTATTGGTTTTGATATTTCCACAGCTCAACAGGACACGAGACCGTTTCGGTGTTTTCTTCGTCAACCACAGACGATCACAGATTCCACAAATTTACATCAATTGAATTGCAGAATTATGATTCTATTACCTGAAACTGAGTCAGGTATTCATTGTTGAGGGGGCCAGTGTACGCGGTTACAGGCACATAGCTGTTGAGTTCTGCCAGTCGAGTCTGGCTGACGTCTGCTCGGTTTTTCCCAAGATCATCTTCACGCAGGTAAAACTGTAACACGTCAGGCAGCCACACCTCAGTTTAGCGTTGAACATTATCCCACCCACTCAGCAGTGTACACTATACTGACCTGTGAGGAAAGATCTCTCCACTCGGCAACTCCCTGATCATGCAAGGTCACACTCTTGACTCCACCCAGAATGACATTCTTAGCTATCTCAACACCTAAACCACGCACGCCTGATATCAGCACATTGGAGCTCTGCATACGTTTCATGGCATCATGGCCCAGCACGTACCTGAGAGATAATATACATTTAGAAACAGCTCAAGTTCATCTTTTTCTACATTGGTGAAAACCAAACTTACAGCTGCCTGGAATACAGGTCTTCATCAATTTCCGCACCGTTTCCATTCTTATTCATGCCCTGCAGAGACCAATGTTACAGTTAATGCACTAGATTTAGCCAACACACTAGCTTTTGAAAAACAATGAATTGTAGCTATTTCGTGGGGTGGCGTTCCCGTTCCCGAAGAGCGCTGATGCCTTCTAGATACTCGTGCCCCAATACATCGCATGACTCCGAGTATCCACTGACATCACACACAGAGACAGCTTGGTTGAGGTGGTGGTTTTTATTTAAAGCACACACTCATTCCACACACTCTACAGCACAACAGGACAAGTAGCCAGGCCACTAGTCTGGCTACACACAGCACAAATGGAAGATTTACCATATCACACGAAACAGTTATAACACTTAACTAATATGAACTTCACATCAGACAAAACACAATGGCACAAAAAGATCTACATAAAAACAAGTATTTACAACACAAATAACACTTTAAAACAAAAAATTCCACACAACTTGCAATGCCTTGTGGGAAGGCATTGCCTAACCCCCCTGCTGTGATCCCACACCTCTTGGGGTAAACAACTCCAGCGCAGCACACAGCAGAATGAACAAGTTCATCCGCCACAGAATGAACAACAAAAGTACAACCCCAAATGGTCCAATACAAATACAATTTAAATGATTTAAATATAAATTTAAATATAAATAAATTTAAATGAACAGAAACTACACTTAATAAAAGCATGCACACAATGAATGAACCTACGTTAGCTGGTGTGTGGGACAGTTCGGTATTGACAAAGTTGGAGGAGTGGGATCCCGTCGTCGTCTCTGATCCTGACACGCGACGCTTCTTGAAAAGCGGCGAGCTGGACATCTAAAGAGCGATTAAAGAAAAAAATAGAAATGTTTAAACAACTCACAGCACACGTGATGACTCAAAACATTATCAACTAAACAATTCTGACAAAAATATCTCCACAAAAAGATATCCAATTAACATGAAAACGACAAGAAGTTGGGATCTTTATCACTCATTTAAATCAACTGAGGTGGGATTTACTAGACTGTGAATGGGTCATTTTCTTAAAAATGTATTGCTGGTCGGCTCGTGCCTCTCTGTTTATTTTTTGCCTTAACAGAACCGCTGATTTATTAAAACAACTGCAATGAAATGTCAAACATCACGATTATGAGCGACAAATCCACAGTAAACTAAACTTTACATTACCGCTATCGATCAAACACCCAAAGCCGGTCACAATGTCACGATTAAACGTAAACCTGAGCGCAAACGGTGTGAGTGACACAGGAAAGTAAATCTGTCTTGAAAACAAAATAAAGTGAGATACAAGGCAACCAAGGTTTGATTTAACGACGTAGTACCCTCTAGAAGTCGTCACGAGTGGAATTTCCGCATTAATATTCCATCAGCCATTCCATAGTGTTGTTATAAGCGCTAAATCTAAAAGAAAAAAAAAAAAATATGACGCCATTGTTAAGCCAGCATCGCCCATCCTGGAATCCCGACGTGAAGGGATAAAAAAAACACGAGTTCGGTTTCCTCAAACTGGCACAATTTACACCTGAATCCGGTTTCAGATTCATTATGACATAATTAATCCGGATGTTTTAGTCAGCAGGTCACAAAGTAGACTGATAAAGCGATTTTAGACAGAATTAAATGTTCAAACCCCACTTTGAGAATAGAAAAGCGCTTCAACAGCAGTTCAGAACAGAATAATTTAACTGCAATCAAACTGCAAAAGTAATGAGAAGGCAGAACAAGGATGACATGCAAAAGCTATAAATACAACACAAAGCAATTAGCAGAGTGTTATTAATATTAAAACAAAAACTAAAACGGATAGTTTGGATCTTTGCTCGCGATCGCAGTACAGAAAGGGGTTTCCGGTCAGAAATACACGGGAACTTGATTAGCCAGACAAAAAGGCCTTTATTAACAGAGCAGAGAGGAGACTTCCGTCTGCTCAGATGGAAAACTAAATAGTACACAAACATTCAGTTTCAGATCATTCTGGTTGAATTTAACATCACAATTCCATTTAACAACCCGTTACCCAATAGGTGCTCGAGAAAGTGCATCTGCAATCACGTTATTTACTCCTTTCACATAACGGATATCAAGAGAATAAGACTGCAGAAATAGCAACCACCTTGTCAGCCTTTGGACACTGTAAGGAATTGAGAAATGTTAGTGGATTATGATCCGTAAAGACCACCACAGGGTTACTCCCACTAACATACACATCAAAATGTCTTAATGCCATAATTAAAGCCAGAGTTTTCTTTTCGATAACGGAATAGTTTTGCTGATAGGACTTTAACTTTTTTGAAAAGAAACTTACAGGTTTTTCTATTCCCCATTCATTTAACTGCATTAAGACCGCTCCTGCACGCCCCCTGGCTTTCCGGGTGATATGCTGCAGAACGAATATGAGTAACTTTAAGCTGTTTCAAGACGTGCAAAAATATTTGATGAAAAATTAGAGCCTTGATCTGAATGAACCACTTTCGGAATACCAAAAATGGAAATTATCTGTGTCAGTGGACGCAGTACTAACCTGGAAGTTATGGACCGTAATGGGTATGCTGCTGGGTAGCGGGTCGTTTGACACATTATCGTTAACAATTAGCTTGCTCCAGATTTTGGCAACGGGCCTACACAGTCAATTATCAGATGGTCAAATGGCTGGTCCACCACTGGAATCGGAAACAGCGGAGCCGGTCTCAGTACCTGATTAGGTTTCGCTGTGAGTTGGCAAGTATGACAAGTCTTTATGAAGCCTTACACATCTCTCTTTAGACCAGGCCAAAAAAAAATGTCTCAGGACTCTATCATATGTTTTCCTCACGCCTGCGTGACCAGCCTCGTTATGAGCAACTTTTAAAACAGCATTACAAAATTTTAGTGGTAGCACAATTTGTATTACAGGCCTCCCCAAGAGTTTTCCTTTATGGTCAACCCATTTTCTTATTAACAAGGAGTCCAGTAAAAAATAGCCACTCACACTATCCTTAAATTCCAAAGCTGGTCTTACCCCACTATACAAGGTCAAGAGAGACGAGTCTGCCCTCTGCTCCGAACACAGCTCCTTTAGAGATGCACAAGGAGAAAAATCAGACAGAGGAAACAAAAAAAGTTTTATAGGACCCCTTGCATGTTAAAGTTTCATCATTTTTAACGGCTGACATTGCCCGCGTGACTGCGCTTGCCGTAAAAACCTCTGGGAACTCCCTCTAACATACATCCTAGGAAGAGTCATCTAGAACCCGTTTGTCTACTGACGACCCCATCTCTGACCAAACTCGATTACCTGCAAGATTGTTACCGAGGATCAAATGTACTCCTTCAATTGGCAATGCAGGACGCACCGCAAGTGCTGTTTCCCCCCTGAAAGAACTCACACTCTAGGAACACATTATGCAGTGGTACTTGCAACACATTTAACCAAACTCTGATTTTTCCGAGAAGGGAAGGATGTCTGCTACAATAAATGAATCAAACGCTCCTGTGTCTCTTAATATTTTAACAGGTATTTTTAAATCACTGCCAACCAAAGATACCAAACTGTTTCTTACAAATGGTTGATAAGATATGGTGCATCCTGATTTTTCTGCTAAAATATTTGCCCTTTTATCGGACACCGAGACTGCCAGTCCTGTACCCTTAACCCCCGCATCTGCAGTAACACTACTTTTAGCTTTAAGCATGTAGCATTTAGATTTCCAAAGGCCATGTCTTTTGCAGTACTGACAGACTTTCTCTGTGTTTTCAAATCGGTATCCTCTACCATCAGGTTTTATTCCACTGAACCGATTTATAGCAACAGGTGGGTACAAATCAGCATTTGCCATTTGATAACCTGTGTTTCTCCTGATTGAATTATCACACTGTTTGTGAACCAAAATGTAATCATCGGCAAGCACTGCTGCGGTTGTCGCTGTTAGTGCTTTTTGCTCACCCACATATAAGGCCACATTTCTAGGAACAGAGTTTCTAAATTGCTCCAATATTATCAACTCACAAAGTCCCTTAAAATCTTGTACACTAGCAGCTGATCACCACCGAGAAAAATGCATTTCCAAATCTCGTGCAAATTCCAGGTACCGTAATTACGCGAAAAGAAGCACCCACTATTTTCAATTTTTCGAAACAACTTGAAGGGTGCTTATAATCGCCAATTTCAAAAATTTGCGTAATTTAAGACGCTCATGTTTCGACATTTCAAGTCCGGAGTGTAATGACGGTGTAGGTACAAAAAGTGCTCGGCCTGCAAAAACCGCTCGGGGTCCTGCGACTGGTGATGACGTCACACAGTTTGATTGGCCGTAAGTTGGAATGACGTCGAACGGATTTTGCGCTCACGCTCGAAACTCCATTATTTTTAAATAATTACCAGGGAATATAACTATTGCATTACGTTTTTTTTATTTATATGTCAAATAACTTGGCTGCTCTCCTTTTTAACTATGTTAAAAGAACGAAATTATAAAGCATTGTAGCATATCAATGCATTGTAAAATGATTGTAAAGCTTTGCACATTAATATACACTTATTATATAAATATTGTGTTTAATTTTTGTAAATATTGTGAATAATAAAGCACAATAGAACTTTTAATATTTATTGCACAGACCACAAATGGCCAACAAAAATGTGTAAATATAAATTACATTTAACAAGCGACAATTTAATTTAATTCAATTCAGTACATATAACTTGCTATAGGGCGCAATTGTCCAAATTCTTTTGGTTCATAGGTTCTGAATCCAGCTAAGAAAGAGTTGTTTTTTGCTGGATTCGCTCAATCCAGACGGCTTTGGTGACAGTTGTTTCCATACCCTCTTTAGGTTTTGTAACATAAGTCAGCCCTGTTCTGTGGCTTGTTTAGTTTGGGATTTTTTTTTTTTAATTCACAGTATTCCATCATGCAGGTACAGAAAATATTGGACCAATCTGGCAAATGACAAGATTTTAATTTGTAAACTGCTTCATCTATCAGGTCTGCTTTGAAATAGTATGAATTGCAATATTTGGTTAGCCCAAAAGCCTTGTTCAAAGTGTGTTTTTTTTTTAAGTTTTGCCTCGTTCTAAGGCTGTTTTTTAAAGTTTTGCCTCGTTCTAAGGCTGGTTTTTAAAGTTTAGCCTCGTTCCAAGGCATTTTTTTTTTTTAAGTTTACCTTGTTCTAAGGCTGTTTTTTAATTTTTAATAGGCTATTAATTTTTTTATTTTTTTAGTTGTGTTCAGTTGCTATTCATTCACACCAGCAACCACTATGAGGTGAATCGTTTGTATTTCTTATCATTTATAGTTAGTAGTAAATAATTTGTAGTAAAATTATTTTTGTTGGAAGGATGGCGTAATTGTTAACTCTGATTTTATATAAATTCACACATAAAGACTTTAATCTCTGGTGAATTAGAAACAAAGTGTCACACTCACAATACGTGTATATACATATTCAACCCATATACGGACAGAAGTCAATCTTTTCAATTAAACAGTTTAAAAAGAATGCATGATTATAACTTCAATTTTTAGGTTTAAACTGTAAAAAGTACAACATGCCTATTAAGGCACCACTTGCTCCGCTAACTTCTGGCGTCTCAGACTGTCATTCTGCGGTTCTGCAGTTGGTGGTTGTAGCGGCCAAACTCCAGCCAATTCCGGGGTGCCGCTGAGAGGCTGATTCAGGGCAATGAGGTCATCCAAAACGCGCACTTTGCAGTAGAATAGTTTTATTGTTGGAGTTGTTGTTGGCAGATTGTAATGTCCAAGTTATTTCGGTTTGCTGTGCGTTTGTGCGGTTAAAGGAAAGTACCGCACCCTGTTCACCCCCTCTCTCCACCACCATTAAAGTGCACACCTGTGACCCTTATTAGTGTCTCCACCTGTCATGTGACCCACCACCTTCATCACGTGACCAAAAATTCACTTTACGTTATGTCTGCAACAGTGGTTATTGGCAAAAACATCGCGATTTACAAGGTTTGTCCAAGTGGTTTCACCGTAGTGTGACGTCATCGCCAGTCGAAGGACCCCGAGCGGTTTTTGCAGGCCGAGCACTTTTTGTACCTAAACAGGTGTTCTGAAAATTCCTCCTACAGCTCAGAAGTTCCTACACTGACGTCACTGCTCAGCTGTTTCTATCTAGCTCGCCGCGCAACCGCGTTAAAACACGTAAAAACTGAATGCTAATATAAATAAGTACAATATATTGTAACACGCGCGTTAGAACATGGCTCTGCTCCAGCACAGCACTCACAGCAGAGGATCGCCACAATACGTCACTGCTCAGCTGTTTCTAGCTTGCAAGTTGCGCATGTGCGCTAATGAAACGTCACTTCTCAGCTGTTCTCACCCTTCGAGCTGCGCGATAAATGCACTAAATGAACATGGACACTTATAACAGTACACACGATATTGTACTTATTTATATTAGTATTCAGTTTTGACGTGAACAGCTGATCAGTGACGCGCAAGTGCAGCGGGCTCAGCCACGGCAGGCGTGCCGTTCTTAAAAGGAGCAGTCACAAATAAATGGAAACATGTAGTCTTTCCTTATATTATTTATTATCAATTTTCAAGTACAAAAGCGTTAAAGTGAACGATGCGAAGGAGGAACACGCGTAGATCTTTCAGATGCGGTGGTTCCATTATGCACGAAGCCCGCTGGGAAGGAAAAGCGACTTACCAAACACCAGAGTAGTGCCCCCGAGACAACTGCTCTTTCCACTTTCACGTCCACTTCCTCGACACAACTCAAAGGAGAAACCAGAGCAGCACCATATAAACAAATTCCACTTACGCGTTTCTTTTTTAGCTTGAACACTATGCCGGTCGATCTTCAGTTGCTGGTTCCTCGATCGATCTTTTCATTCGCTTATGCATCGATTACGTTTTGTTACACCTGGCGATGACGTAACTTCCGAGAAATTCAACATGGCTCACCAGTTGTGACAAAAAAGAATGAACAGCCAGCAATCTATACGCATAACGTGTGATTTATTATGACATGCAAATAAATGGATTCAAGTTTGGGGAGAAGGACGCCAACCAGACGCGCAGGCAATCTGCCGATTCCCGGATGCATGATCCGCTGGCTGCTGGCTACCTATCACCCATCGCATCCGCTATAAAATAATCCTGCTCACTTTTAAAGCCATTCACAACATTGCACCTCCTTACATCTCTGTTCCCTATCGAGCTGTCCACTACTGACACCACAGGTGGGGAACAACGTTTCCTGACAAAGCAATGAAGCAATAGAATGACGCAGTGATAACTGCAGCCAATGGCGTTGGAGCACCGCCCTGTGGGCGTGGCCTGCGAGCCCAAGCTGGTGCTCCATCCGCCATTTCCTCAGTACAATTTTCTTCACGAGCAATTGAGCATAGCCTAGACTTTTCTAGTCTTTATAGTCTTTTGATAGTTTTTACCGCCGCTTAGAGTATGGCTAGTGATAGCAGTAGCACCGGGCTGGAGTCGTTCGTCCCCGGCGGGCGAACAATTCAGCCCGGTGGGCGGCGGTGCGTTCGGTGCTCGGGGCCCTGAGTCTGCCGGCACCCGCGCGGAGCGCATCTCGTGCCTAGGGCTCGGTCACGCTACACCGGCCCTCGACAGATCCGCCGCGCGTCGTGACTGTCGAGTGATGCCTGTGGGCGCCCTATGGCGAAGTTTGGAGCGGAAAAACATCGGATGGCCGGCTTTTCTTCCCTTACCTTGCGCCGGGCAAAGGAGCCACTCTCGCTCTTGGGACTCGGTTGTTTTTGGCGGGAGATTACCTCAGATGGATCCGGTAGTGTTTTCCATCTGCTGCAGGCCGCGCTTCCTGATCGTTGGACGACGACGTCTCAACCGGGGTTTTCCTGAGCTCGCGGCGCCAGGCCGCGCTGCCCGGCTGTCGGACGACGACGACGACGTCCCACCCAGGTTCTTACTTGAGTACGCGGCGCCAGATGCCGACCGCGTGCTCGCCGACGAGGTCCTGGCCGAGTGCCGGACCGCTGCCTCGCATGGAGCGGGTGAGTGAGTTTTTCCCTTTTCCATTGCTGCAGGCCACGCTTCCCGACTGTCGGACGACGACGACGACGTCCCACCCGGTTCTTACTTGAGTACGCGGCGCCAGATGCCGACCGCGTGCTCGCCGACGAGGTCCTGGCCGAGTGCCGGACCGCTGCCTCGCATGGAGCGGGTGAGTGAGTTTTTCCCTTTTCCATTGCTGCAGGCCACGCTTCCCGACTGTCGGACGACGACGACGACGTCCCACCCGGGTTCTTACTTGAGTACGCGGCGCCAGATGCCGACCGCGTGCTCCCGACGAGGTCCTGGCCGAGTGCCGGACCGCTGCCTCGCATGGAGCGGGTGAGTGAGTTTTTCCCTTTCCATTGCTGCAGGCCACGCTTCCCGACTGTCGGACGGCGGCTGCGACGTCCCACTCGGCTTTTCCTGAGTACGCGGCGCCAGGTGCCGACCGCGTGCTCGCCGACGAGGTCCTGGTTGAGTACCGGACCCTTGCCTCAGATGAAGCGGGTGAGTGAGGTCCCCTTTTTCCATCTGCTACAGGCCGCGCTGCCCGGCTGTCGGACGACGACGACGACGTCCCACCCGGTTTCTTTTCCTGAGTACGCGGCGCCAGGTGCCGACCGCGTGCTCGCCGACGAGGTCCTGGCTGAGGGCCGGACCGTTGCCTCAGATGGAGCGGGTGAGTGAGGTCCCCCTGTTCCTCTGCTGCAGGCCGCGCTTCCCGATTGTCGGACGATGACGGCGGCATCCCACTCGGGTATTCTTGGGCACGCGGCGACAGGGTCCGAGGCCCTGGATGAGTGCCCGACCGAGGCAGTGGCCCTCACGAACATCGAAGGGTGGCTCCGGAACTGCCGTCCAGCTCGTGCATGGACTGGTGCAAGACCGGTATGGCGCCCAGGGCTGGATGCGCCGTTGGGCCCGAGCCTGTTCGGCGGCGCGCCTGACTCGATAATTGAGGGCGGGGATGCGGCCCAGAGAAGGCCAAACCTTCGGCTGTATTTCAACAGTGTTTTCTCAGGCAGCAGCCTCGTCCCGCCGAGAGGGGGCGCTCCAGGTCTACGATTGGGCGCGCGGAGCCATGGTCGCGGGACGATCAACAGCGCCGGCTGCTTGCGCTCGGAGAAGCGCGACACGCCCCCACCGGCCCCGGCGAAGTGGCGCTGTGTTCTGGTGGCCGTGCGGGACGTTTCGGTTCCACCGACTTTATTTAACACTGTGAATGCATGTGTGCTTCAGTGCGTTGCAATGTTATTAAAGATGTTGGGAAACAGCTTCGGTGTCAGCCGTCTCTCTTCGGAGGGGGTAAGTGTTGTACGGTCTCTTCGTCAGGCCGCACACATAAGCGGCACATGAGCGCGATTATCGCGACACGCTGCGGGAGGCGCACATACACACGTTCCCCTTTTTCGGCTCCTGTGGCGGACATCCAGCAGGTGAGGAGCGCCGGCGGATTGCTTGCGGAGCTGGAGGGCCTGATGCAGATCTTGCGGCGTCAAGGCCGAGGCTTAAACGGGCCTGTACACCGCCGATAGACTGCCAGGTCTCCAACGGGCTGAATGACCCGCTCGGGGAGCAGAAATCGTTCCCGGACTCCGGTCTGTGTTGAAATGTGCTGTAGTAAGCGTGTGCTTCATGGACATGTTCTTGTTGTGTGACTCGAGCTCCCTACGCTAACTGGCGTTAACCCGGAGAAGCCCGCGCCGTCAGATGTCTGGGAGGTGAACGCGTCACTCAAGCGCCTGGCAACGCCTCAGGGGCGTATGGGAGAGTGCAGAGGAGCGCAGGTGAGCGGCTACTTCCCTCTCGTTGCCGAGCGTCGCCTGGGAGGACGCTCGTCCAGAGGCGAAATGGCCGCGCGTGTGGCGCGGTAATTCCGGCGCTACGTATGTTTTGCACTCAGCACGTGCGGGTGTGTGCAAATTCATTAAAGAAATGCAACGACGCCGGTGTTGGTGTTTCGTTATTTTATTCTCATGAGCCTCTGGTGAATGACGCTCGTTCAGGGGTCGACAGACATCGTCCCGTGAAGCCTGGGGACGCCTTCAGTCTCTAAGGGCACATACCTCAACGTCATGATCAATGGTGCAGAGACGGATCTTCTGGGGTTCGCGGTCGAGCGGATTCGCGCCCCACGGTGGTGTGAGACCGGTCTCGGTCTTGGTCTTGGAGGGGGCCCGCTGTCGAAGCAGCTTTGTCACAGGGGACTGTTGGTGCCATAAAGGGCGTGTGGTTGGCAGAATCAACAGTGTCCGGAGGGCGTCCGGGCTCTTTCTACAGGGGATGTCGCTGCAGGACATTGCAGGGCGGCCGGCTGGGCGTCGGTGGAGACGTTTGCACGGTTTACACCTTGGATGTCGTCCCTTTTTGCGCCACATGTGTTGTCGCAAGAGGAGGAGGGGACTCTGCTTAGGTGGGCCTGGGCAGCGACAGGGCCAGGTCACGTGGGTTCCCGTTGTTGGTGACGTGCCGGCCGTGTGTGTGACCCTCATGGGGTTTCGTTGTGTCGGCGGGTGCGCCGGGTTCCTTGCGGCGGGGATTGTATTGCGTTCCCCACCTGTGGGGTCAGTAGTGGACAGCTCGATAGGGAACTATCTAGTTACGTCTGTAACTCCGGTTCCCTGAGAGATGGGAACGGATGACACCACATAGGTTGCCGCAAGGGAACGATGGTTGGTTGGAGTGGCTCTCCTGTCGTTCAGTCATTGTACTGAGGAAATGGCGGATGGAGCACCAGCTTGGGCTCGCAGGCCACGCCCACAGGGCGGTGCTCCAACGCCATTGGCTGCAGTTATCACTGCGTCATTCTATTGCTTCATTGCTTTGTCAGGAAACGTTGTTCCCCACCTGTGGTGTCATCCGTTCCCATCTCTCAGGGAACCGGAGTTACAGACGTAACTAGATAGATCTGATTCGCATCACCATTCCAGTCTTTAGCCTTAAATCCAGTTCATCTGTTCAACTCACTTCCACCACCTATCGACTTGTAACCATGGGCGCCCGGGCTTTCAGCCATTCAGCTCCCCAACTTTGGAACTCGCTCCCACCTGATCTGCGCAATAACACAAACCTACGAACGTTTAAATCTCAACTTAAAACACATCTGTTCAACTTAGCATACCCTCCATAAAAGGTTGTGTTTTTCTGTTTGTTTTTTATCTGTGTGTTACTTCTAGTGTTGCTTATTTCTGAACAGTGTTACTCTATGTACGGTGTCCTTGGGTATCTTGAAAGGCGGCAAAAATAAAATGTATTATTATTATTATCATCCACTTTTATGGTGTATTGGTGAACCACGCTGTTCTCCATGCCTCTGATGGGGTACTGGTCCCGCCCCTGTGCCAAAACAAACCCCACAAGCATGCCGGACGTCACAAATTATTGTACTGCCATTGATGAAAGGAAAGGGATAGAACAGTGGGAAACACACAATCTCCTACTCCAGGTAAACTTTCTTACATAGCCGCCCCAACAGGATAATTAAAAAAATAAGAAAGTCGGTCCTAAGTAAGGGCATCTTCTTTGAATGGAGGAAGTGAGATCAGCTTAGCAAACACTCTCGTGTAGGCTTTGGGCTACTCTAGATAGCGGTTAACGATAAGAATTACTTGTTCCAAATCTTTAATAATATAATAATAATGAGTATTAGTAGGGCGCTTTTAACAGTTTTAACTGTCTCAAAGCGCACATTTTTAGTCAGTTTTCCTCGAAGACTTAACGGTAGGGTGACCAAACGTCCTCTTTTCTCCGGACTTGTCCTCTTTTTACACCTTGTCCGGAACGTCCGGACGGATTTTTGAAATGTACGAAAATGTCCGGGTTTTACTCTTTTTCATAACGCGCGTTCAGAATCATTCCGCGTATTAGTAAATTGACCGGCGCTTTGCGCACAGAACACAGGCACTACTTTTTTACGCAATAAAATTACCCAGATGCTGCCTTCCTTGTGTGGACGGGTCTGCGGCTGCGCGCGCACACATAAACTCACGTGCAGGTCGGTACAAGTGTAAAGTCTCGTTTCGGGTGCTGAAGACTCTAAGCTCACATTATAAACATCTCATCTCATCTTTGTAAAACTCTTCTATTATTATTCTTCTTATCAAGACATATTGTTGAAGCTGAATTTTCTAACAGAAGAGTTGTTTTTTTGTCAAATTTTTTGTACATGTTTTTACAGATGTAATTTTATTGTATTGCCGGAGTAAATTTTGCAAAATTGAAGCATATTAAACTTCAATTATATGTATATACAAAGATATTATATTAAAGACTTTTGAAAAAAAAAAATGTTGTGTGTGTGTGTGTGTGTGTGTGTGTGCGTGCGTGCGTGCGTGCGTGTATTATTATTATTATATTTTTTTTTTTTTTTTTTTTTTTTTTTTTTTTTTTCAAAAGTCTAAAATGCTATTATTTTGGTACAGGTTTTCACAGATTTTTTATTATTTTATTAGGAGTTAATTACAGGAGTAACCCCATTGAACCATAAGTAAGCGCTTTCATCAACCTCAGAGAAGCCTGTCTGAATTTGTGTCCCGAGTCCGCGCCGATTGTCCTCTTTTTTGGAAATCAAAATATGGTCACCCTACTTAACGGGTTTTGGTGGTCTGACTTGGATGTGCCTCCCATCTTCTACCTAGCATGAGGCTTGGGTTGCAGAGCACTTTAGACAGTGTTGTATTGAATCGGGTCGAAGGCAGGAGGTTTGGCTTTGCAGGGTTGTTGTCAGCAATGTCGGGGTCTGCAGTCTCTGAACTGACCACCCCGTAACGGAGTGTTACGATCATCTGATTATGTTCTTGCCATGTTTCGAATTGCCTAAAGTTGGGCAGGGCATTGACCTTGAAAACAATAGTATCAATTAAGGTTGACTTCTTTTGTTCTCGACTGTCGGTTGTTTCGTTGTGCCTGATTCACGGGCCATTGGTCCTGAGCTAAACCCAGACATGCTGGGCCGAACCAACCTATTAGAGTGATCCATTGTCTCAAAGTGAGTTCTTTAGTGACGTGGTCTATTGGGTTGTTACAAAGGTCCCCGTCAATTAAGTGGGGAGTTGTCAGTTTTCTTGGGGCCTTGTTACGTCACCTGGTGGTAAAGAGGTCGTAAAGAGAACTCAGTTCTTCAGCGGAGGAAACAATTTAAGGATAAAAAGACACGACAAGTCATTCTGATGTTAGCTTGCTGTGGGAGCAGCCGTCGCAGTCTGCACCAACCGACTGTCTCCACGTTCACCTCACTTGAGCTGTATTTATACTGTTCACAACAAAGAAGTTTCACATTACAGTTCTTCCTCAGGATGTTCCCGTGAGCCTTTTGGCCTGGACAGTTGTCGTGAATCCTCAGGATGTTCTCGTGGTTGGTCCGTTTACCTTTAACTGGTCACAAGCTGTGACCAGACTGGTATATGTGAGAAAGGTAATAAATGGGAGGATGTGTAACAATTAACAGTTCCATGCTCGGGAAAGATTCTGAATTAATATTAAATGTCAACTTTCAACATAAAACACAGAGTATCACAATAACTCAAACACTTCTCCATAGCGTCTTTTGGCCACCATCTTGATTCTACTGAATGAAATGAAGGGCTCACCGGCTTCTTGGGCGAGAAAAGACGTGTAGATTCACTCAGCGTGCTTTGAGGAACTTTGTAATCCGCCATTGCACTCGATGAAGCTTTAGCTGGATATTGTGGCAACAGCAGAGTCGACGCTGCCTCTGGGCGAAACTCCTTCGGTGTCGGGGTTTGGGAAGAGATCACTACTCCATCCGCAGTCGCATCTAGGTCCCGTTGCCCCCTCTGTACTCTCTTTGCCATTACAGGTCGTGTGAGTTCCAATGCCTCACGCTCTTGTGCCTCCATATCAGCTTCGAGCTCATTTTCCTGCTACTGTATGACGAGGTCTTCATACTGCCATTGTTTAATCCAATTTTCCAAGATCTGACGCCAGATATCCATGCCTCAACGTCGGGATTCAATCGCAGCTTCCAGCTCGTACTCCATTTCGAGCTTCTACTGCACGTCGATCTGTCTGGCCGAGCCGACTGAACAAGGGTGAGTTCCTGCCGCTCCTGTTGTGCAAAGTCCTCATAGTATCTCTGGTTCATTTGATGTTCCGACCAGTCATCCTCCCGGCTGTAGAGCTCTCGACCTGCACTGCTCCCGGGATGCTCTTCACCTATAATTCTGAAGATACGTAAACTCCCTAAGGATCGTAGGGGTCCAGCCAGGTAACTATAACACTAAATCAGTCTGGTTGCCACACAGTTCTGTGGACACAGTTCTCACTCATATACACAACAATGACGTGGCATATTCCTGAATTACATGAATACCGAAATAAACCATATTAAATACCTAATTATTGTACTGTTATTGATCATAGGAAAAGGATAGAACAATGGGAAACACACAGACTGAAACACACAATCTCCTACTCCAGGTTAACTGCACAATATGCTTGACATTAATTTTTGCAGTATTAATGTCACAGCTACTTATTATTTTTCTGATTTAAAAAATATATGTTACAAAGTTATCCATGCCTGTGTGCCTACAGTGAAATTACCATATGTGACAAGCCATCGTGGATATGAAGTCTGCAGGGATTTTTCAGGGAAATATATTTTCAAATGGGAAATGGAAACAATAAAAAAAACAAAATTATGACAGAGTATTTTCAGTCTTAAGTATCACTTAAAAGCAAAGCATCCCACAGCTAACAGGAAAAGGGTCTATTTATGATTAGATATTAATTTAGGTTAATTCAAAGATTAATCTGGATTATGCAATTGCTTTATGGAAGACAGAGGAGAATGACCAGACTTGTTAGAGCTGATAGAAAGGCAACAGTTACTCAAATAACCACTACTTTCAATTAGGGATGCACCGAATATTCGGCCTCCAAAAATGGACAAAAAGTGCATTTTCGGTTTTCGGCCGAAACACTTATTACCAAAACAATACGGCCTAGGGTTGATGACGTAAGCAGAGACCGTGAGAGTTGATAGGAAGTTCGATTCTTTTAACTCATTCGAATCTTTAATTCTCGAACAGTAAAGTGAACAAATCATTTCGAGATTCGGTCTTCTCGTTCATTTCCAGCAGGGGGCGCTGTAAAGGTGGTCGCGCCATTCATCAAACAATATACGTACACAAAAGACAACATGGTTTGCTTCAGTGAACAACAAATAATACATACATAGCTACAAATCTATAAAAACCATGTGAATCCCTAGCAAAACTTGATCCTTCTACGTCCTGCATCTGCCCTTTGCTTTTAACAGCTTTATCGCGGTCACGTCACAGGTAAATCAAATGAGCGGTGAACGAGACTCGAGTGGTCTGTTTTGAACGAATCACGAACGTACTGAGTGCTGCTCGCCACAGAGCATGCGCGCAGCTCGGCGCTCACGTCACAAGTGAATCAAATGACCGGAGACCGAGTAATACGTTTGAATAAATCACGAACGTAGAGTGCTGCTGCTCGGTACTATCGTTCACGAATCGTTCACTGAGAAGACCCGTTCATTCCGAGTCACATGAAAACGACGCATCACTGTGTCACATCAGTGAGTCACTGAGTCACCGCCATCACTGAGTGGCGGCACATAGCGCAGATCACGAGCTCCCAGCGACATTCACTTGACATCAGTGGCTCTTAATAGAGAACATTATCTCTCTTCTTACTCCGTTTGAGCAGCAAACTAAAAAGATCAGCTCATCTGATGCGTCTATAGCAGACGTTATTCCATTTATCGCAGCTCTAAAGCGTCCAAAGTGAAAAGTCCGCGCTTAGAGTCTGCTCAACAGAAACCTATGTATACTGTTAAG
The DNA here is from genome assembly GCA_028031935.1 of Paedocypris micromegethes. NCBI lineage: Eukaryota > Metazoa > Chordata > Actinopteri > Cypriniformes > Paedocypris > Paedocypris micromegethes. The sequence goes on from CM051495.1 coordinate 13,868,821, forward strand.
ACCTGCAGAGAAAATGGTGTATACTTTGCACTTGTTCTGAATGCGCTTTAAACTTAAATGCAATTTTTAATGGAAGAACATTTAATTTTACATTTCAGCAGGTCAGTAGGTCAAGTTAAACATTTTAGTTTGAATTATATCTTATTCTCTTGAGCGTTCCAATATTCTTGATAAATATTTGCATAATTGTAACACATTTTGTTTCATTTTCTCTTTAAAACTTCGTTAATAATTTATGCAATTGCAATGCCTTGATTTTAGTAAAGTAAGTACACCAAGGCTTTCCTCTTTTTTGGTTTCGGCTTGAGGATGAGGACACACAAACTCAGGCTACAGTTTGCACAGGCTCACCAGAATTGGAACACCGGTGCCTCATCTCAATTTCCAACTTCATGTAGTTGGGTCAGCATTTGGCTTCAGCCACCAGGCTCCGTCCTGACTTGTATCAACGGTTCAGACGAGTGGTGGTGTATTAGAGTGTATATTTGTATAATGTATTTTCTTGGCACACTTTGGGCCCATTAGTACCAACACCAGTATTGCTGTAATGTACATATTGTTGCTGACTATGTTCATCCCTTCACAACATGTGCACTCCTCTTCCGATGGCTACTTCCAGCAGCATAGCATTCATGTCAAAGTCATTTTAGACTGGCGTCTTGAACAAAAAGTTCTCTGTACCCAGATGGCTTAGTCACAAGCACCTATACAACACCTTTGGGATGTGGTGGAAAAGGAATCCATGGTGGAACAACAAGGAGTTGGACCTGCCACCTAGGTTAGAATTCCAGTCCTTGAGCAAGACACTGATACACATGCCTCCGAGGCCACTTACTAAAAAAAAAAAAAAAAAAAAAAAACAAAAAAAAAAAAAACAAAAAACAAAAACTATAAATTAAATGTAAAATGAGTATATCTGACAATTATGAAAAAGCTTAAATAACAAAAAATTCTTATTTAAATACATCAATGGAAGTTGAAGAATGGGAAACTTTTACAAAAAATATAGAATAAAACTTTGCCTCGTAGAAAATATGGGTTTGTGATCAGACTTTGACGGGTTGCACAACCACCCACTTGATAAACGACAGGCCAGTGTAATTGACTGCAGAATCTTTTTTTATTACCTTAATCAACACATTTCAAAAACAACAGTAGCAAAGAAAAGCCAATGAACCAAGAGAACGTCGGTAGTTTTATTCACTTAAACAATAAGTGCTCCCATTACAGAGTTCAAACACGGCCACTGTAATGTGGTTTCTTCTCGAGTTTAACAATTTAGAAAGAATTACTGTTCTAAACCAGAACAAAACTAAAAAAAAAAAAAAGAAAATAACAGGGTAATGAGGAAAAGGTTATGTGCAAGTTCTTGAACTGGAACCAAAGCAGGAGATGAAGGGATGTCCCCACTGGTTCTGAGACGAGCAGAAGTTCACTGGACAATCTTACCAAGCAGCCATGGCCAAAAAAAGCTAATTCAGAAGACATCAAGCCAAGGCAGCCGTTTGGGAGGAAAAGCAGTAAATACCGCAATTTTTTGGTATCACGCAATTTTTCAATGTTTGACTATAAACATGACGGCACCCTGAAACTGAGGGCAGAACTGGGGAACTACATGAAGGGTGTTTTCAAGAGCCTGTTTAAATACGTTACAGGAAGATTCACACTTTCCCTATTAACTATTCTGTTAGCCACTTCCTCTGAGAGGAACCATTCAAACCATTATGATTGAGGGTTTTTAATCTAGGTTGGAAGAATGAGAATACTCAATTGGTACCGGATTAGATTCTGGACTTGATGTTTTCAGATGCTCTCCCCTCCCCAGTGGGCTTCCCTTTCACTCTCAGCGAATGGTGTATCTGACATACGGGACCTCCACATCCTCGTCTGTGTCGTCATTACAGCAGAGCTCAAAGACTAGTGCTTTAACATGCCTCCCCAGTTTCTTCTTGGAGACCTTGGTCACAATTTCCGTCATCCTGTGAGGAACAGAGAATCCACATTTTAGTAGATGCCGAACGTGAATGATATTTCGAAATGGATGAAAATCACTCACGGCAGGTCCAATCGCTCTTTAAGTTTGGCTGCAGGCATGAAGAACGAGTAGAGCATTGAGACTCCCTGAGAGAGCATGGTGATCTCCAGCTTCTGTTCATTCTGAGAATGGAAATATGTAAGAGAATGGAAATGAAAAATTCAGCTTATGTTAGCAAAAAAAAAAAAAAATTAAATTACCTTGAAATAGTCCAAGAACTGTCGAAGTGTCATCTCTCTGTTGGACTGAATGCCCTTTACTTCAAATCGGTCCCAAAGTGTCCAATCAACCTCATAGTACTACAAACAAGAACAAGTGAGAGCAATGCTAACCCAGTACTAGCGTAATGAAGAATGGCTAACCTTGTGCTTTGGAGCAGCGATGGGCTCAGAGAAGGTAAAGAAAGGCAGAGCAAGGTTAATGAAGCCATTCTTGTAGGACTCAAGCTTCTTGTGTCCCTGAATGATTTTCAGCATCTCCAGACACACCAGGCCGACAACGGCAGCTGTCGTTGTGGCAATGGCTGGAATGATTTTGCCAGCAATGAGTTTGCTCTGAAGAAGAAAAAAAAAAGATCAGTCAGTCTTGACGATTTGGTGTGCTGGAATTGGGAGGATCTGCTCATCTCACCAGGGAATTGTCACCTAACCTTATGTCTGTCAGCAAGAGGAATGTCGTAGTTCTCTGCTCTCAGATTTGAAGCTGCTACAATGAAGTCCATGTGGAAATTTGTGTCATCATCCTGAGGAAAATGACTGTTTTGTTATAACAGAAGCTGCCTGTAGTACTTCACTCAATACACTAGATACCTTTTCAAATTCGATGGGACAGAGTTTAAATGGAGATGATGCTTCTGTAGAAGGCAACAGCGTCTTCAGTTCTTCAAGCCTGGAGTCATCTAAAATGTAAACAATTCCTAAATATCATCAAGTTGATATTAGTTACCATAAAAAGACCCAAACCAGGAATGCTTTACCTCACAGATAGATATATCTTGAGAAGCCTCTCTTACCTACTGAAGCATTGGCACTCTGTAACTCCTGATCAGAAACGTGGATCTTCACTCCTGACTTGGGTGTAAACTCAGGCACTTTAATTTCCTGAAGCATCTTAGCCAGAGTCGTGCGGTCAGTGGAGCCAGGCATGCCATATGTCTGGGCATACAAGTTGGCTCCTGCCAAGACATAGTCCATGTGAAGATCCTACAAGGAGCACATCCAGAAGAAGCAATGCATCTTTGCCTCACCAAGAAAGGACTCATTCAACAGACAAGAACACTTACATTACTAGTGCAGAACTCTAAAGGATGAGGACATCTTTTTGGACCTGACCAGAATGGCGCCCCGGAACTTGTGAGCTGTGGGGGGAAAAAACCCCATCAAAGGAAATATATGTAAATGCCAAAAAGAGGCAACAGTTTGTTAAAAAAAAAAAAAAACCACAGTGGCTGTCTATTCTTCAGAACATTCCAAAGCCTGGGAATATTTCTACAATAAAGGGAAACGATCAACTGATAAAAAGGAACTGAAAACTTTTTTAGCTTAATGCAGAGTCCATAAAAACCAATGGGAAGAAATGTAGGGAGAGAAATAGAGAAGAAAAGCGGAGATTTTGAGAAGAAAAAAAAATTAAAGAATTGGAGAAGAGATTCTTAATCTTTTTGATTTTAAGAAAAATCAAACTCTGAAATAAACTGAGAACATACAAAAGGGTGTTAAGAACCACCTTCAAAATTTGAGAGAACCAACCATTACGTTAAAATCAAAATTTAACATTAAAAATTTAAACTATGACAAGATGGAATCTGAATTCTCAACAGCAGCAAACAGCGCCTCACCTGGTCTGGGGGAAATTGTGCAGAAGTTGGCGGATGTTGTTGTTATACTGACACTGCCAGTGGTTGCGAGCCCAAGTTACACAGTCCTGCCAGCTGCGGGGGTAATCAGTCACCAAGGTCTTGTATACTGCCTCCAAAACCTCAGAAGACTGAGCTCCAGGGAGTTTCAAAGTGCGCTCCATAAACTTTTGGTCTCTGTGAAGACCATTAGTAGATCAATATTAGAAAAATGTAAGAAGTGAAAATGTATGTTGTTTTAGGGTTGTTTGCTTACGTCAAGTACTGCAGGGCGTTTTCAGCCGGTTGTTTGAAAAGTCCCTCAAACTCATCACGAGCCCACTGTGGGGAAAAAAGATAAAGCATAAAGCTACAGACTAAAAAGATCTAGTACAAACAGAAGACAAAAGCTCAGGATATAACGCGTTACCTGTAAAGTGTGTTCGATGGCATTGGGGAAGTTCTTCAAGGTGCAGATGGGGATAGACTTCTCTGGGGGGTCTTGGCTGGAGCTGTATGACTCTGTGAGGAAGGGAATGACCACCTGCACGTTTCCTTTTGTCCCAAGAGTACCAGACTCTAGCAAAGGTTTACGATAATACACACACCTCCGGTCCATATATAAACCTGAACAGTAAAAACGTACAAACAGTTCATTTCTAACTGCACATTCCGGGAAAAACTATTTCGGAAGACGACTATAACCATCACTTACGGGCATCAACATTGTCAAGAGCATTTGCCACTCCATCAAGGCTCTCAAAGAAATCATCGTCATAAACCTTTTCTGTGTCAGGCCCAACGCGGTTCTGGTGACCTGTGATACGGATTTGTGGGTTCATCTGCTTTACTGCAGCAGCAGCAGTCTCGCTCTTCATCTTCTGCTCAGAGAAGAATCAAAATGATCAGCCATTGCCAAGTGACAGACCGATATGAATAGGAAACATGGTTGATTTGCTGCACTGCACTAATAATAAAAGTGCATGTCATTCCTACCGTGACATCCCATGGCCTAAAGAGAAATTGCCGATTAAGATTTGATTTCTCAATTGTGTCCATGTCAGTGACTATGACCTCCCCATCACCACTGGCTAGGCCCATCATGGCAAAATTTTTCAGCAGCTCACAGCCAATGGCCCCGGCACCAACCTAATCACAAGAACATGAATCAAGCAATTTAGAACAGTTTTTAATTAATTTACATTGCTTTAGTGGAGTGAAAAAGAAACAAAAAAATATCTGAAGTTTAGACCATAATCAGGCAGCTTCTCACCAGAAAATAGCGTTGCTTGGCCAATAGCTCCTGCAACTTCGACCCAAAAACAGCAATCTGACCATCATAGCGACACTCTCTCTGTTAAAAGTACATCATTTAAACCTCTGCATTCAACCTGGGTAATACTTATGAAATTCCAGCATATTTAAAACCAAGTGACTTACAGGGGCACAGTTTTCCTCTGTAAGACCAGTGTCGTCATTCTCGGGCAGACACTCAACAGCATCAAAATACAACCATTGGCGGATTGGCATAAACTTTCCTGTGCAGGCCTGTGCATGTTGAAAAAAAAAAACGAAATAATGACTAACCATTTCCGACTACATATGTTCAATCTGTGACCCAGAGGAAATAATAAAAGAGGACATTACCTTCATAACCTCCTGGGCAGCGAGCCCACCAATAAATGCGTTGACGGGTGCCAGGTCTCCAGCAGCAACACAGGACAGCTTTTTAATAATGGCCTGGTCCAGCTGCTCCTGTTTGGCAGATCCAGTCTGTGCAGCATTGACTTCCTCAGCCAGAACCACAAGCTCTTCTGCATCGGACTGCGGCAGAAAACACACAGAAAAAGAAATTACTGCTGCATCATGGTGTTACATCTTCACGGCTTTCCTTATCAATTAATGATGAGAACAGCCTTTCCTGAAAAATGTATTGTGGACTTTTGAGATTAAATATATTATGAATATTGCACACATTTTTTGTATGAAAATTTTATTTTATTGGCTTATTGTTAAGCACCTGATTCCAAGGTTTCGGAAGACGACTGTGCTTCTTCTCGAACATGTGAAGTGCATTAAAGCCAACATGCAACTGGCCTGGCCGGTCAAACTTTGCAAAATCAGTAACCATGAACTCTGGCTCAGTCATGGAGGACGAAAGGAGGGATTTCTGTGTGAAAACAGAGCAAATATATATTTAATACAAGATATTAATATATTATAATATATTAAATATATAATACATTTATATGTACATAAATCAAGTGTGTCCATGTTTTTAAATGAATATGAATGTATAAAAGTGTCAACTTACAAAGGTGATTTTCTTGGGCATCTTCACTTGAGTTACAATACCACCTCTCACGTAGTTTGAGAATGAGCTGGTGTCACAAATGCTAAATGTGTAGGGACCTAAACGAGATGAACATGACAGTCACACTCACGAAAAGCATTTTTAAAATCAGTTCTTTGAAGTTTGAAAAACTTTGGTTTCATTCGATTAAATATTCTGATAAAACGATCACATTGACTTACCAAGTGTTTTGATTTCTACTGGTTCACAGCCGTTGAGCTCAGTCATGCCCTGAACTTCTGTGAAAGTGACATAGTCTCCACTCTCAAACCCGTGCCGTGCTTCATCCAGACACGTGACCACACCAGCACTGTCCTTTATACACAACACATGCGCAAAGTTCAGCAAACAAGTGCCTTGCAGGGCTCAAAAAAGAACACAATTGTAATCTTTACCTTTGTGATCATTGAAATCATGGCACTCAGCGGTTGTTCTCCATTTTGGTCAAATACTGTCATTTCTTCTCCAAAGTCACAGAATAATTGGCTGTTCAACAAGAGACAGTTATGACAAAGATGAGTTATGACAAAAAAAAAGTTATGGCATCATTGATCTGTTCCTACCCAAATAATCCGCGAGTGTCTGCCACAATCAACTTTACGCCATTACTGTGGCAGAATTCCCCGATACGTGTCTGCTCATCAAGACTACAGTTGGTGAGCACAACAACCTAGATGATTACAAAAAAAAGTTTGGTCACAGATACCACAGATTTACATCAATTGACGGAATTACAGAATTATGATTCCATTACCTGAAACTGAGTCAGGTATTCATTGTTGAGGGGGCCAGTGTACGCGGTTACAGGCACATAGCTGTTGAGTTCTGCCAGTCGAGTCTGGCTGACGTCTGCTCGGTTTTTCCCAAGATCATCTTCACGCAGGTAAAACTGTAACACGTCAGGCAGCCACACCTCAGTTTAGCGTTGAACATTATTCCACCCACTCAGCAGTGTACACTATACTGACCTGTGAGGAAAGATCTCTCCACTCGGCAACACCCTGATCATGCAAGGTCACACTCTTGACTCCACCCAGAATGACATTCTTAGCTATCTCAACACCTAAACCACGCAGGCCTGATATCAGCACATTGGAGCTCTGCATACGTTTCATGGCATCATGGCCCAGCACGTACCTGAGAGATGATATAAATTTAGCAACAGCTCAAGTTCATCTTTTTCTACATTGGTGAAAATGAAACTTACAGCTGCCTGGAATACAGTCCCTCGTCAATTTCCGCATCATTGCCATTCTTAGCCATGCCCTGCAGAGACCAATGTTACAGTTAATGCACTAGATTTAGCCAACCCACTAGCTTTTGAAAAACAATGAATGAACAACCTAAACAAAAACAACCCCAAATGCTCTAATATAAATACAACTTACTTTATTAAAACTTTTATTACAATTTATTAAATGCATGCACACAATAATTGAACCTACGTTAGCTGGTGTGTGGGACAGTTCGGTATTGACAGAGTTGGAGGAGTGGGATCCCGTCTTCGTCTCTGATCCTGACACGCGACGCTTCTTGAAAAGCGGCGAGCTGGACATCTAAAGAGCAAACAAAGAAAAAAAAATAGAAATGTTTTTAACAATTTACCCACAACACAGCACACGTGAACTCAAAACATTATCAACTAAACAATTCTGACTAAAATAGCTTCACAAAAGAATATCCTATTAACTTGCAAAAAGACAAGAAGTTGGGATCTTTAACACTCGTTTGAATCAGATAAGGTGGGATTTACTAGACTGTGAATGGGTCATTTTCTTAAAAATGTAGTTATTTCAGCACTGGACAGTTCCTATTAGATGGGTCTATCAGCAACCAATGAAGGTACATTTATTTACATTCATATGCTTCAGTGTAAATAACCAACAAGCTGCATTACATCTCCACATTAAACTACAACTAACTATTCAGAAAACCTGCAAGATTATAATGAACGTTGAAATCAGAAGGAGACAGACCACTCCGCAAGGTGAAGCTTAGGGTTATAAATAGCACGTGGACAGATGCTGGTCGGCGAGTGGCTCACCGTTTTTTTTTTTTTTTGCCTCAACAGAATCGCTGATTCATTAAAACAACTGCAATGAAATGTCAAAACCAACGATTATGTGCGACGAATCCACAGTAACCTAAACTTTACATGCTATCGATCAAACACCCAGAGCCGGTCACAATGTCACGATTAAACGTAAATCTGAGCGCAAACGGGGAGTGAGTGACACAGGGAAGTAAATCTGTCTTGAACACAAGATTAAGTGAGATACAAAGCAACGAAGGTTTGATTTAACGAGTCGGTAGCTTCTATAAGTCGTCACGGGCGGAATTTCCGCATTAATATTCCATCAGGCGTTCCAGAGTGTCGTTAAAAGCGCTTAAAAAAAAAAAAAAGACGCCATTGTTAAACCAGCATCGCCCTTCCTGAAATCCCGACGTGAAGGGACTTAAAAACACGAGTTCGGTTTCATCAAACTGGCACAAGTTTACACCTGAATCCAGTTTCAGATACATTATGACAGAATGAATCCGCGTGTTTTAGTCAGGCCACATGTCAAGCGGATAAGTCGATTTTTGACGGATCTCGCGCGTGCCACAAACAAATCAAAAGAAAACAAAAACCAGAACAACTAGCAGCGCTGTCGATGCTAACTGCTAGTTGCTGCAGTCCGAGGCCTATCTCGGCACACACAGAAGTTGGTATGCTAACAATCGAATGATAAGCGACATCTCGCTAGTTTAAACTCCGCGTTCGGTCAGTTACCACCATTTGATGTAGAACCCTATCACCCGGGCGAGTGTTAAAGTTAGGTCGAGTCCCAACGAGTGTATTCCGGTGGTCAGCTGTGAATGATTTCACTCTTACCAATAATCCTTCTCAGTCCACTCTCTGTCAGCAAACCGCTCCTCGTGTGAAACGAAACGTAACGATGCGGATTGTTGGATGATTCAGGCGAAACGAAGAAAAAAAACGGACAGGGCCGGGCGAGAAGCTGCGGAAAAGCACCCTTCACTTTCCTGCCGAGTCACTGCTGTGTTCGGTCTGCTGCCTGCCTGTATATCGCGTTTCTGGGTTGGTTTCAGCCAGCGGAACAAAACCAAAATGGCAGCCGTGTCGAACGGGGCGGAGCTGCGAGGATAAAGAGGAACAGGAAAGGGCGGTCTCGAGGGCGCTGCCGCAATTCTCTGCCCGCGCTTATTGGCTGGACTGAAGTTGACGCTCCGGAAACGCGCGTGCAAAATCAATGAGCCGGGATCTCTTCACGATTCCACTTCTTGAAACAACCGGAGACTTCTATTAACAGCAATAACTGAATTTAAGTGGGACTGCTACCATTTAAAATGCCTTACATTTACTCACCCTATTTCAAAATCAATATGGCATATTTGGCTTAATTAAAGGACAGACATGATATGGAAATGCACTACGTACATGTAATGCTTTGCTCACTGGTTAACTAATATTAATTTGTGTGTGTGTGTGTGTGTGTGTGTGTGTGTTACAAGATAACGTTTTCACTCACACAAGGACATTCATTTAAAACGTTCTAAAAGATGATACAAAAAAGAAGATACAGTGCGTGTGATATAGAGCCTAAACTGGTTGAAACTCCTCAGTAATTGTACATGACACACAATAGCCGTTAAAAGAGTAAATCAACCACATATGTGTCAATCAAGTGTGTATGATATCAGCACGAGCAATTACATTATTGAAATGTGATTCAATTATTTGTGATATTGTGATATTATTATTTATTTTAAAGACCAACGAAATTGTATTTCCTAATAGAATTTGATATGATCTAAAGATGTGTAACTTTAACTAACATTGAAGATTAATTAAAAACACGGAAAATCAGATTTTGACTTGAGAATTTTTGTGCAATGAAAAAGAATTTGTATGTAATAAAAAAAAAAACTGTGTGGTATTTTAAATGGCCCTGCAGCTTATAATAACTCACTTGCTTTATGCCAAACCTTAAATAATGCCAAATCTGAATATTTTAATAACAACATACCATTTTGTTTTAACCGGAGAAATGATCATGAATAAAAACAACAGGGCATACAGAAAACGCTTAATGTAGAAACAAATATCCAAATGTATTTAATAAAAATACACAAATAAATTCACGGATGGAAGGTTGCAACTTTCAACACCGCTTGAGGGAATAGGAATTGTTTTGATCAGAGTCAGCTGTCAGCAAGCAGGCTGGTCTGTTTTTCCCTGTGAAGTAGGTCACGATTTTTCAACGGAGGAGCCGACATACCTGTCTGCTGCCATTCAAATAACAAAAACTAATACAGTAGGACTACTTAGATACCACAAAACACCTAGTGACCACTCAACACAATCATTTCCTCCACCTACAGGCATTAGTTGTGTTATTAAGTCATTAAATGTCCCACAGATTTCTTTTTTTTTTATTTCCATCAAAGCAGTTAAGTAACAAACACACAGCGGAGCAGTGGGCAGCCTTAAGCCACTACTCCACAACTACCCCAGGGCAGCAAACCCCCCAAAAGTCCCCTGTCTAAAGAAATCACGCATTCTATAGCCACCAATTCTCCATTGAGGGGGTCAGGCTTGGGGTTTTTTAGTAAATGAGAGGAATACGCGTTGGGGGATGGGGGAACACTTATGACAAAAGGCCCAAGCGGGCCTCTTCTTCTCGCCCGCCGTGCACGCGACGAGTGAACGACCGTGCCTGGTCCGGGTTACCTGCACACCAGGTGCTGATGGTGCCGACGACACCCGTCCCGTTCTCAACAGACACCTGCGCGGTACTAGAGAGATCGCCGCGCTCGAAGCCCGTGGGCGAAACCACAGCGAAGCATCACACGCAGTCGCAGTTGCATTTGTAACGGAGAAATGGTCGCGAGACTTAAATAAGCATCAGTCGGTTGCGTAATAAATCGATGCTAACGGCGCACCAAGCTACTTGACCCGGTTAAGTTGTATTGATTGGCAGAAGAAAACAGTGACAGAGTTCAACATGCCGCGAAGTTCCTAAGCTGGGTTGATCTCCAAAAGCCGGAGACACCACGACGAGACGCACTTTCCCCAAACACTCGCGGTGATTCTGAGATATCTCGCTACCCATCCCAGCTAGCTGGCACTCTGAAAACGCTAGCCTGCGAGACGGAGCTGGTTAGCTTAGCACGAGATAGTTCGTGAATGTTACACAAACATCAAAAAATAACCAGAGGAATGCGGGTACAAACACAAATCCGTTTTCATTAGCCTTTCCCAAAAAATGCAAGTTGATTTCTTTCATCCCGACTTGTGACGCACGCACCGGCCACATTGCAAGTCCCGTTAGTTGTTTCCCCGAAAGCGGCCAGCAAACAATTTATAGCGATTTGTTGCGCCCGAATAACGGACCTTAGCTGCGGATAATCGTGGCACCTTGTTAATTTGCGGGTTTGGTGAAGACTCGTTAGCTACTTAGCATTAGCAAGGGACATAAGTATGCAGAACTCACCACATCCGATATTACTTGGCCTCTCCACGGCACTGAAAACACAAAAACCTCACGGGAGAAAGACAAACGCCGAAAACCTCAAATCAAACCCGCTCTTGTAACGTTATCTCTGGACGTATCGACAGCTCCGCGACTTCCGAGTGAGAAAGAATCTGGACGGTCGCCTAGCCGGCTGTTCCCACCAGTACCGTTAACAGTTCGGCAAGTATTCTTCTTTAGTTCACCAGCGTAGAGCCAAACATGTGCAGAGTTTGAGTTGAGAATGTGGAATTATTCAAGAAACAGGGGCGTCACGCAAACACATGTCAATGTCTACCCTGTAAGACAGTTTAACTAGGTATGCAATGAAGCACAAAACTGTTATAATAATTTTAGGTATAAACTCCAATGTGCAAATATTTGAAGTAGTAATAATGTTTGTCGAACAATTCTAAATACAATTTTTGATTACCCTACTAAGATATAAAATGGACTCGCCCAAAGCGTGTGTCACGCCTTGCATTCTGGGAATTGTTGTTTAATGAGAAAATGGGTTGTTTTGGAATATTCCACAGATTGTGAACGAATGAATCGAACGAATGATACATTTTATATTTTAGGAAATATCTCTTAAGACCACTGAGTAACAGTTGAAGCACATTTTTCGTCAATTTAATGTATATGAAGTCCATTACATTAACTCATGTCTTTCCATACATTACATTTGATGGATTGATTCATTGATTCAGGGCATTCTGTCACATAAAAGAGAACAAAAGGACAGAACAAAACTGTCCTAATCTATGTTTTATTGAAATCTGTGCATGAAGAGTGCAAAAAATAGCTCGAAACAATATTCACATCACCAAAACAATATGATTGTTGGGGAGGTGAAAGCCACACGTACAATTCACAAACATTTCACACAATTTACTTGTAGACGTTAGAGCTTATGCTGGGATATGTTGGCAAAAATATTATACCACATATTCTTAATTAAATTATTATTTTATATATATATATATATATATATATATATATATATATATATATATATATATATATATATATATATATATATATATATATATATAATAATTAAATAGAGGGGGAAAAAGCAAGGAAAAACACAACTTAAACAAACAAACAAACAAACATGGACTTACACAAACGAAACAAACTTAAAGGTAAATAAGACCCAATAACAAAGCAGTGTCTCAGAATCTGACTAATTTGTTCAACCAATGAAAAACTGTCAGGTCTGGCAACTTATATAAACGGCCGTGTGAGAAGGTCCCATATGAAAGATCAATAAACTGGGATTATTGTGCATGTTACAGCAGGCCAATGATTGATGGAGGTATTCACAGATGCAGTGTCTCTTCTTCAGGGTCTCAGAGCAAAACTCCCAAGATTGATGAAGTGACCAAAATAAATAAAGCCTTTAAAGTACGAGTAAGTGCTCTGTAGTTCGCCAAAAGATGCTTTCTTTTTTTCGGTTTCGATGCAACTACCTACTGGACATTACAATAAATGCAATCTTTTTGTTTTTAAAGAAATATATCAGCGACTGCAATAACCTGATCGTGCTATAGATACAACATTACAGAACATTTAACTTTGCAATATTCCCATAATACAAAATAGTGTGGATCTAAATACAGCTTCAGTTTCAATTAAAGCCACTTTCCTCTTGAGCATTATAAAAGTCTTGGATCAAATACAATCAGGATTCAGGCTCTGCAGATTTGTGCAGAACCCATAAAGATAAACCCATACGACTGCTGTCCCATACTTACAGATCCATAACTTAGAATTAATCAGTTTCCCTCCTTCGCTTTCATTTTTTTTTGTATTTATAATCCTTCTCCTCACACGTTTCCCTTCGGAGACTCCCCTTCAGGCTTTGCACTCTCCTCCCCATTGCTGTTCCCCTCCTGGCTGGGACTGGGCGGGGACGGAGGCGGGTATGAGGGAGGGGGTATGTTCAGGTGGGGCAGTGAAGGCATTGCTGGTCGTGGTGTGGTGGGCAGTGGTGGTGGTGTGGAATGATGATACGAACGGGGTCGGGGGGCCGGAGAGCAGCTGGCACTCTTTGCTCTGGGAAGGGTCTCGGGACGGTCACTGATCTTCTCCAGCAAAGACGGCATGTCTCCTTCGATCTTCTCCAGCACTGCCGCCATTTGCTTTTCAATCTGTTCAATTACACAGTCCATTTGCCAGTCGGTGCTGGCTCCCACACCAGGGTCCAGACCACCATACACAGATCCAGCATTAGTCGAGTAGGCTGGACAGTAGGGGCTTCCGAACCCAGAGGCCTGATGGACCATCTCCTGCAGCTCCTTCTCAAACACAGTTTTGTCACAGCCAAGGCTTGATGATGTCAGTCCGGGATACGAACACTGGATGTTTTTTACAGATTGGCTTCCCTTCTCCGTTCTTTTTTTCCCGTCTCGGCTCTTGAGTTTGACCTCGCAGGCTCCTTCAGCTTCAGCAGGTCGTTCTGCGACGGCCTCTGGGAGCTGAGTTTGGCACCAGCTGCTCGCCGCCACATCCTGTACTGGCTCTTTTTTTTTCTCTGGCTGCTGAGACGGTTCTTTCATAATTTTGGCTTCAGAAGTTGGGCCGCAATCCATGGACAGATTTGCAGCTATCTTACGTCGGTTTGGAGTGTCTGGGAAGAACTTTTTCTCAGCTGTGGGTTCTGGCTCGGAGGGGGCTTGAGTTCTTCGTTCCTCTGGGGTCTTGATGGTCTTCACAGGTGGTGATTTCTGCACAGTTTTTTCTTGGACTTCACAAGGGCCTTCTGTGTTTTCCTTCTCTGTTTTGCTCAACGCTTTATCTTGAACCTTGAAGGAGGCATTTGACTGAAGAAGAGGATCTGTGGGTTCCACAGGTTTCTCCTCAGCTTTTTTTTCTTCAGCTCTCGGTTGTTCTTGATTCTCAGTGTGCCGGCTTTCAACAGTCACCTCATGGGAAACATTAACCGTAGAAACGCTGCCCGAGTCTGCTTGAATCCCTTTCCCGTTTAATTCATCCGTGATTCCTTCACTCTGGCCTTCAGATGAAGCATCAGCCGACCCCAGGTCAGTTGCCCGGAGACGTTGCATGAACGTGGTAACTCGGATTGCTTTCTGAAAGAGAAGCAGAAAAGACGAATCCTCAGAGCAAAGTAAACCAGCCAAAAACATGGAGTCTTCTTTGCTATGGAGATGAAATGCTTTGTTAACACTGCGTCTGTTCTAGTGATATTCCTGTTTTTTTTTTTAATTTTTTAAATATTTTAACCCGTTCATGAGACGTAGGCATTAGGGATGGGCATTTTGGAAATTCAGCAAATATGTTCCCCCCTTTTCAATATAAGGCAATGCTTGTGTGCATTAAATGCTTGAACTTTTTGCGAACCGATGTCAAAAGAAGCCAAAATGAAATATAACCATTTTCACCATTTAGGCCCCACATAAACAAGTATGGCATTGAAATGAAGGTTTCGACTGGGTGATTGACTTTATCATCCCAGTAAATCCTAGTTGAAATTATTTCTCTAGTTGCTTTCATGCCCATCCCTAGCACACGCACAGATTGCCCCCAACAGCAGACCACCATAATGCACATGTCATTGACAAAAGCATGACGTGAGTCAATGAATAGAATAATTAAGGGCCCTTTCTTTGTCTCTTTTTTCTCAATCGCTTTTTGGTTGCTGTCTGGTACACACACAAACACAGGGACGGCTTTTGTATGCACATATATGATGGAAAGTCATTCTGGAGATTTGCTTGAGTGGATGGAGGACTATCTGGAAATCTGACTGGAATCGAGGACACGGAGAAAAAGCCAGACAGCATATGACTGATGCACATGGGACCAGCTGGGCAGTGATAAATTTGTTAGTTACTGTGCAGAAACAGGGAGGCTTAAGTACAGCGAGAATCTTTCCGACAATCAGACTTGGACGACGTATTTCCTCCGAGATCGTAGTTTGAAGAAACCATGAAGCCATGTGTTGTCTTACACTAGTGAAAAGCTGAAGGAAATATGAAGGCCCAAGTCAACGATTGTGGCACAGAGAAAAGAATCTCGACCTCTGGGCTGCCCTGCCGATATTAACAGTACCTTCAACTCCTGGGTATCACATGCAAGAAAAAAGCAAACATTGACATCGTAACCATCAGACGCTCCATTACACAACCTCCTCATCCATTATCAGAAATCCTATCAGCAAAGAACAGAGAGTTGCTTTCAAATCCGTTAAGAGGCTCCACTCACCCTCCATTTGGCTTTGGCAAAATTCTTCTCGAACTGAGCACACACACCTTCCTTCAGATTCTTCTCCGAAGCTCCGTTCCCGGCGATCCTGTGGTGGAGCAAAACATCACTATATGTATGTGTGCCTTCCTGGCCCTTAAAATGAGGAAGTGCTGACATACCATCCGTGTAAAAGTGCCTCCTGCGCGGTGATCCGGAGCATCTGGTCCACCTCCATCAACCTGCACACCAGCTCCTTCGCTGTGAGACAGAGACAAAAAAGAGCGTCTTTACATGTCGGGAAAAAACCTCTGATGATGCTTGAACTGCAGTGAGTTTGTGATTCTGAGAGTACCAGCAGGAGAAATGTCGTCCCAGTATGGAGAATCAAACTCGAACTCTCCAGCAACAATCCGGCAGAAGATGATGCGATTGTGCATGTCAGTGTTTTCCTCTTCGGTTTCATCATAAAACGGAGGGTTTCCAGACAATCTAAGAGCCAAAACAGTGAAAACCAAGTGGCTGTGAAATTTACTCAAAAGTAAAATAAAAATTGTAATTGCTGGAAGCCAGACAAATAAACCAGCTTCGAGAATGTCAAATATAGTCTATAATTAAATAATCTTTAATTGTGTTACACTTTGGGTGTTACCTAAGTCCATTTCTCTTTTGAAGAAATCCAGTGCAGGTTTTCAGTTGTTAATATTTAAATAAAACCAATAAAAAATTCCTGTTTAACACAGCTGATTTAATGGTCCAATAAAGTAGCCTCCTGCACTTACCAGGATTCAAATCTCACCTAGCTCAAAAAAAAACATTTCAGACCATTCCACGTTCACAGTAACCATCCATACTACTAATACTTTAAACAAAAATTCTGCATGAAATTCTATAAAACAAAATTCTGCCTTGACACAGCTGTGTTAGTATCGCAATAAATTACGCTCTTGTACTAAGTGCCAAGATTCTGGGTCTCAAATCTCACCTAGAGCTAAAAATCATCATTTCAGGCTATTACTATTTTGGCGAAATTCGGTCCAGGTTTTCCATCAGTCCATTGCTGTTATTGTAGTTATTGAAAAATCAAAAATACTATATATTTAAACCAAATAGTTAAACTTGTTAAACTAAATAGTTTTTGGGTGTTACATTGTGGGTGTTAATTCTGCTTTTAGAGTAACCGGTTCTGTTTTTTTAATACTTTTTTTTTTTTTGATAAAAAAACATTATAAGAAATTCTCCTTTGACAAAGTTGCTTTAGTAGCGCAATGAATTGGGCTCCTGTACTTAATTCCAGGATCCTGTATTAATTCTTGGATGTCAAGGCTGCCCACTGCATGAAAGCCACAATGTGTGACACAAAACATTGCCGGCTAAAAACACATTTTAATTTCAGCTATACTATACCTATATAGCTATAGATGCCAACCAGTTACATTTTTAAAGAATATAAAAAACATATTTAAGTAGTCCCGATACATTGCATGGTAACATTGAGTATATAACAACAACAACAACTTACAATATGTACATAATGACGCCTACAGCCCAACAATCCACTGGCCTCCCATACCGGTGACGAGCAACCACTTCTGGAGCTGAAAAATCAGAAAACAACTTCATAAAAAATGTAAAATAAAACCCTTACAAACAACTGTGAACAAACAATACCGAGATACTCTGGAGTTCCACAGGGTTCAGTGATGGAGCCGTTCTCAAACCTGGAGAGGTAGAAGTCCCGCAGCACAACTTTGTTGTGGTTACTCTCTCGATAATACATCAGGTTCTCCAGCTAAAGTAATCAATAAATGATAATGGGGGAAAAAGCTTTGTATGAATAAATAACTTTGATCACAAACATCTTGTAAAAAAGTATGGACTTACTGTACGGTAATGTATAATTAATTTTCTTCTATTCACTTTTAAAAAGATGAAGGGAAAGCAGGCACCAGGCTATTAAATATATATATATATATATATATATATATATATATATATATATATATATATATATATATATATATATATATATATATATATATATATATAAACACCTGATTCACAGAAGCTGGGACCAATCCCAGCAACTGTGAGCAATACACAGCTATTGTAAATTTTAAAAACTCCATTTCTCCTAAACTCGTGTCAGAAACCCTAGCAAAATAATGCAGCTTAACTAAAGTACAGTAGTACGTATTTTTGAAAAGCGCCGACAAGCGGATGTTTTTGTGTCGTTCACTAGGGGGCGCCAAAAAAGCGCGTTGCTTTTTCGTGGCTGCGTCTCAAATGCTGCGATCTACAAGAGACTGCGATTGTTGTGTTTCCATTGAACCGGAATGACACCCGCAGGCAGAGCCGCATTATTGCAGTGTTACCAGTCAAACTGCATGAAAAGTTTCATTAAATAAAACATTCAAATGGGACAATAAAAGTGATCTGCAGTCACATGTTTAGGCCCCAAATCTGCAACCCACCTTCAGGTTCCTGTGGACGATGTTGAGGGAGTGAATATAAGCCACAGCTTCTAAGAGCTGGCGGATCACGTTGGCAGCATCTTTCTCCGTGTAGTTGCCCTGGTCTAAGATCCAGTCAAACACATCTCCACCTGTGGCTCTGTGACAGTTCAGTGACAAAAAAAAGTGTTGCATGTAACTTAACCAAGCGAGAAAGTGTCTGTTAGGTGACAATCCTGACTGTGCATTATTTAAGTTATTCTAGGAATAGCTCATGCCCCGGGCCCTCGGCTCCTGCGGGCTCCAGCTGAAAGCTGACTTGACATCTCCAAACAATGCATTGCAAATGCAGGGCTGATGAGGAATAATGTCAGAATGTGCAGGGATGTTATAATAAAATGCAATAAATTATTAAGATCCGGTACGAAGGAATTTGTGCCCCAAAACTATAATCCGTTTCTTTCGCACGAATGAGCAAAACAAAAAGAATTTCCCAGATTTATTTCCGCCATAAACAATGAAAAAGCGTGCAGATTTCAAATGCCCCACTGTTTGTGATTCATGTTGGTGAGTTTCATTATAAGAAAAGAAAAATGGATTTAAATAATAATCCAGACTGACTTTTAATTCATTTACCTCAACCTTTCCGCCACTTTTGCATTTTGAAGGTCGCTCTATTAACACGCTTTTAATTTGCCATCAAGAAAAATGACAAATTCGAGTCTTTCTCCAAGCAATATGAAATGATTTACCACAGAACTGATCAAAAACCGTCTCCCTCCGCCGACAAAATGTCAATGTCATTCACGCGAAAACAGACAACGGCGTTTTAATGGATTTTAAGGTCTGCGCGGAGCTGCTTTGTATGAACGCTGGAGTTTTTTTTTTTGGATGCTCTGATTTGGCGAGATGTGTCCTTGGCCTAGTGAATGACACTGGGAAGGGAACATGACTGATCACGATAAACTGAGGTCAGACTCACAGCTCTTGTATGATGAAGAACTCTTTCCTGGTCTCGAAGGCATCAATCAGCTGCAGGATGTTTGGGTGTTTGACCCTGTGATGAACACATGGAAGCGCAGTTGAATGGCTTCTTTATCGCACATTAATGCAGGAAAATGCTTCAGAGAACCAGCAGCCCGGCGTGAATCTAGAGTTCAGCTTCACGCTTCAGCCTAAATGTTTCCATTTTTCATCAGATTTTTACAAGAGACACTGGGAAATATCATCGATTCTGTCATTATTATTACATTTTCTGGATTTCACTCAAATTGTCTACCCCATCTGTCTCTTTATTTTTTTATTTTTAACTTTTTCTCTTTCTCATTTCACTATCTGTCTCTTCCTCTCTGTTTTTTTTTTTT
>CM051495.1:13898047-13928433 GCA_028031935.1 Paedocypris micromegethes
CACACACACACACACACACATGCAAATTAGCTTAGTCTTATAATTTAGTTTAAATTGATCTTATGAAAAATAAGTTGAAAATGGTAATTACAACTATAAAAAACCCTGCCGTCAATCTGTTTGAGAACAAGAAGATTACATTCAGGACTTTAATAATCCAGAAGAATTTTTGGCTATTGCCTCCATTAATATCTGTGTATTATTGCGTCATTGTGATTTGTTTGCACACCGCTGGGTGCAAATTAGCATCAGCGCTAATTTCATGGCTTTGTTTGCTTTAGGAAACAGGAAAGTCTAATATAATTGGATCTTCAATAACACCTATGTGAAGGTTAATACTTGCACAAACAGATCCTCAGATTCCCACTCACGATCAACAATACCCACCGAAGCAGGCAAAGAATTCAGTTTAAAGTGTTTGATTTATTTCCCTATGCTACATCACGAGCAACAGTTGCATATAATGTATAATTTGTCGCTCTTGAAGGAGGGGAAAAATGTGACATATTTGTTCAAATAAGATTTTTCAGATGCAAGTCTCTCCAGTGGCGGTGCTCTGAGAAGCGTTAAGTTAAATAGAACATCAGTTTTGGTTGAGTTTCACATCCATGCCATGAAATCAGCCTTCAGCAGAGATGAAGCGGAAAGCAGGGGGACTTTATGAGGTAATAATTATTGATTTGTATCTGAGATTGATTTGATGCTTCTCTAGAGCACAATGCAGATTGATAATGCGGCATAATACGTGCAAAAATATGCACAAAACATGATGTACAACACTTAGCTCACCTATAATCATTTATATGCATTTCTGCACAAGCACACACACACACACCCTTCTGGCATTCTCTCTCACCAGCTGTGATGCTAAACTAACATTGCAGACTGTTCAAGAGCGGCTCTGAAACACGGCCTCAGCTAATCCGCGCTCCACTTCATTATTTTCCTGTAAAAAATCAACTAGTACAAAAAGCCTCGATTTCCAAAACCAGCGGACGATTGCACTCTTAACAGTTTGTCCCCACACTGACGCTCTCAATTTATACCCGGCTTTGATCCTTCGCACTATTGTTCACGTACTGAGCTCCCCTCATTCTCAGCTCATCCTCTGTTTTTAAACCGGAGAATAAAAAGCACACACAGTCAGTCAGACAAAAACACATGATACAGTTTTCAGATTCAAATCAGAAGTAAACAAAGGCTTTGAGATGAAAATACAAGCCATGTTTAGCAAATGGAAAGACAAGCATCTGTTAGGCAGAGCACCAATTAAAAACTCTTGTAACACGCTTTGTTCGCCACAATTGAAATTGTGTTTTAAATAAAAGAAGCTGTATGTGGGATTACAATATAATGGAAATATTTCTTCACATGAGATCAGGTGAACATCATTCATCGGCCATGAAGGTAGCGCAAGCCCTACTGTGTTTGTTAGGATTCGCCTTCTGACAAAATTTCTACTTCCTAAAAAAGTTCCTGCTTACCTCTCGCATCAGAGTTTCTAGAAAGTATAAAATAAGTTTAAAATAGGTTTCTGCTCACCCCTTGCTAAATATCAAATCCATACTCAACATAGATAGCAGTTGACAAAATCCGAGTAAATAATAATAACGCAGTCGAGTACATAATTGCCGGCATTATGTGTTAAAACAGAAGATACATGAACTGATCTATGCACTGAACAACAAATCTAATCTTTTTCATAAAGATTTGTAATAAAAGATTTACATTTTAAAAAGTTATGTTGGTTTTTTTTTTTTTTTATTAGTTTTATCATGAACATTTTGCTCAGCAATTATTGCATATTACTTTACCAGGAGGATAATGTTCTCCAAATGACTTTGCTGTTCAGCCATTCATATTTGGAATATGCTTCGGAATCAAACCCGACCTTGAGGTCGTAAGCTCATCTGAGTCTAGAACTTTCTATCTAGAGCTCGATTGATTAAAAAGCTTTTGTACAATTTGGAATGACACCATTGAGTCAATCCCAGGGGCTATTTGCTTTTCCCAGTGAGATCGTAACTGGCCAGTTTAAACTTGACTGTCCAGATAATTCAAACCTAGAGAAGAAACAGGCCTTTCAGCTAATGAAGACGCTGTCATAACTCGAAAGTAATAGATCCCACGAGGACCTGAACTCACAGCACAGAAAGTAAAACTACTTTAAGTGCTGGAGCGGAACACTTTCTCTGTGATGGAACGAGAACGGTAAAGTATTCTGTTTTATAAAACATGTACATTTTATAGTTATAGTAAATTAAGTAAAATAGTTCTGGAATTTGAGAATTTTGCTCAACATACCGCTAGTGTGCATGCATGTGTACGTGTGAGTGTGTGTATGTGTGTTTGTATGTCATTATATGTCAATAATTATGAGTGATTGTGTGTTTGAGTTTATGTGTCCGTGTATGTTTGTGGGTTTGTAAACATGTGTGCATTTTTTTGTATGTGCATGAACATGTCAATGAGTGTAAAATTGTTTGTGTTTGACTGTGTGTGTGTGTTTGTGTGTCTTTGTCTGAGATTGTTTGTGTAGACTAGTATGTGACTGTGTGTGGGTGTGTGTGTTGTGTGTCTGTGGTTGTGTTTGTTTATAGCATGTGTGTGCGTATCCATGTTTGTGTGTGTGTGAGCCACATCTTACACACGGGCTCACATAAACATCATTCCATTCATTAATCTTGTATGCACGCACACACACACAGACCTCTACATAAAACCACACCAGTATGACACTAATAGTTATTTTTCAACAGTTAAAACTGTGTGCATATTTGACTCATGTCATGTGAAAGCTCCTGAAGAGCCGCATGAAACTAGTTAAAGAGCCACATGAGGCTCAAGAGCCACGAGTTGGCCACGCCTGGTTTATAGCATGTGTGTGCGCATCCATGTCTGTGTGTGTGTGTGTGAGTGGTACATTTGTAAGTGTGTGTGTGTGTGTGTGTGTGTGTGTGTGTGTGTGTGTGTGTGTGTGTGTGTGTGTGCATGCATGTGTACGTGCAATGTGCATGTGTGTGTGTGTATGTTTGTGTGCAGTCATGTCTTTGGAGGAGAATTAGGTCAGTTGGGCTCCTGGGAGAATCAGAGGGGAAAAGAAGAGAGAATAAGAAAGCTGAGACGGAGACGACAGCTGGGATCAGAGATGGAGGGAACAACAGAGGAGGTTAGAAGTGAAGGAGGAAGAAGAGAAACACCTGGAATGACTTAAGTGGATGATGCTTAGCGAACAACAACTCTGCAACGTTTGCAGTGTCTATTTTAAAAGCTGTGACCTGAAAACTTGCTCGGAACATGATGCATGTTATTCATTTATGTATGCACATTTTCCCCCCCAATAATAAGTAATAAAGTCAAAAAGTAAACTCACTTCAATTATTTAGCAGAACAGACCACAACACATCAGATGCATTTCAACGAACCTTCCACAATATTTCACCAAAGAGCCAAAAACACCAACTGTGTTTATTTTCGTTTTTTTTTCCCCCAAGTTTGAAACCTTCATGGTTAAATATTTATTTAAACAAAAAGCTGCTTCAACACAAAGCATTGAATTTAGGAGTGGTTTAAATTCAATAAATGCCTGGCAGATACAATTATGGGAAACAATGTACAGTATATAATGTTTGGGCCATTTTATCGTCGTCGTGGTGACGGGATGCTGATCGTGTGACACTCTGTTGTTGGTTGGACTACAACTACTACTTGGGAAGCCATAATTTTTGTTTACGGTTAATTCGGTATTGATTTTGATTGTTTCAAGACTCCATCGTTTCTTTAAATGTTACAAGCGACCACTTCCAGAATAGATAACAGCCCAGGGTTCTGAGGGTCATAGCTGGCAAAATAACAACTACATAGTACACATACTATACGTCAATTTTCTAATCTTTTCTATCTTATCTTTTTTCTATCTCTTATATCTATTTCTATCTTTTCAGTGACACACACACATACACACACACACACACACACACACACACACACACGATAGAGCTAAAGTGTCTCACTCCTTTCTTAAATTGAGAGATTTTTTTCCCTGAACCAGACCGCTACAATACAAACATATGTTTATGCTTATTTATGATGTGTGCAGTATCATTTGTGGTTATGGGTATTTATGGTGTGTGCTGTGTTATTTTTGCTTATGTTCATTTATGCATGTTTATTTATTTATTTCTATAGATGTGTTGATCTATGTATATATTCTCTATACTTCTCTGCATTCTTTCTGCTATTGTGAGATGCAATTTCACCGCTGTGGAGCAATTCATTCATCCATCCATTCATTCAATACATGTGCTGTATAAAAAATCATAAACTTAACATTTTTTTCTCAATGTTGTAAATAATGTATTTGTCACATGTCAGAAAGCACAACAACCTATTTTCACAGAGGAACTTTTAGGAATAAAAGTAGTGAAAGGCACACTTCCACCAGGCCACTGAAATTTACTGAATTAAAGTCACATTAACCATGTTAGTAGAACAGTGACTGATCCATTTTGCCGCAAGAGACGAGTGTGATGGTAGATCTAAAAATCAAAGAGTAATGCAGTTTTCATGCCTGCTTTTCATTCCACAAACCTGCCAAACTTGATTTGGAACCAAAATGATTTCCATAGCTGAGCTGAAATTAAAAAAAAGCTTTTTTTCGAACATCCCGTTAATTCACGCATTGGAACAAACTCATTTGCAATGCTTGAAAATAAAAAAAATTTGATGTGAAACACTGTAAATCTGCATGGTCAATGTAAAATAAAAAGGCTTTGGTTGGCTTGCTCTGCTCAGTACTGTAGGGCTTGACACTGGGATAATTCGTCAGTGGCTGAATAGATTTATGAAATATTAAGGGCCTTCCAACGGGACCAAACTTCAAAAGGAAATCTTGCCGGCCTTCTGGAAAAGTGCCAAGTCGGAAAACTTTACAGGGATTTTGTTGCAATATGAAGAATAGCAGCTAAAAATGTGTGTGTTAATATGGGTCATTCACACCACACACAACAAATTCACCCAGCTGTCGCCAGACTGTGAGTGAAAGAAGAAAAGCCATAAGCTGAACCTTTTACAGAAAAAAGAAAGATACATAGACCCGATGAGCTTTTTGGCTACACAGAGTGAAACCGAAGAAGCCGTGCAGTGAGAAAATGAAAGAGGTAGAGAACAGAAAGACGATGTAAAATATTCAGCGGTGAAAAGAGAGCTAATGACTGAAATGTTGTGACATTACAAAAACAGCATCCTTTATTCCCTGCTTCTTTTATTCTCTTTGTGTTAACAAAGTGACATTTACTACGCCATTACTATGCAAGGTTGCTTAATAACTCATTTGAACATTGATTCCCATGTCGCCTAAAGAGACGCAGAACAAAAAATAAATCTACTGTTTTGTAATATATAAAGATTATATTTTTAGATTATACTGTACACACAGTAATAACTTCTGCATCCAAATGTTTTGATTCACAAGTTTGCAAATTTACGACATTTTCTTTTTCAAACTAACGTGAATGATTATGCACAATATGTTGCGTCTGTTCAGTTGTGTCCCCCAACAGAACTACATTACCCATAGTTCTCTGTTCTTTCACAAGACAGAAAAAACTCCACTTCATTTGGGAAAATGAAGTAACTTTTCTCCATCACAGTTTGTATGATATACAGTTCTTTTATTATGGCGACCATTTACGTGAGCAAAATGTATTGGGATAACTTTGAAATGCAAAGAATGTGCCTCGAGAGCAAATTTTCAGTCATGTTTTGGACTCTAGAAATGAACTATTAACAAAGTCCAGAAAAGTGAAGTGATGGATTCCTCAAAACCAACTTTAAAAGTCAAAGCAATCACAGATTAGCAATTAGCGTTATCGCTTGTGCTCTAAGCTAAGGCAGATCGGTTACAAAGCAGCCAAATATAGGACAACGGGGTGAAGATTTGGAGCTTTAAGTAGGTGGATTATCTAAAATCGGGTCATGGAAAGACATCGCCGGCTCATTTCCCTTCACTTTCCATTGTGTTCACTTGATATTCCAATAATCTGTTTCACAATACCTCTGCTCCCTTAAGATGGGAGTCAATTGTTTCGGTCTCAAATATATTTCTAGAACATATTTGATTAGACATCAAAGGTTGGGTTATTTAAAGTACATCCAGAGAAGGACAGAGTGTGGAAGTATTTTAAACAGAATACATTAGCAGAAGAGCGTTTGCGTGACGCTTCTGTTCTCAAAAAGAAGTGATGGTTCAGAACAAGCCGAACGAAGGACAAGAAGCAAAACCCAAGTCACTAAAAAAGAACAGTACAAGCGGCCGAAGGGCAAAATAAGAAGGTGTGTGGGAAAAGCCCAAAGCAGGAGTCAGAATGAGAAAACGGTGAAACAATACTTGCTTATGTAATATTTACTTTGCTATATTAAAACCATCCATCACTTCTATTTACAGCTGTGAGGAAAACATGACACACCGATGGCTGTTTGCCTTTAGAAAGTCTGTTTTATAAGTACTATAAGTTTGATACTGTTAAATAAGTCATCACGTTAATTCGACTGGTTCAGCACGGAGATGCTGCAAAGCTTCAGTTCACCGTATTTACAAAGCAGGTAAAAATGGCAGGAAAGATGAATGTTTGGATAATTACCTATTCTGCAAATTATTCTCATTAGATACAAATGTTTGTGTAAAGAGTAAATTATGTAATGAGATAGATTTATTATACTGAGTATACCTACAACCTATAAAGCTGCAATATTTTGCTATATTCGTTTTTTTTTTTCAGTTATTAGCTATTATTAATAACAAATATTAGCAGCAGACTACAGAGAATAACTGCAAAAAATAAAAGTAAAAATGTTTTTTTCGATGCATTCTTTTTCTTGTGCTACAAATGTAATGAAACACTGAAAACGACGATTTAAACCAGACGTAACTGTATGAATTGTTCAGCAGAGGGTTTTATAGTTCACAGATAAACATTAAAACATATTAAACACAATTCTCATGATAAACATTGTGCGCTCTGAGAAAAGCATTTTCTCTCTTTCTCCAACCATTCTCCAATTTCATTTTGCACCTCATCCTCGAGTTAGAAGAAAGGGAATAGATGATCTATGATTTATACAACATGCATGTTTTTACAAGCCTGTAACAAAAGCACATGCACAAGCCTTTATTGTGTAATGATTGTCTTCCTCTCCGTAAAAACTACAATCACTGTAGAAATTACGCCGCAAGAACTGTCTGGAGAACCGGCTGAGAGTTTTACGCCGTTTTTATGTCCCTGATTGAACATAATTGGATAAAAAGCAACTATGAGACTCAGAACAAGCGTGTTTGTCTGCGTTATGACTCGCACGACCCTCGTAATAACATATCATTGGCATATCTCAATTGAACTATAATTGGCAATCCATCCCCAAGTTTCGGCAATTACGGCAACTAAAACAAGGAAATTGATCCCGGCCAGTTGTGTCTGCACAATAAGCAGACATTAAGATATTGTTTTTCCCTCATGCGGCTGTCAGTGTGCTACAGGGGATGAGCGTTATTGCTGCTAAATATGACCACAGCCAGCGTGACTCTCAGCAGCAGTGGACACTGTAAAAAACTCCCGCTTTATGACCCCGGGAAAAGGTTCACGGAGAAAAACCTCAGCTGGCACAAAAACAGAACATGTGTCAAAAGCGCAGCTCAAAAAAGCAGCGATCAACCACATCTGACAAGGTCAGTATTGAAGACACGGGTCCAGGCCAGCCACATCATCTCCAATCCAAAAGGAAATGCTATTTAAAACAGTATTAAATGATGCTGGGATGTGGATTTGACTCATAAAGCAGTGGCATAAAGTACTTTGGACATTGTTTTACTTGATGGACATTTTATTTGAGTATTTTGGCTACTTTGTACTTGTGCTATATTTATATACTCTCAACTTGACTACATTTTTTATTGAATATATATACTCTTTACTCCACTACATTTACTGTTACTCATTTCATTGTGATTGTGGGCAAGTTGGCATGTTTTTCTACTGCGGTTCATTTCTCAGGCGGATCAGGCCATCTGCAGGGTTCTGAAGGTACTGGATGCTATTTATGATTTAAATAATGTGTACGTGAGTTAGCAGTTTCACTTTTTTGCACATTTGAATTCGACTGCGACTGACTTTTTAAAAATCTGTTTTGTTTCTCTGTTTTGTTTTCAAATAAAGAGTTCTTTGTTTTTCACATTTCTTGGTGGAATCCTTAAGTTCTTTTAAAATTGGACACTTTATGACTTTTACTCAAGTCTTCTTGGAATACGTGACTTGTAATGGAGTAATTTTAACAGTAAGGTATCTGTACTTTACTCAAGTATTCAAGTACTCTTTACACATCTGTTCCAAAGCATAATGTTTAATTAACATGTTAATAAAATAATTCAATCATGTGTTACAGAAAGCAACGTTGCGTAACTGTAAAGCATTAAACGACACTTTTTTACAGACCTAACGGAAAAAATGTCCTGTCCTTTACACATCCTTAGAATAAAAAAAAACAAACACAACCAGTAAAAGGCTGTGAACTTGTTTCCTGTTTCCCAATTAGGTAGTCATTAACGGAGGGTATTGGCAGGGCCTTCACAAATCCGTCAAGAAGAACGGCTCATTTGTCGCACGCTGATATGATTAACTAGCGTCCGTCTCATTTACTCCCAGTACATGGGAGAAACTGATGAGCTGGAGGAGCTCACAGCACTAAAATACTCTGCATCTGTGGGAGGTGTGTAGTGTGTGGGCAAAAGGTACGAAGCTAACTTAAAAGCGCTAGCTCTATGTAGCCTAGCGTCAAGGTGGCTCACAAAAGGCACTAAAAGTAAAACACTTTTTTACTGATGCAAAGGACAGGCTTCCTAATGAATTAACCTTTTAATTGGCACTGCAAGAGAAAACGATGCTGGGAGACACTGTGCTAACAGGCGCTAGCATGTTTATAAATAGCCGTTTGCATGTAGACCTGTCAGTTTCAATCCTGACTTCCCTTCACCTACGTTCTGAAGTGTGCGCGTCCTTGGAAAAACAGGGTTTCACGCTGTGATAACAAGCCACTTGAGGAACGCAAACTCGGTGCTACTAGCGAAGGTTCTAGACACTTACGCTCCTAAGTGGTGTAATTTGTTAGTAACGAAAGGTGATGGAACACAGAACGACGGCCGAGTGATTCACAGCGAGTGATTCCGTCAACCGATTCAATATGGTAATAAGTAAATAGCAGATTAAATGGGTTATGATGACGAGTGTCACACACGCTTGTGTGTGGACAAACAAACGGATATACGTATAGATTATTCGCGTTGACTCAATGCGATTTAACATTCACATAAGAGCTTGTGAAATGCATGTAGACTGTCACATAAAGCTCAGCATGAAATAATTCCAGGCTTCTAACCTCGACTCCTTGTTCTATCGGAACAAACGTGGGATTATATTCTCTTTTTTCACATTCTGGCTGGACTCCAACAGTGACAAAATGATGTAAAAAAAACACTCCTTCAGTTGTGTAATGCAATTTCAATCCAATCCAGCTAATTCCTTCTCCAATCTACCAACTTTTTTGTCATGTGGTTGTTTATTTATTTCTTTTTTTTCCTCTCTCTCTTTTGGCTAATCCACTGTGGCCCATTTGCTGTTCTGCTCAAGCATGGGTTTTTGGCACCTTCCGAATTGGAGTCCGTCATGGCCGTTAACCGTTTACAACAGATCTGTTTTAGAAGCTTAGCATTCGCTCGATCTTGTAAATGAGTGTGAGCTAGGAGATCCTGCATGGAGCTGCAACGTGTTAAAAGAATGTGCAAGATTGCCGTCGAGTTCACATCTCACCTGTGGGTTTGTCTGTCGCTTCCACAAACACCTCTTCAGCTGCAAAGAGCCTTAAACTGCAGCCGAGGCCTAAAACCGTCTCTGCCTCGGCATCTAAAGCCTGTCGCTGAAAGCTCCAGTTCAGGGGTCTCATTAAAGGGGCTTGTCACACATAATGGTGAGATATTGCGCAATTGGACAAAGATACTAATAGGATGTGAATACATCCAAATGCTTTAGATGGTTTCTTTTAAATCATCCACCAGCCCTTATAAACAAATTACATTAAGAAGTACAAGCCCATCTGGGTGTCAGCAATACATTGGTTTTATATAAGGGTCTTCGACAGAGGGTCCCAGAGGATTCAGAATGTCACTGACCTTCTTCAATATAAAAATATATCTTATTTCAAACACAACAAAGTGCTATTCTTTTCAGTATTATGACTAAAATTATTGTAAATACATAATAATACATATAAATACACATAATAATATTTTATATATTCATTTGTGATGCAAAGAAGAACAGTATAAGAAAGTTGTGGATACTGATAAATTATACATAGAATCTAAAACATTTATTTACAGTGAAATGTGTATGTGTGTGTGTGTGTGTGTGTGTGTGTGTGTGTGTGTGTGTATCTTACTTTTTCTCTCTTTTGTGCCATTCTCTCTCTCTGATGTTAAAAGATGCAGTGGGACTAATAAAGGCATTTCAAATAAATTATCTTATCTCTATTTATTGAGTATATACAGTGTATATACTGTATATACAATACTGTATACATGTACAGTCGACTCCGCTTAATTGGGCAGCCAGTCAGTTAGCCGCAGTCGCTTAATTTGGGACAATAATAACAACATTTATTGGGACAAATTCTAAAATCCAAATTATATCTCATAACGCAAATGTATATCTCATACTACTGCTTTATCAGGGCACAATGGTTGTGTCCCAATTAACACGAGTCGAGTGTATATTCAGTACACAGTATGTGTATAGTGTCCTAGTAGTCCTTAGCATAATTAGTCCGAGGTCTTTTCATGCATGATGCATAAAACTCCCGTTCACATAAACTACCAAATTCATGTGTTTGTGCCCTCGAGAGCCATCCCAACCAACGCACTGTAATTTCCACTCCAAATCTACGGTCCCATGAATTCCTCTCATTTTCTGTGGAGTTCAGCTTTGTCCTCCACATCTCCACGATGAAGGACGTCTGAACAATAGTCCAAATGCGTCAAACGTGCAAGTGCACAGAGACACGGATCAGAAAGACACGAAAAGCCCTTCCCTGGATTGAATAATCTGACATTTCATCCATCTTTTTGCTTTGATTCCTGCACACGGCCTTAACAAAATCTGCTCTTCTGCAGGTTGTCTTTTGGGCGACAGGCGCATCGTTTGTCATCTCATCTGTTTCTCTAATGCGCTGTAATTATTGGATGAAAAACGTTAAACAACTTTTTCGGCGTTAACGCGGTCACGGCTCCAATTAAACCCGAGTAATTAAAACGCGGAAAGTTGCGTGACGCAACACTGGAGGCGATGGCACGCGAGGAACGCCGACTCTGCCTCGCGCATCGACAGGTTGCGGTTGCGTTCGACGTCCGATAAAAGTCCCATCAATAACCTATAGTCGCCGAGTGTTCCAGTTTACAACATTTTTTTCTTTCCAGCATAACCTCAATGTACTGGCATTCGGAAATCGTTAAGAAAAGAGAACCGAAAAAACTAATCGTACAAAGTTGTTTTACCTGCTCCGTTTGGCACAGACGATGCACTGGATGGGCGACCAAATCCAAACTTTAAGGAGCACGAGACCTCGTTCGGCGGCTCTAGACTCGTTTAGGAGAGACGCATTCGATCGGAGATTTTCTGACATTCAGCGAGCGATGCTGCTGTCGGTCCCTCCCTCTCTCCGTCCTCAAGAGAAATAAATAATCTCTGCTTTCATCTGGATCTCTCTCTCTCTCTCTCTCTCTCTCTCTCTCTCTTTCTCACTCTCTCACCGGCTGCCCATCTCTCTTAAACTCTTTTTCCTCACTCCCTTCCCTCTCTCATTTTCTTCCTTCTCTCACTCACATCTCCTTCTCTCCTCATCCCTATCTGTCTATCATGTCTATCTGTCTGTCTGTCTGTCTGTCTGTATGTATGTATGTATGTATGTATGTATGTATGTATGTATGTATATATATATATATATATACATATACATACAATCTATAGACCACTTTTTGGATGGAAATGAAATCTCATGAAATTGGTTGTCAAGCTGTGGCAAGGGCAACCGTCCCCTTCGGCACTTGGATATAATAGTTGCACATCGGAGGCTTCTCCCCTCACAGATGTAGTGTTTATAAACTGATTACAATAGAGTGAACGGAACAGAACTACATTTCCTGCAAATCAATGCAATCTTTGTAAGGCGATCAGGCGTGATCACTAAAGTGGTTCTCTGCCGGACGTCTTCAGCGCTTCCGTAGATGCTCCTGATAGAGTCAGACCGAGGACACACTGACCCAATGTGCAGAGCTGGAGTCGTCCAGCGGGATTGAGAAGCACTAGCAGATTGCCAGCGACGGGATTACGAAGTGGGATTATACCTCAACAAACATTTCATTATCTGTGCATCTGATGAAAAGCATTAAGCACTGGGTCCAAAAAAAAAACCTTCTATATTTTAACTCTCAAGTCAAGATTTGGAGTCTTAAACACGAAGGCGCTCGGTCGCTCGGGAAGGAGCGCCAATTCTGTGCAATAATATTCTGCAATATTTTGGAGTTTCCTAATGACCCATAGCAGCTGGAGATTTAGCATGTCATTAAAGCATTAGACCGTACCAATGGCCTTTCACAAAGGAAATAATGCTGGAGCTCAGCACGGAAGGGTTTTTAATAATCATGCCATCGTGAAGTTCATCAGTCAAAGGGAGGAATGAAGACCAGCCTCTTCTTCAAGCCATTACTTTCCTCGCCTCGCGCTAATGGGACGGGCCGCTGAAGCACAGAGATCAGGGCAGCAATGGCGTATGAGGTTTATGTTGTGCCGATGGCGTGAGGACAGATGGCAGGGTAATTGTGCAGGAACTAACCCTTGTGTGTGGCGTCCATTTCTGAGTTCCAGTCTGCTTGTTTTTTTCCATCACAACATGACGTCATTCTGTGGTCTATGTGTGACTGATCATATTTTCGCGAATACATATTTTCTTTACATAGGACGGCTTTTTTTTGAAGAAATAATTACTTTGACTAATGGATCATAAAAAAGTTTATCACAAATAATTGGTCCATAATTTAACCAATATATAATCCAGGATTTAATCCAGACACAGTGTCTCTCACTGTGATTGGCTGCAGCTCCTCGTGACCCTGAAATGGCTGATGTTGTTTAAAAATTGAATGCATGAAGTTAATTTATCAATCTATCATCACTCATCAAGCGTTTGACCTTACATTTACCTCTTTTATTGAAATGCTTATTTGCATTCCAAAAAATCGAGATATTCGTTTCAGAGTGGAAAGAAAGTAGAGTCTTTCACGATTGAGTCTGTTTTGTGCTGAAATCATCACACGCTTCTCTTTTTTCAGTCAGTTTCAGGGCAAAATCTGGCTTTCGCCCACACGAGTTCACACGACGGCCTTGGGGTTTTGTCAAAGCCTTTACCAGAGGTAAAAAAAAATGGCTTAAAAACAATGAACAGAAATCTGCAGTGACTTTCAGTTGGTCAATTAAAGAGCGCACACATGCAGATGAACATATGACGCCGCCGTTCTGAATCGTGCTGAAATTAAAAGCTGCTTTGAACAATAAATGCATTATTAATAGAACATGCTCTCGGATTAAACTTGAAGGCTATGCAGAGCTCATGCAGTGTCTACAATTAGCCTTTTAGATTCTATGCTTAATCCTCTATACGGTTTCATTCATTTCTGGGTCACAAGATGCTGTAGCCAATCACAGCAGTTCTGGAAATTGGTGGCCATACAGACACATACCACAGGTGTAATGGCATAGGAGTACCTAAAAACTAAACTTGAGTACTAGTACAGATATCTTACTGAATTTAGGCTAAAAAACATCAAGATATGTGAAAAACAACAAACTTTATTTATGTTTTATTAGGTTTATATAGGTTTTATTATAAAAAGTAACTTTAACACCTCAATGTTTCAAAATGGCAGAACAAAGTATGTAGATTTAACAAAAAGTCAGTCTCAGTCAAACTCAAATGTGCAATAAATTCCACTAATTCACGTTCACGTGACTTAACTCATTATATGAATTCAGTACTTTCAGCACCCTGCAGATGGCGATATCACCTCGTTCAGCCTCCGATTAGTATAAAAAAAATATGGCAACTTGTTACGGACACTCACAATGTAACTAGTGTAAGTGTCCATTTCAAACGTAGTTGAATAAAGACTACAAATACTCAATCAAAAAAGTAGTCAAGTAAAGAGTAAAAATTGCTTCTGTTTTTGATACTCAGTACAAGTGAAAATTAGCAAAGAAATACTTACGTAAAGTAGTCCATTGACTTGGACTTTACACCACTGAGATGCACTTGAGGTGTGAGTTCGAGGCCGGCCGGGGCCGTTCTGTGTGGAGTTTGCATGTTCTCCCCGTGCTTGCGTGGGTTTCCTCCGGGTTCTCCGGTTTCCTCCCACAGTCCAAAAACATGCGCTTCAGGCTAATTGGAATTGGAAAATTGACCACATAGGTATGAGTGAGTGTGTGAATGTGTTTGTCTGTGTGTCCCGCTCTGCGAATGGTTGGCCACCAATCCAGAGTGTGTATCCTGCCTCCGGCCCAAAGGCGCTGAGATAGGCGCCAGCTCCCCGCGACCCTGTAAAGGATGAAGCGGTAGAAGATGACTGACTGACCACTGAGATGCACACACTCTAATTACACACTTAAAGGTGTTTACGTTTCAACACGCGGGGGACAACATGCACCACACAGAGGGGTTAACATGCCCGGGAGGGAAACTTGGGGTCCCAAATGGGAACATACACCACCGTGCCGCACCCTTTAAGCTTGTCATTGTGCAGAAGGGTTGAAAGGAATCATTCCCAAGCTGATGGGTTATCGGTCACGTGAATAGATGGCCTTAATTGTGAAGCTAAATTTGAATGGGGATGTAGGGCATGATTGCTCTGACATTAACAGAGCATAAAGGTATACCACAGAAATATACAGTATGTCCAGTCTCAATCAATTGTTGACATAAAAAATGTCACGGATCCAATAAAGATGCTTTGCTGACAGTGACAACATCGTCCGTAAACCTTTAATTGGCCGGTCAGAAACGAATCAACAACAAAAATCGACTGAATCGAGTCTAAACATCATTAATCACAGACGCGGTGCTGACGAGATCCAGAAAAATATGGGACGGTCAATGATGGATGGTATTTTGGAAAAGGTGAGGTTTCTTTTTAAAGCCGGGCTTGGTTTTTAAGAAGAACACATGCACTATTTTCAGCCTTTCAAGTGCAAAGACGTCTTATCTGCAGACAGAGGTCTCCAATTAGTCTGCTCTCTCGCTCCGCGGGCCTGAGAAAGCCAATCCTGCACACTCCTGCGCACCAACAAACACACTTCACACCAAATAAGAGGAATGAGACGAAAGTTTAGCAGAAAGGATGGATTCAAAATCAATTTAGGTTTTTTTTTTTTAAAGGAAAACGTATGCATAGAATATCAGAAAATATTCTCTAAAATCATATAATGAGGAGGATTTTCATCACCTAACTTGTTTTTCTTTCATCTTCTGTGACATATTTAATTTATTGGACATGCATTTCAGATTTACTGACTGTTGAGTACCTTACCATTCTGACGTCTACGTGCAGAAGGTCTTACACAATCAGAATTCATCTAAAGTCCGAAGTATAAATCTAAATTCAGAGGTCACGCCGAGTGAACGAGCGACGAGATCTGTTATTCACTTACTACAGCAGATACTTTTAATGCTTCCTTCTTTCCCTGTTCAAGCACAAACCCAGAGCAGGTTTAGTAACAAAAGACAAACAATGTTCACCTGAGAGCCATTGATCACACTTTGCTCCTCACACTGAAAAGGTTAAGGCGTTAAAAATAGCTCAGTGAATTGTTTTACGTTTCACTTTCCCCCTGGTGCCTTTATTGGTTTTTTACTTTGTTATACAGCATTGATGAATAGATAGATGGATGCATGAATGGAAGAATGAATGAACGAATGAATTAATTAATGAATTAATTGCTGGATGGATGGATGGATATATATATAAGGAGGGATTAATAGATGATCTAAGACAGATGGTTTAAATTGACAAATCATGGCTATACTATGAGATGGAAGGAGAAATTGGTGGATAGATTATTGAATAGATTACTGGACGAACTGACAGACAGATAGATGAATGATAGATGATGCACATACTGACAGGCAGACAAATCAATGGATGAATGATTAGAAAGACAAATAGACGGAAAAATGGATGGAAAAACTGAACGGACATGGAAAGATACAGACAGACTGGTGAAAGACTGGAATAGACAAGTTTGCACAGTAAATAGATGGAATAATAGATGGAATTCAAATACGTACAATAATACAGCTGTAGGCAGCAATTGCATGGCTCAAACCTCTAATCAAATACAGTGAAAAGCAGAAGCTAAGCATATGCAAAAAGAAGAGAAGATTTGATGTGATAAAAATGTGCAATCAATCGTTTTTACCCACACACAGAAAGACAGACAGACAATTAAACAGGAAGACAGAGGTCATAATAGCAGATATTTTAATTCCAGGAAAAGTCTTCAAAAAGTTGTTTAAAAGTCTGTAATATAATGCAAAAATGTAAATGTGAGTCTGTGCAAGGCTGTAAATATATTCATTAAAACAGCCACCACTACTTCTTTATTACTCCATCAATTTGTCTGTAACAGGTTTTGGCAGGAAAAAAAAAACATTTCATTTGCACACTTCCCACTCAAGGTTTTTTTTCTTTGTATCCACTTTGGCTCATCAATGTTTTTTTTTCACACAACTGTCAGCTATAACCTCTTGCACTCACACTCACACACACACACACACACACACACACACACACACACACTTCTCACACACACACCATCAGTGACTCCTGCAGTGTCGGCTGAAGCTTTTCTGTGTGTTTCCCTCAAACTATTTCACTGACCTTGAGTTGTATTATCAGGAGAATAAAGCCTCACTCTGCTCAAGAAGATCCGACTCAGGTTAAAGCTGGATGAGTGACTGATTGAAAACCTTTTCTATCAAAGCACAACGTTTGGACCAAAGACAAGAGTGGTCCTGTATAGATGGACGGATGGACAGAACTATGAATGTGTAGACAGATGAACAGAAAGACAAAAATGGAGAGACAGAATGAAGGATGAAGCAGCAACACACCCACACAAACACACGCACACACACGCACACGCACACGCACACACACACACACACACACACACACACACACACACACACACACACACACCGCTTTATTAAACCCCCACCTCCCCCCATGATTTGAGAACAAAGAGGGAAACACCGTCTTCAAATTACAGACAGATTTTGCATAATGAGCAAAACCTGTGAAGAATGAATCATTTTGAGAGAGATTTATTTAAATAATTCAAGGTTGTTCAAAAAAAGCTACATTAATTATTTCTCAATTTTATTTAAAAAGCTTATCTCTACAACATTGGAAAAAGCATTTTCCTGTAAAAAAAAAAAAAAAAGCGTAAAATCCATTGCTATGTATATTGAAATGTATTCCTCCTAAATAAAAGTGAAATGGAAAAAATTTATGAAAACTTGAAAACCAGTTAAATTATTGATATACCTTTGAATAATCAAAGAAAATAGGATTGGCTTCACTCTGCGGCTGTTTAAAAAATTCCATAAATAAACTCGACATGTTTACAGTGACCGGAAGTCACGTGACGTTAAAAACAGTGGACAGATTGCATGTGTGGCCCGGGACCAAATCGGGGCCGAGTGGAAGAACGTTCCAACTGCGCTATAAAACTAGATCCTGAGATTCTACGCAGAGAAGTGTCTTCTCCACACTGTCCACGACGGTTATGTTTAGGATTGGGACAACAATCATCTTTATTTGTTGACGCATTATCAATTTTACTGTTTTCTCCGATCAAACGCGGTTTCGCGGCTTTGTGTAGCAACACTGCCACCTTGTGGTGAAAATAGCGATCATTCTTTAAATCTCACATTTTCACGGATTTTGTTCTGGTGCTCCAGGAAACGATTATGTTCCATTCAAAAGTGTTTAAAACAAACGTTTTAAAAATCGTTAAAACAGTATTACTACTTCATTAGAAGTTTTCAGAGGCGTTCTACATTTTTTTTTTTAATCTTTTTTGCTATATATTCAATAACCTCGCAAAAGGGTTTCAATGGGTTATGTTTGTCATATGTACTTGAAATATACATACTAAGCAGGTTAGGAATATAACATTCTTTGATGCATATTCAGTTATTAATGTGTCAATTTTGTTTCATGTCAATCACATAAAAATCTCTTGCTTTGGCATATTTTAGCTTGAACCATATCATTGCTGCTTGCAGCTATATTTTTACCACGTTATTTTGTGCAAATAACTTGAACTGGTTATTCACTGGTTCTCTGACTGAAAGGGTAAACTGCTATTTAGCCATATGGAAAAATACATTGCAGCGCATTTTAAATTAAAATAACCCACCAAGGAAACATATCTTAATAAATCCGACCAGAAAAATCCACACTTTCTAATGTACTGCTGTCTTAAAATAGACTTACTTAGTTCTTTTATAAAAAAAAAAAACAACACTTTGCTTCTAAATACAAGACACAAACGACTTCAAGTCAAAACAGTTCTAAGAAAAAGCTTTCAAGAGATTCTAGCAGTCTTCCACAGGAAAGGTTGCCAGAGCAACTTCTGGAAACTGAGGCCTTGAGTGTTTTGTCAAAAGCGCTTACATTATTTATATATCTTACAGTATGTTTACTGTATACACTGCAAGTTCTTCTAACTGACAGCAGGGGGCGCTCATTACCCATCTAGGTAATTGCCTCAGGTAATGTAAATGGCTGCTTTATTCTTTTGAATTCTTTGATTTTTTTTCTGATGAATAATTTCCACTAATAACTTCATCTTTGAAAAATTCAAAGTTAGGCTTTGTGAATCTTCTAGATGAAAACAACCAAAATTGTTGTGTGCATTTATTATATATCACAATAACCAGTTAAAATATCGGACAGAAGAAACTAGAGTAAAGCTCATTGTGAAGACAAAACAGAACTTTATTGTTCAGAAATGCTTGCAGTAATAATTAAAAAAAAAAGGAAAAACGTGAACAAAACAAAGACAACAGGCAACACAAAGAGTCAGAACTGTAAAGTCCAAATGAATAAAGGAGGCGTGTCCTTGAGGAAAGGAGCAGAAACAAAGAAACGCGTCATTGGGAGAACAAACCAAAGCGGTAAGCAGAAGCCAAACCAAACACAGGCTAGTCTACTTAGCACAATGCTACAACGCTCAATTGATCTGCCGATGACGGTGATGGGGCCAAAGACAGGAAACCGCTTTTAAACCAAAAAACAAGTTACGTGTTTCAAGTACTGTTTTTGAACAGAATAGAAATGGGCAAAGATTGGTATATTTTTATATAATTATTTATTTTCTTTAGAATTTTTATTTAAAACAAAACAAAAAAAACTATTCCAAACGTCAATGAAAACAATTTTTCCTGCTTTTATTTAGGATTAGTGAGAACAAAAACAAATCTTACACAGATCAAAAGTCTGTACAAATATACATCGCATATAGTACACGCTCGCACAAAATTTGTCGTCACCCATCCAAGGCTTCAACTGAAGTGCGAATCTTGTAAAGATCCCAAACCTGAGGAAAAT
The DNA here is from genome assembly GCA_028031935.1 of Paedocypris micromegethes. Classification (NCBI taxonomy): domain Eukaryota; kingdom Metazoa; phylum Chordata; class Actinopteri; order Cypriniformes; genus Paedocypris; species Paedocypris micromegethes. The sequence goes on from CM051495.1 coordinate 13,917,813, forward strand.
TTCAGTCTGGAACCCAGGAACAACAATTCTGGAACAAAACCATTGGTTTATGGCGGCTTTTCAAATGGCTTAAAGATCCGAAGGAAAACGCACTTCGAGTCCATAACCAAGGTGCAGCCGTCTGACGAGGCAGCGTTGTTGGTGCACGAGGAAAGTGACAAACTAAACAAGTGCATTTTAAGAACCCTGTCAGGAGATCAGACCTTCTGCTCGCTGAGACGCGTCTCTGATTGTTCAAGCTTGGTGGTGGAATCGGACTCCAGTTCTTCATTCCTACCCACCGTTATAGTAGTGTCGTCTTTGGAACCGCATGAGCTTTCAACGCGCAAGTCGTCTCCCACGTCAGAGTCCCTCGTGTGGAGGATGGTCTCTGGTTCCTCTCCACAGACTGTCTGTTGGTTAGGCAAACTGGTCGGGCCGTTGTCCGGCTTGTTCTCATTATCACTCTCTGAGTCGACAGAAATTGGTTCGGAAGTGACAAGTGCTCCGGTTTTTAAGGTGCTCCTCAAGGCTTCGACGCCGTTGTTGGCTTTCTGACCATTCCAGAGAGATGCTTTAGTAGCTACTCGTCCCACCATTCCAGGCTTCTGCGGGAAAGACCCATTTGTAGTAGCTCCTAGTCGAATGGAACTGGCTGACCGCCCTATGCGATATTTAGTAGTCCGTCTTTTAGGATCTCGTTGGACGCTCTTGAAGTAAAACCTTGAGTCAAAGCTCAAAGGATGATCCAATTGCACAAGGTCTTCCATTTTAAATCCCAGCAGGACTCTGGTGTTGAGGGTCTCGCAGTTCTGCGTGCATTTCCTCCGCCGGTTGGAGAAGTGGCTGGCGATGTCGGACTTCCAGAGCCAGAGACTTGACGCCAGCTTCTCCACCTCTCGGCGAGAGGGGTAAGGCTGCTTGTTGAAGTACTGAGTCAGGAAAGCTTTGCGGGACTCATAGGACTCGTTCTCATGACCCTTTGGGTCCAAGGCAAAGGCTATAGGATCTTCTTTGTCAGCAGAGAGCGGCGGTCCGCAATCCATTACATCTTCGCTCTCAGATTTCCTTTTCTTTGGACCGCTCTGTTCGGCACTGACGAGACCCGAGCGTTTCAGACCAGCTCCCTGGGCCTGCACAACCCTTGCTGAAGGAGCAGGTCGACCGTTCTGAGATTTGCTCACGCCACGACAATGCACCAGATGCAAAGTGATGGTGGAAGCGGTCATGTTACTGGTGTAGACACCAAGGCAGTGGATGCACTTGTAGGTCAGTTTCTTCTCAACCGGATGGACTGTTTGTATGACTTGGTGACGGTCACGCAAATGGTGAGACAGAGAATCCGTGATGGGCCCTTTGAGAATGGAAAAGCACAGAGGACAGAGCGTTTTGCCAACGTCTCTTTTATAAGGAAGTGCGGCTTGTGGTGGAGTCTTGACCTGTGATGTTTCAGAGGCATTCATGTGTGTCTTTGGAATTGGTGGACTGGCGGTTTTAGTCGATTGCGATGACAAGAACGTTGGGTTTTGCGCATGAAACGCAACTGATTCTTCTGGGGCATCTCGCATGTTGTAGGTGGTGACAATCAGCTGGACGTTCTTGGGGTTTCCCTGCTGAAGAGTGAGGTCAAAGGTGAGGGGTGAGTCGGTCCTCGGCTCGACGGATTCGTTTGGATGCGCTGCCCGCATGTGCGCCACCATTTTCTCCACGTCGTTGAATATGACCTTGCAGTGTGGACACGACAGGCCGTGAATCAGCATGTGGTTGAGGAGAGTGTCGCTGGGCAGGTAGCGGTTACAATACAAGCATTTACTGGTGAAGTTGTGAATCTTCATGATGTAGTTGGCCACAGCCGGAACCTTTTCAGCCTTGTGTTCTTTTTCGAAATGCAAGCTATAGACGTTTTCCGGGAACAGTTCGTTGCAGATGGTGCAGATCTTCCATTTCTGAGTGTACGAGGTGCCCGTTGCATTGCCCTTTTTGGCGGTGACGGAAGACACGGTAGTGGACGCTGCTTGGACTCGAGAGTTCAGCTGAGGGATCTTCAGTATGGCGGAGGAAGTTGAGGGAGAAACCTGACTGCGGAGGCTGAGGGGAACTTGAGGTTTGCTTGGTTGAGGCATCGAGAGCTGCACCTGCTGTCCTGCAAAAGTCAAGGCTTGAGTTGCTCCAAGCTTCAGGCCAAATGTCGGCTGCTTTAGGTGAAGGCCTGACATGATGGAATTGGAGTTCAAACTCCCTTTGGGAATGACAATTTGACTGAGCTGCTGTGTAGACAAAGGCCTCACACCGGTGGTCACCACTGGACCCTTTGGTGTTACAGTAATAACCCCCTTGTCAACCTGAGCCTTTGGAGCCACCATGATCACAGGCTTTGCACGAGGAACCACCACATTGGTGTGCCCAATCATGGCGGTGACTTGATAACCAACACGCTCGTGATCCTCAATGACATGCTGTACGAGGGCTTCGTAGGTACGTGGTACAAAGAGACATCGCTTGCAGTGGATGGCTGTGCTGGCGTTGGTGGCAGCAGAACTAGCACTGCTCCCTGCACACGAGTCCGATGTTGTCCCATTGGTTGACGTGGTCTTCTCACCAGGCCTGACAAGGTACGATGCTGCGACATGTTGAAAATGTTCCCGGTAAATGTGCTTGCGCACAACATTGTAAAGAGGGTCTCTGTAAGTGCATTTCTTACAGTAATACACGGCCTGCTCAAATTTATGCGCCTTATCCAAAGCGGCGTCTTTCAAACCAATGCCAGCCCCCTGGAGACCCCCAGCATTCTGCCGCACCACGTTGCTTGGCATGTGAAACAACCTGATGTGGGTCTCCAAAGTCTTCTTGTTTCCATTGTAAGTGCAATAGGGGCAGTTCAGGAGAATCCGATTCTCAAAATCCTCATTGTGCACGTTCCGAAAGTGACTCTTGTAGGCTGAGAAAAACTTGGAGGAGAACGGACAACCTGAACAACAGAACGGCTTGGAGCGGTAATCCTGAAAAGCACAAACAGAATGGATGGAATTGTGACACACGGGTCTGTAGGGTTTGAAAGCCTAGATTTGGACCACTGACCTGGGATTTGGTCATCGAGGGATCCCACATGCAGACGTCATCCCATGATGTGTTGTTAATGTAGAACTCATTTGGACCAAAGTCCTTAAAGTCCTGAGGGAGAAACCAGACAGAATCATAGGAATGACAGATGACACACAACACCACATACAGTATATTAATATTCAGTGTCACATAAATAAGTTTGAACGTTATTAAAGTAAGCCATGAAGAGACAGATCCGAGAGTAGCGAGTCACCCCAGAGAACAATTTGTTCATTTTGTGATGACTGCACATGTGCAAAATTACACTGTAGTCCAGATCAGTTAAATTATCCTGCAAAAGCAGAAAACTGTTGGTCTGATCAAACTAAGAATGGTTGCCGTGTTCACAGACATTTTAGTACAACTTGTGCTTATTTTTCTTATTCTCTCAAGCTCTTTGTCCAAATTATGGCTGAACATTGTGACATTCTACATTTACACAAAAGCAATTTGATGAAATTCATGCTTCATAAAGTGAAGCTAAAGATGAAGAATCACGACTAAACACATCATCAACTTTACAAGTTCCACTCGACTTACATCAACATGATCTTTGCAAAAGTCCAGGCCAATGTCACCGAGAAGTCTTTTCACATTTTTCCTCGATTTCCTCAGACTTGTCAGGTTGTTTACCGGGAGCTGGAACATCCTGAAGACCTATAAAGAAAACACTTTTTTTAGAAATGCTATAAATTAACATTTTATAAATTTTATATATTATTTAAGACAAAGAAAGTGGCCAGGTATCGTCATAGCCAGACTAGGTATTTGTCTGCATTTGACCAGTGAAGTTACACACAATGAAGTGAACACACCCGAGGAGTGGACAGCGTAAAGCCGTGGTGTCTGGGGGCATGTGGGGGACAGTGTCTTGCTCAAGTAGTAGAACCATCCGGACCAGAATTTGAACCTGCAAAGCTTGGATGGCAGGTCCAACTCCCTACCACTGGAGCCCAACTGCAAAACTCCCAAAAGGCCCGTGCTGTTTCCCTGTGATTCTGAATATGTATAATATATCTGAATAGAGGTGTACTCTTATACATACATACTCTTGTACATACATTTATAAATCCCCCTGAATCTTTTGCAAAAATCTCATTTTAATTTAACATAAAAAGTAGAACTTGTCCTAAATATAGAAGCAAACAATTAATTAAATAAATGAGTGTTTGTATATTAAAGTAGCTACTTTCGATTTATTCTCAAAATATTCAGAGCAAAGCATGTCGTGGTTTCACTGTAGAACTGCTATGCAAACAAGTCCATTAAAATAGTGTCTGCTGAATCCACAAAGATGATAAAAAAACCAGTTTGGAAACCAATACAACAGATGAAAAAGTGTTAGTTTAGTCTGGTGTTCAAAATACAATTTTGAGTACATCCAAATAAATTACATTAGATATGCGGTCATAGGATGGGTCAAGAGGTCAATGGTCAAGAACATTTCTGATATGTGCAGAAACGACTGGCATCACCAACGATTGATTGAACAAAGAGCAGCAGTTTCTCTTTAGCACTGAATGGTCTCTCTCTCTCTCCAGTTAGGCGTTCCTCATTCCCTCACAGACTTTCTCCCATCCTTGATAGATGGCGCTAGAGTGCAGCTCGTCCTCCATGTTATATAAGCCAGTCCCTGCGCTGCCTGCCCTTTTTCCGCTCTCCCTTTTAGTGCAGCTTCTGCGTTGCAGGCCCAGAATGGCGCCTCCTGTTGAAGCAGCAGCCGAGGCCTTTGTATGCGTGTGCGTGCGTGTGTGTCTGCTTTGGGTGGGTGAGGTTTCCTTCTGTCCCATCATAAAATGTCCTCACATTTGAAAATGCAAACACATAATTCTCAACTAATATTCTCTTGCACTTTAAAGCCAAATTGAACAGTTTACCAATGGTGTCCCAAAAGCAAGTAATTGATAACAACTCATCCACTGTCCCAATGAAGACCCCATCCAGCGGTGGGATGAATTTGGCATCTGCTTAGAATTAGAACCCAATGGAGAACATGAGGAACATTTAGTTGTTTGCGAAACACCACAGCTCTTCAAATTCACGAGATGGATTCAGATGAAGAAAGAACCCAAACCAGACCAAATGGTGTCAAACATCTTGAAGTGAAATGATACAGACAATTTTGTTATTGGAAAAACATGTGGCAAAGTGTTTTGTGAAATTTAGACATTCCACCAACACTCCTTTTTATACCCACACTTTTACTCACTCAACCGCTTTTTTCTTAGTCGCGTGAACTGCCGAGAGAGAGAAAACCCACCCAGACTAGTCGTCAGGACCACTGATGTTCCGAGCATCACAAATAATCTCGAGTCTGGAGCGGCGCGTTCGTGAGAATATTCGTGACAGATTTTGAATGTTGGGTGTCAACTCAAATTTTCGATCGGTGGCTTTGACACAAACGTTGGTCTGGAGAGTGAGGTGTCGTCGGCATGCTGAAGACCACCGGCTCGCGGTTACAAATACCTCAGAATAAACTTTCGTTATATGTGCGCTGCAAGACGCCCACGTTGTGTTTAAAGGAGCCCGTGTGTATTAGTAAACACGCGACCGCGTTGGTGGTGTATATAACGCGACTGGAAGGACTTTCTTTCCGTCAGGTACATCAAACACAATCACGTCAAGGAGTGACGTTTACCTGCTCCGAGTTCCCGCTAAAAGCAGCCCGTGATCCCTCTTTCCCTCCAGCCGAGCTGAGCGCCTCGACCTCCGCTTGAGGGGCGGACACACCACGCCGAAAGAGGGAGCTCGACTCCAGTCACGGGCCGAACCAGAAGCTGTCTGTCTGCCGGGGATGAGCTGCAGCGACTCATCTAGCAGTCTGTGGTGCTGTGAGCGGGTCCCGGGCGGCAGAGGAGCGTGAAAGCCGAGCGCCCGCTCCGAGTGTAGAACCGCGCCGTCCGGTCGGTCGCGCTGTGCCGATGTGGTAGAGAGCAATTAACGTAATCCTCCATCCACTTAGACAGTACGACCCGGTCCAGTACCTTAACTATCCAAAATGGCGTGAGAAAACGGGCGGAAGTGACGTGTGCGTTTGATTAGCATATAAAAGCATTGTGGCGATTGATGGGCATCGAGACTGATGGTTTGTCACGAGATACCCCCCACGACCCCCGATGCCATATTTACCTTCTCACAAGTTCACCCGACATCCACGAGCCTCTCTATGTGCGTTTGCACTTCTTCATAATAAGCTCCAGAAATTGGTGTAAACAGCCCCAGGGTGCAGGGACAAGTCACGGACCCATAGGGGGCGCAATCGAGGGCGGCGTGATTGGACGGAGGCTTATGCGTCAATTCTGCATCTGGTATCTTCCCCCACAGAGAGTCGGATGTATACAGTGCCTCACTACCCAGTCAGCAGCGCCGTGAGCTCAGATGGTGGCGCTGTAGCGCTCTGGAGTGAAACTCACCGGGACTACTTCTCAGTGTGTGACCTGCTGGGGTTGTGCGCTTCCCCTCACACTGGCCCTTGAGCTCTGGAGCTCCCCACTACAGTACACACACACACACACACGGATGTGAAACAGATTATAAAGTATCTTGACCTACAGTGTGCCACCTTTGCCCTTTCTAATTGTTAAAATTGGTGTCATAATTTTTTTTTTAAAGATGTTTAGCTTTTTACCATATTTTAATAATAAAGTGCTAATAATAATTCCTCAGTGAAAGAAAAATGTAGATTCTCAAAATCTATTGTTGCTGAAACATTTATTTTCTTTTAAAATGCATATTTACATTGTTGCGAATCACTTGAATGCACATCACTGATTCGATTAAATCGATACCCTGATTGGTGATAATTGTACTATAAATTAACCGAAAAAGGGTAAACAGACATCAGGTAGTTGCAAACAGGGTGAGGAGTCCTTTCAGAAAAGAGACAATCTCATTTCCACCCAGTTTGGATTCTCCATAAACACGATCCACAAACGAAATGGGAACCTGTACAAAAGACATAAGATTTTGTCAGCAGGTGACATGCTGATTTAACATGACTATATTCAATTCTCTTTCACATATTTCACACGCGCGCTTTGAGACAGTTAAAAACTGTGAAAAGTGCCTTACAAATGCTCAGAGCTTATGTTCAACAGTAAAGGCATATTTGAACCCTGGCACATATAGTTTTTATATACTGTATTATACATACACATATATTATATGACAAACACAACTTCATTTATATTGTTTGCTTGTTAGACAATTTTGAAAATAGTATTTTACATAAAAACGAAGAGTAAAGTTTGGGAAAGCACCTCTCCAACCGTGTAGCCAAGCTGTCTGGCTCGCACGATCATCTCCATCTGGAACACGTAGCCTTTCGACACACACTGCTGCACCAGGCTTTCTAGTACTTTTTTCTTATAAAGCCTGAAATACAAATTGAGAGGAGAAGTTTGTTTGTGTGTGTTATTATTAGTAGTACTATTATCACTATTATTATCATTATACCCTTAGACGATTTACTCCCAATAATATAAAGAACATATTACCTGATTATTTACACATCAACAAAAATACATTTAACATCAGTATTATTGCAATATTCTACAAAAAATCTGATTAAGAACATACAATGGAGAAAGTTGAACAACTGAATGTTTTCCCAGACTATATACAAAAAAGGAGACAGACAAAAACAGTCCGAAAATACAAGAGAGAGCAAGAACACATAAGGAGAAAGAAAGAGTTATAGTAAGGAGAATAAGAGATGAATAATCTTGTGTGGAGAAAATGGTTCCTGACTGTCCTAATGTTCTGTCTAGTAAGTTTCTTTATATAGCCTTGTGTGAACATCTACTGTATCCTTTTTAGACAAATTGCTTCACTTGCTCCTCTTTTTGCAAGTCACTTTGGATAAAAGCGTCTGGCAAATGACTGCAAAGAAAAAAAGTAAGGTAAATAATGTAACAAAGAGAAAAAAAAACACGGACAGATAAGATGTTGGCATAGGGAGATATTAGTTGCAAAAGTTGCAAAATAAGTTGTAAAAAGAGAGACAGAGATAACTGTAAAACACGACAAAGCAGCAAATAAGACCTGAGATGAGAGAGAGACAGAGAGAGAGAGAGAGAAAGAAAGAAAGAGAGAGATATGTTGTAAAATGAGATAGAGAAGGAAATAAGATATAAGATGAGAGAGAGAGATAGCTAGAGTGAGACATGTTGCAAAACAAGATAGAAAGAAAAATACATAAGATATAAGATGAGAGTAGGAGAAATTGTAAAATGAGATGAAAAGATGGAAAGATAAAAAGACGAGAGAGACACAATGGATAAATATCGTGATTATTTACCTGAAACTCCCCGTGAGGTCGGACGCTCCTGGTCTGAGAAGAATTTGTGTGATGAAATTTGCTCCACGACTAAAACAGACCAAGCATCCGATTTGTTGGGTTTCTTTGTACCAAATAATAACTGTCTCTCAAACTGAACAACCTCTTGACACACACACACACACCTGATGAGTTTCCGCCGTAGGTCCCACCCGTACACCCCTCCATCTCCTCGGTACCTCGTTCCCGACACCAAGTCGTAGTCGCCTTCTCTCTGCTTCCTGAACAACAGCGTTTGATTGGCTGCTCTACGAGTGAAGTTGGAAGGTATACTTACTCAATGAACTGAGGGATGAACTTCGGCTGTGAAGAAAAAATACAAAAGTTCAACCATGAGCCACGTGAGAAAAGCATGAACAACATTCTCAGCTGTAACTCAACCCCATAGATAAACACACAGGGAAACAGACAGACAGAGAGACTAATGCATGAACTGATAAGAGATAGACAGACAAACACACAGTAACACAAGCAGAGTGACAGACCGGTCATATAGGTAAATTAACACACAAACAGGTCATACAGATAAACCAACACACACACACACACACACACACACACACACACACACACACACACACACACTTAATAAATGTAAGCAAACAGAAAGACAGGTATTTAGGATAAATGAATAGACCAACAGGTAAATAAGCATGTAGAGCATGTAGACAGACAGACACGGACAGACAGCTCATATGGGTAAATGAACAGACAGATTATTAATCTAATCAATCAGACAGACAGGTCATACAGGTATATAAACATGTGGACTCACTGGTCATACAAATATTTGAACATGTGGACACACACACACACACACACACACACACACACACACACACACACACACACACTATATGGATCAACTAGCAGACAGACAGGCTATAAACAAATAACAGACAGGGTATACAAATAAATGAATGCTGAAGATAGACTGGTCATACATGTAATCAATTACACAGACATGCAGGTCCTACAGTTAAACAAACACATCGATAGATGGGTAACAGGTAAATGAACATGTAGACAAAGAAAGAGACAGATATAGACAGGCAAGTTATACATGTAATCACTCAGACAGACCTACATGTAAATAAACAAATACATAAACTGATCATATAGCTGAAAGAACATGTAGACACAAAGATAGACACACAAACAGACAGAGGGGTCATATGGAAATGAACATGCAGACACACAGGTATTGGTAAGTAAATACACAGATCGAGAGAGAGGCACGCACGCACACACACAGGTAAGAGCAAAGCAAGACAATAGTAGTAAGAGAGACAGAATGACAGCATGGCTACACACATGGTGTGAGAGATCCGCGTCCATTATAATGACGAAGTTCCCGGTGGCGTGTTTTACACCGTGGATGTAAGCGGTTCCTGGACAAAGACGAACGTGTTAGTGACGTTACGACCTTAAGAAGGACGTGATAAACGTATCGACTTACCTAATCCCAGTTTTTGTGTTCGCGGCCTTAGAAGCTACAAGAAAGAAACACTTGCACTTTTAGCGACCTCGACACTTATTCATGTCGCGTGCATCACTCACAATCTTCTCAGCACCGTAGATCTTCTGCAGCTGTTCGGCAATCTGCAGCGTTCCGTCCGGACTGCCGTCATCAATGACGATGATCTCATAGTTGTAGCCGCTAAAACACAAACAACAGAATAATTTCCGCGGTTATGCCCGTCACAAACTCCCACACACAGTTCCATCATTTACCTCTCGCTGAAATACTTCACCAGCAGCCAGACAATCAGCGGCAGGTTTTCTCGCTCGTTGTATGTCGGCAGGAGAACTGAATATTTGTCCGACTGCTTCGCCTTGGCTCTCCGGCTAGCCATGTTGTCAATCGATGACGTCAGACGCACCGAACGTACACATCTTTGTTCGTAAAGAAACAAGTTATGTGATTTAGTTCCGGCGCAGTTTACTCCGCATTTATACGTTTGATGAAATGTTTCATGTGAGAATACGAGAATACGCAAATTATAGTAGATCATATACCGGCAAAATAACGGAAGGGATTAAACAAGGAAAATAACGGACTTCAAATTATATCTGAACATGCAACGTAACGGGTTAATCTTGTCATTACTCTATTCAACGTGAGTTAAACACACTTAAACAAAATACATACACTTAAATACCGTAGTCGTAAATTGGAAAAAAAAAAAAAAAAAAAAAAAA
>CM051495.1:13928450-13939953 GCA_028031935.1 Paedocypris micromegethes
AAAAACATTTTTTCAATAAAACACACGGTTCTCCTTGCTTGCTTTGGTTTCCTCTGGGTCTCCGGTTTCCTCCCACAGTCCAAAATCATGTGTTTCAGGTGAACTGGAAATTTGACGACATGTATGAGTGTGTATCTGTGTGTCACGCTCTGCGAATGGTTGGCCACCAATCCAAGTGATATAGGCGCCAGTTCCCCGCAACCCAGAAATGGTGCAAGCAGTAGAAAATTGATGGATTTTGATGTATAAAACTGAGGTCTTAAGAGTACAGTACAGTATATTCTTAAATGATATCAAACATTTTTAGAGTTTATTTCTTATTGGAAATAATCAATATTACATTCCCATAAAAACACTGTAAAATAAACCAAAATGTATTTTTTTAGTAACACCACAAAACTATTAACATAATATCTGTAATGCTGAAATGTATTTTAATATCACAGTGTGTTATTGGCATACTGGCATGTATTACTGGCAGAATATTGCTTTTTTTTTAATCTAAAATACGCAATGATTTAAAAATTAAAATTAGAGGTCAACTGGCTTAGGACACACACACACACACACACACACACACACACACACACACACACACACTAGAATTAAAATTATTATGCCTTCAACAACATACAATAAACACACAGCATATAGTGCATTCAACAATAACATGAGACATCATTATAAAAATTTCTGTGTATCTTTGTACATTATAACACAAGTTAAACAGCTGGTAGCCAGAACTCCACCTCACAAAGTAAGTTCGGCACAGCAATCTGCCGTCGTGTCATAGCAGCAGACCAGGATGCAGTGGCCGTCCGTGCAGTCCGTGATGATCAGTGCTATGGTGTGTGAATTAACATCAACACAGGCTCACAGTGATTATCACTGAAAAGATATCCAACGCCACAATCTCTCTTAATATACATCACATAGTCTTATCTTCCTACACAAGAGGAAGTCTGAGGAAAAAGAGGATTATGGCAGTGCTAGACTTCTTCTCCATCAAGGTTGGTATCCCAGGTATGGGTCTTCTGCAAAATGAAAATTTGCACGTTTTTTCATATAGGTCAAATTGACCTTGTGTGGGCAAGGAAGAAGAGAAGACCATGTTTACCAGCAGCAGGAGATCCTCGATAGCATCCACTGCTGTCACATACACCAGGAGGTCCCATTTCTCCTTGTTGCCCAAGAGTTCCTGGAGAACCCGGGAGTCCTACTTTACCATCTTCGCCTTTGGGACCTGCTTCCCCTGTTTTAGTTTCCCCTGGAGGTCCTGGAAAACAACATTTTGAAACGTTTTCATTATATATAATTGCTACAGTTCATTTACTACATTTACATACCTGCAAATCCTTTAATTCCTTGAGGTCCCACAACATTGGTCCCCGCTATTCCCTTCTCACCAGGCATTCCTCTCCGTCCTACATTTGGATCACAAAACTATAATTAAGAATAGACACCTAAAATACATTTTAAAATAAATAATAGTGCTTTCTAATGCCTACCCTGTTCTCCCGGGTATCCAGGTCTTCCAGACTCCCCTCGGCTTCCTTGTCGACCCTGTGGACCTCTTGGTCCTGGTGGTCCTCTTCCTCCTGGTATTCCTGGCTCTCCTGGAGGTGCCACTGGTTCCTGGATGGGCACCGGTTTTCGATTGATTTCATTCAGAAAGGCATCCAACTTCAGCACCTCATCTGGGAAGAATTTTATTATAGGAAATGATTCATCAGTTAGATATACACATTTAAGCCATGATTGATACTCAACTAAAACTAAATCTACATACTGTGAACAAGCTTTTCACACGCCTGTGAGACGAGATCATAAATGATGGCAAGAGACTGTGGCTCTCCCTGCAAAAACATTAATATACCAATGTGAGTACGTATTATTACATTTAAACACACGTATACATATATTCATATATGATATGTTTAACTTATTTTAATCTTTATATACATTTGCGTATAACAAAGGTTAACTTTGGCTTGCCAAAAACTGAACAAAAAGTGTTGAAATCTCGAAAATGATGGGCACTTCCTGCTCACTGAACTTTGAGTTTTGGCCATAACATACATTACAACGTGAAGATATATTTATATATAATGCGAATATCTTAATATTTTTCCATCCTTCCACACCTTCTCTCCCCGTTCACCCTTATTTCCAGGAAGACCCTGCAAGAAGAAAAAAGTAAAGCAAATTGATCAAATCTACATCGCATTTTTTTTAATTTTCTCACATTACTCACATAAATTATGCATTTTATGACATACTGATTAAAGTATTTGAAAATAAGAATATTACTCACTGTTGGACCGACAGGACCCAACAGTCCTCTCTCGCCCCCAGGCCCTGGATGACCAGGCATCCCCTGAAATCCCTAACATAGAGTACCCAGAAACATAAAATTGAGAACATGTAAACTAAAAATAAAAACCCTGCAGTAAGGGTACGCACTCTAGGTCCTGTGATTCCAGGGGTTCCCACGTTACCCTCTGCTCCTCTGATGCCCTATGAAGGACATATGAATAATCACACTTATAAGTAATCTATTAGTCAACCCACCTTCGGGCCCGGGATGCCCTCTTCACCACTTGGTCCTGGTGGCCCTGGCAAACCCTAAGAAAACACCACAACAAGCTTGAAATGTATTAGCACGGTTTTTTTTTTTTTTTTAAATAAAGTCATAAAACAGACAACAGTTCACCTGATTTCCCGGCCTTCCAATATCTCCTTTTTCACCTCTAGCCCCTGGCGGACCCTTTCAAAAACAAAGTGCGTGTTTGACCGCTTCAAGACTATTAAGATTGAATATCATTTAAATATCCACAACACACAAATACATACAATTTTTCCCATTACAGCAATGCCCCGTGGCCCAGAGGGTCCAAGAGTCCCAAAACTGCCCTCAGAGCCTGGTTTTCCTGGTGGGCCCATCTCACCCTGTAGAGAGAAATGAACTAGATGCTTTTTTTTTTTTCAAACCAGAATGTAGTGCAACTTCCACAGCAATAAGGACGAAAAGACGTGTGTGTGCTACAGATCTAAAAGCATAAAAAAAAACCCAACCTTCTGGCCCAAGTCTCCCTTATTTCCCTTCTCTCCTCGAGGTCCTGGTTTCCCCTAAAAACAATTCTCAGATTAAGCGAACTTTTCATTCTTAGAGGGCCACTAAACTGATGTGATGGATGTTTCATTAAGCATATACGCCACAGACTCACAGGTGGACCATTATCTCCAGGAGCTCCCGGAACGTCAGTGCTGCAGGTACAAGCATAAGCCGGCGCTGGACAGCTCTCCTCATCTCTCTACACACCAAACAGAGAAGTTTCGGCTACACAGTGCAATGATGTAATTTCTTCTAAATATAGTTTTTAAATCTCATCTTTTAAGATATCCTTTTTTTCTATCTGACAGTACTCCTTTTATTGTATTTTCAACCAATTTAAATGTAAAATGGTCTTTATTACTGTTATTACCAATTTTTTTATCATTTATAAAAAAAAATTGTCCACATTAAAATTAGCTTTACATGTTAATTGCTTCTCTATTTACAAAACCTTTGCCTTACAAAACTGCACATTAGGTACAAATACATTTTGTTAAGAGAGGCAACACTTGTACCAAAAATGACAACTTTAAATTCCAGATAACATTTGAAATTGAACCATACAGAGAAATACAGGGGTAACACTACTTACTAATGTCTCTATCAACGAAAAGGTATGAGTTGTGAAGCTCGTCTTTGAGAAAATATTGTCTCGTTACAAAATCGCTTCACAATACGACAGGCCAAATTTGGTAGGGACAAGATTAAGCTAGTCTTTTTCTTACCGCTACCATGTAGGGAGATGAGTTTTGTGTGAAACATGATAGTCCAGGGGTTTAAAAAAACTGTTGTTTAATCTTCACGCACGTCAATAAAAAAAAAGACACTTGTCGGTTACAGGGATAACGCTTCCAAACCACCAGACCAGCTAGAAGTTACTTTCCTACTCAGCCTCCAACAACGCACAAATGATTTTACATCAAAGTTCTTTTAAGTTCACTAGTTTTAAATTACATTTATTTAAAACTGTTTCTGTTACGCATAGCTACTTTTACCGGAAAGGTAAATTTACTGATTTTTTTTTTCCCCCACACAGTACTGCTTTTAATACATTTTCAAAAATTGTTATGTAACATGGTCTTTATTACTGTTATTACCAATATTTTATTATTTAAAAAAAAATGGTCCAAATTTAGGGGGACTTTACATGTCAATTTACAGTGTAAGTACAATTCTCTGCTTACAAAACTTTTGCCTTACAAAATGGCACTTGGTACAAATTAATTTTGTGAACAGAAGCACCACTTGTACCACACTTGTACCTAAAAACTTTAAATTCCAGATAACGTTTGAAGTTAAACCATTATCTGGATTTGGATGAAAGAACCTGATAAACGCATTAATGTGATGTAAGTCTACCTGCGAAGGCAGATCACAGCAGCTGTCTTCTGAAGCCCACGTCGTGTTGCAGACAATCTCAAAAGACTGCAGCTGAAACTGGAGATAAACGTGTTGGTCATCAAAAGCAGCAAATACAGTATGTGTCAAAATGTTCCTTGTATGAGATTTACAGCGAAGTGAAAATAACTCACCGCTGCAGAGCCGCTGTGAGGGCCACGAGTCCGCACCAGTTTGCCCAGCATCTCAAAGCCATCGGTGGGCAAAGACCCCAAAGGCCGGGCAGGTCGCTCGCCAACCCGCTGACAGTCTACAGACAGGGACACGCTCACCTGACTGACTGACAAATGAATCTGCAAAGCAAGGTGGATGAAGTGAAGAGAAGAACACAAAGCATTTAACAGAAAGGCAGCCATGACAGCCAAGCGAAGGTCAATTCAGGCACCTTGTGAAAGCTTCCGTAGAAGACTGTGTGAACTTGTGGTTGGTCAAAAGTCAGTTCCTGGATCTCTCCTCTGTAGTCCAGACTGAAATACAAGATGATCTTCTTCTCAGCTGAAGGGATAAAAACATAGAACCTTCACGATGAGGATATAACCATTCATGAATCAGCCTTGAGACACTCACGGTCCAGTATCACCCCCATCTTAGGCTGGAAGTCATTGTCCGTCAGCTGCCAGAGGGCGAAGGGCTCTTTTGGAGAATCCTGCAGCAGTCTGAAGGAGATGCTGATGGTGTGTTCCGGAGCAAATCCCTCTGGGTGAATGAAGCTGCGATCAATGGATACGAGTTCAGTGCATTAGATTCATGGAACCCAACTAATTTACATATGCATATACAATGAGGAATTTTCTACTATTTTTTTCACTAAAGCAACTTTGGAACTCATGTGGTTTCGGAAATATAATCCTTAGAATTGGTTTGTGTGACTAACAGACGCTGCTACCATGCCCTAAATCACAAGAGTTCAAAGTGATTTGAGCTTATTCTTGGACAACCTTGTATTTTAGAACTACTTTATTTATGCAAATATAAGAACCCACTCCTAATTTTTTTACTCTTAACATTTCTGGCTACTATTTTCCCTTTAAAATACTTATTTTTCTTTTTTATTGATTGTGACTCGTTCAATCGCTTCAATGTTGTTTTACTTGAATTATAGATTTAAAAAAATCTATTCTGGTGATCAGAACTTCACCTCACAGAAACCTCAGCGGATCACCCATGAGCACTCCAGGCAGCAATAGCAGCCATTTTCATCCAATGGTCGTTATTAAACGCTTCACAATGATCATTTTTGCAAAGTATTGCTTTTTTCCTGTGCAGCAGACCGAGCGTTTTGATGTGTTTGTTCCTGCGCTTTCGACTGTTCTCTTTCTGCCCCGACACTTTCACCTGCTTATGTACTTCGTTTCTAGCAGCTAGCCCTGAGACTGCTAATTGGTTTGTTCGTCTTTGTCTGTTCCAATATTAATTATTGCATTTAGTATTCGTGTCCAGTGATGTGAACCAGAAAATATTCCAGTACATTTTGGAGACATTCTGTTTCTAATACAATAAGGAACAGAAAATGGCTAGATAGAGTCAAAAGCACACTGGAAAACTGATCCGTTACATACTCAAGGACAAATCAGTTGTGGTTTCTGCCGATATGGAATTCGAAACCAGCTACCAATTGATCACAAGTCCAGCTCTGCAACCATTGGGCCACAACTTCCCAGAATATAATTGCTAATCGATCATTCTTACCCTGTGCTTTGGGTGAGCTGTACGTCTCTGTAGAGGGTGTAGGTGGGCAATGTGCTGAAGATGAAGGGTTCCGCTGCTACACCTTCGATGGTGGAGTGAGCTCTCCGAGTCAGACCAAACGCTTCCATCATATCAAACCCTGGAGAACAAGTGTGTGGATGACCTGTGTTTGCTCTCACAATAATACCGTTCTGTAGGGCTGTTTACCTTTAACAACATGACTTCTGACCGTCATTTCTGGACATACTGGGGAAAAAAAGAATAAAGAATATTAATTTTCTGAATGCACATGTAGCAAGTTATATAATATGTACATTACCTACCATGCTACATGTGTGGAGCAACAAATATTGTAATATTGTTCAAATAACAGCATTGTGAAAACATAAACTAAACCAATTCTCACCTTCCCTTTGTATGGGATGGAGTCGAGGAGGAACCTGAATTCTGACTGGAGCAGTTGCTTAACAAAGAGAATTTAATGTTAGTGTTAGTAAAATTGTATGCCATCAAATATTGTAAATTGTAAATCACACTTTGACCCATAAATCATAAAAAATACATCCATCAGTTCATCTTGTATCTATCTGCCAAACAAGATTCTGACCTGTGGGATGTAGAATAGTAACAGCGGCGCCCTCTACTGATCCCAGACGAGAATACACGCTGATGCGGTAAACCGTTTCAGATTCCAGCTCGGAAAAACAGTGGCTGCTACTAGACGCATCTACTTCCTCTTCTTTAGTCTGTTTATCTGAGAACAAACATCGGTATGTGTAAGACGAGAACCAAAATAAAACAAAGCCAGTGTTATTCAGTACCTCTGAGAGCCTGGATGAGAATGCGGTACCCACTGACAGCTGGTACCGGCCTCCAGGACACACAGATGCTGGAGTGATCGGACCGCACCACACTCACACTGCTCACTCTGAGGCTGGCTGGAGCAGAAGAGGAGCACAATCACGTAGGCGTGTGACATGAAAAGGTTGATTTTGTGCGAGACTTACTAGTTTTCCCTTGAGCGGAGGCACTTCCGCCTTCTCGATTGCGGTATTCTGCAGTGACCAACACGCTGTAGCGAGTGTCGGGCTGGAGATTCTGCAGCAGGAAACGCCTGTCATTTCCCGGTAGTGATACCTGGTGCAAACAAACATAAACCGACAATCATAAGCTTCATTGACACCGTCAATGGGCAAAAATACACAATTTTTAATCCTGCCTTTCATATGTAATTTTCATAGTGAATTTTCACTCATTGCAAGTGTTATTTTCTCAAATTTTTTGCTGGTCTTGATGAGATTCTCCAATTCTAGGGATTGATAATCTAGCAAATATCAAAGTGACATGCTGAAAAAGTTGAAAGCTTCATTACATGCGTGTATTGAAAGCTTGACATAATGTCAAAAAGTCACAAGCATGGGGGTGTAAAAAGTACCTGAAATTCATAGTAAAAGTATGAATACCTTACTGTAAAAATGACTCCATTACAATTCACATATTCCGAGAAGTAAAAGTCGTAAATTAACCAATTTTAAAATAACTTAGACTAAAAAATGTGGCAAAAAACACCAAGAAATGAGAAGAACAAGCATTTATGAGATAAATGTGTTTATGAGATTTTATTTCTTAAAATAGGAATTAAATTTACTCAAATGTGCAAAGTATAACCACTGATTCACGTGATTTTGCTGATAAATAGCATCATCCAGTACCTTCAGCATCCTGCAGATGGCGACATCTCCTTGTCCACCCAAAAAATTCACCACGGTATAAAACAATGCCAACTTGTTGCGCACAATCACAACGTGACGATTTTACGCTAAACGCTTTTATTTTTGATACTCAGTACATGTGAAATAGCAAAGTCAATTTACTCGTACTAAAGTACCTTACACTACGGCACAAGCCACAAACTAAGCAAAACCATTAACTGCATTGAAACCTCCAGGTGGAGATAGACAAGAGATTCCACTTTAGCGCGGCACTGACCGTGTTTTCCCTCATGTCTCCGCTGAGTGGAGTGTACGACACGCGGTACTGCTGCACGTGGGCATTCGGCGGAACCCAGGTGACCAGCAAACTGACCGCAGTCTCCTCCGAGATGGATAAACTGCCTGGACCTCCTCCTGACACTGAAGCAACAGACCTTCAGCGCTGATCTGTGTGTTCTGTCATGAGTCTCTGTGAGTTGGTACTCACGCGTGCTGTATCTGATGGCCACGGCGTCGCTCTGAGCTCCATCAGCATACAGCGCAGACAGGGAAATCTGATATTCTTTGTCTTCTTCCACATTTTCCAAGATGGCTCCCTCGCTTGTCCCATCTAATTTGAGCTGGAACAAAGCCAGTTTAGTTTTTGCCATTAATAAATGATTAATCTATCAGAAGGCTAGTTAGACAGAACAAAACATACAATAATTAAGACGTAATATAAAAATCAGACAGCAAAGCAATAAGAAAAACGGGCAGCAAAATACAAAGAAAAAAGACAGAACAATTCACAGGCATCATACTGTATAAACAGAGAGAACGATAAATAAAAAGAAAACAAATAAACGGAACAATACACAGGCATCGAATACTGTATAAACAGACAGAGAGACAAATAACAAGAAAAACTAAACGTAACAATACACAGGCATCATATACAGTGGTACCTCACCTTAAAGCACCAACTTTAAGAAATTTTCGCTTTACGAAACTGCTGTTGGCACAAATCAATTTTGTAAGGTCAGGTACCACTGTACTCTATAAACCGACAGACAGACTGGCAGGAAAAAAGACAGAGTGGAAGATAGACACTAGTGGAAGATAGACAGATCATGCAGACAGACAGAATTAGAAGGACATAGCAAGATAAAAATAGACCGAACGCAAATAAAGAAATAAACAGATGGATGATAAAGGCAGAAAAGACTGATAGACAGGTCTTTAACTCCAAATATATTTTAAGCAACTAAAGCTACTAACACAAACATGAAGTCAGCGCTAACCTGGCTGAGCTCCCCTCCACCAAGCGAGATCCATTTGATAAGATAAGACACCACGTCATCTGCCGCAGCCTCCCACCTCACGGTTATGTCACTACCTGAAAAGTTAGTGACCCTCAGGTCTGTGGGGGCCGGGACCCTCACTGAGACACAAAAACATTTCGTCCCAAAAACGCAATTTCTGGCACAAGCATCACAGGAGACGTACGGGTGGAGACGTTCGCTGTGACGGGAGCAGACAGGCCTTTGTCATAGAGAGACTGGATGGAGACCAAATACTTGGAAAGTGACGACAGGTTCTGCAGCAGCACCGTGCTCACACCCTTCACTTCCACCTGAGGTACAAAATAAAAGTCAATGAGACAAACGAGCCAAATAAAGCTGTGGAAGGCTTCTCACTTGCTTGACATCACTGCCATGGTTGGTGCTATAGATGATTCTGTGCGCAGGAACGTCCACGGCGCCAGGGATCCACGTGACCCTCAGTGCGCTGTGACTGACGGTGGGAAACTGCAAACTGAGAGGAAGCGGCAACGGGACTGAAAAAGCCAGAACCACATGTTTTATTATCCCTACTTTTACTTTGTAAATTAGGGATGTGAAATGGGGGCAAGAAAATTATTTTCACTTTTTACAAAAAGTGATTTTATCTGCAAGTGTTTTGTGAAAATTGCAATTGTGATTTTATTTGCAGACACTTAATTTTATTTGCAAGTCTGCAATAATTGTAATGTTCCTTGGGATCAATGTAAAAATTATGAATTGAAAGATTAACAATTAACAAATTAAAAGGTAATTGCCACTTAATGCAAATTCAATGTATTTATTTACTAGTTTTTGTATGTTTAAGTATATTTGCAATATAAATACATATCCCGTGACTAAATACTGCTGTATACAAATATTTACATGTGGTCCCGATGGCTGTGACTGGATCACTGGGGTCCTCATCATACAGAGCATAAAGTGTGACGGAATAATCTGTGGATGGCAGCAGATCTACCAGTTTCACGTCTGTCTGAGCAGGTCCAAACTTCACCTGGCATTGAAAAGCAGGTAGATAATAACTTACGATCATGAATAGCAAAGTGACCAGAACAAAACCCACCTCTTTGGCATCATCAGGCTCTCCATCAGTAAGGGCCGAGTACAAGGCCATGTACTGTGTGGCCCCGAGGGCCGGTTTCCAGCGCACCCTGAGACTGCTGGGAGAAGATGCCGTGACCTCTAAAGCCTCAGGGGTCGCCAGAGGAACTTCAGAGGGTAAAGAGTTGTTAAGACCTGCTACACTCAACTCACACCTCAACATTTTGTGAAAGTCAGAGCCGTTATCTTGAGCATTACAATAGACTGAGGTCAGTCCGTCCTTGAGTTGAAATACATCCGAGAACATCGGCGCTGACACTCACATGTGGTGAAGGTTCCTCTGAGGCCAGAGCCCACATTGTTCTCATAGACAGGGAAGATGGACAGCTGGTACTGGGTCTGCGAGGACAGTCCAGTCAGCAAAACTGTCGAGTCTGTTCCATTCACCACCACCTGACAATTTGACACATCAATATGTTAGTGTTGGAAAACAAATCGAAGAACACAACTTGCAGTGTTTATAAATACAGTAAAAGTTCTATAGGTGGCGCCAGCACACAACCCAAACAATTGTAAAATTTGTTAAAAACTACAATTTTCATATTTCCTTTTACTATTTTATCAATTCAAATGTCTCAAAAGTTAGTCTCCCTTACATACACACAAATATTTCAGTAGTTTGCTGCATCTGTACTATTTAACATATGAACAGACACTATTGCTTAAGACAGCCCACTGCTCCAGGTTTGTGTGTGTGCTCACTTCACTGTGTGTAACTTCACTAGATGGTTGAATGCAGAGGACTCACTTTACTTTAGTTACTAACATAACATATAAGTTCTTAAAATTTTTAACAAATGATTGTTATCCTGTATAACATTTAACTATTAAAACATTTTATGATGTAAGTGATTGAGCATTATATTATATTGAGCATTTTGTCTCTGTGACAAAACTGGAGATTTATCATTTATTAAACATTAATGGCTGACAGAGACTTTCCAGATGCAGGATGACAGCTCAGAATTGTCTCACCTCCTTTAGATTCTGTCCTTCAGCAGTGTGGTAAACCACTCGGTACTGCTGGGGTCTTTTCCCTGGGCTGGACCACCGCAGACGCACCTCTCTCGAACCCAGTCCCTCATACTGCAGATCAGACGGGCTGGGAAAGGATAGAACCGGGTCTGGAGTGGGTTGTTCCATTCCTTCTCCAAAAAAAAAAAAAA
>CM051495.1:13939971-13992812 GCA_028031935.1 Paedocypris micromegethes
AAAAAAAAAAAAAAAAGATCCATATATTTAACAGAACATACGATTTTAAAATCAGTGCCAGGTGATGAACATACTTTTTGCTTTAATACGGTCTTCAATCTTGCCACAGAGGATACGTGCCAGTCTTCCAACCAGTTTACTGAGCAGAGGAAAATCATTCACATTATAGACGTTCAGCTCCAGAGGTTCAGATGCCATTTGCTTCAACTCTGCCTCATCTGCATTTTTAACACCTGAAAGATGGAATAATTAAGCAGATATTAACATTTTTTTCATCTAAACTATTGTCAATGACGGTTTTATTTGATGATGCGCAAAGCATCTCACCTATGGCAATAATTTCCACACCGGTGTTCTTCAGCCTGGTGGCGGCAGAGATGGCATCATCTTGAGATTTGCCATCAGTAAGCAGCAGCAGAAACTGTGGCGTGTTGGGGCGAGCTCCAGCTTCTTCTTTTAAATTATTCTCAAGTACGTGGATCAGAGCCTGTCCTGAAAAGAGAAAGACAAAGAACTAGTCATGTTATTCCCAGACAAAAATCTAAGACTAGCTCAATTATTAATTTCCATGTATTAAAACCAGGGTTCCTACAGTTTTTGAAAAATTCAAGCAAATTCATGGTCCAGTTTCAAGATTTTTCAGCACAATACAGTTGTTGTAAAGTACAGATATATTTAAAGGTCTGCCTAAATACAACCAAAATGTAACTTTACCATTTTAATCATGTAGCATGTAGTTATTATAAAGTGCTTCCCTATTTTAATTTCTCAATCTTTTCCTTTTTTCTCAATCTTCATCCACTTCTATTCATCATTTTCCTCATATAATTTTCTCTCTCTGTAAATCAGTCTCAGTCTCTCTCTCTCTCTCTCTCTCTCTCTCTCTCTCTCTCTCTCTCTCTCTCTCTTCTCTCTCTCTCTCTCTCTCTCTCTCTCTCTCTCTCTCTCTCTCTCTCTCTCTCTCTCTCTCTCTCTCTCTCTCTCTCTCTCTCTCTCTCTCGAATGAAAAAGAGCACCTGTAAAGGTGTTTCCCCCCTTGTATCTGAAGTTCCTGATTGCCTCCAGAAGCGGCTCCTTAGAAGTGAAGTTGTTCAAGTTCCACTCTGTTCGTGGATCTCCACTGTACTGAGAAGAGCTGGACAGACACAAAAAAACATTTTAACGTTAACTGATTAATGTCTAGTGTTTTTGGAACATTAAACTAAACGCTTTTTAATTACTTTTAACTTTCACACAAAACACACACACACACACACACACACACACACACACACACACACACACATAGACAATTATATATTTATTTGTATTATTTTTTTAAATGATAGCACCAGCTCTCACCCATCTGCACTCCTTTTGGCCCAATTTCAAAGGGAACGATCAGGCCTTCAAGAAATTCCCGAACTTTCCGGAAGTTTGTGCGGCCGATGCTCCAGGACCCGTCCACCAGCAGGACCAGATCTGCCTGGACAGTGGCAATGCATTCGAACGGCTTCCGTGTGGAAACGGCTACAAAACGTTGTTTGACCAAAAGACAAGAAAACCTCTTCATTAATACATACTGTTCCTATATACCGTATTTACACGCCTACAAGTCTAAGTATATTTAAGTATTAAATACATTAAGTTATTAATATTAATAATATATTAAGTGTATTTCCTTAAGATTTCGGGGTCAAAGTGGGGGGCTCGACTTGTAAGCAAGGTCTACAGACATAGAAAATATTTTACTCAAAACCATGCAAAGATATTTCACCCTTGCTCGTAAAAAAAAAACAACAGAAACACGGCTGCATTGCAATTGTAATGCAAATTACATTAACATTTTATTATATCAATTGAATGCATCTATTTCAAAGAACGAGTGTTTACTGGTTAAACCAGAAAATCTATTGTTATAATCAGGTCACAGAAGATGATTCAATGTATCGATACAATGCATAGTAAAGCTTTGCCAACTGTATAAATATAATATGACATCATTGTTTGATTTGATACACAAAACTACAATTTTTCTTTTAATGCAATTTTGATGATGTTTTGCTACAAGGGCCTTTGAAGAATTTTGCGAGCCTGTCTTTACTCAACAGTTCGATTCTGCATTCCTACCGATGTTCTTTTTCCTGACAACAGAAAGGAGGAAACGCACTATTAGCCCTCAGGGCACGTAAGAGTCTGTGATAACAACCTTTCACACTAGTTTGTCCCTAATTCTGTTATTAGCTTCAAAAAACAGACACAGGAAATATCCGCATGGCTCATTACCACTGTTAAGCATCGACCCCTTATACGTCCCCTATAATTCATCTCTTTCTTCACAAAAATAACAGCTGTGTTGTCATCTCAGCCTGACTTTTATTTATAGATTGTCTTTAATGCTGATAGTCCGGGTCAAATTGGGGACAAAGTCAACATTTAAAATCATCATTTATTTATGTCACATCATTCGTTTACGTTCAAAAATTCTTCCATTTCTGGGTCACAGGGATCTGGAGCCAATCGCAGCATCAATGGGTCTTGATGGGATTGGTGGCAGACCATTCACAAGGGCTCACACAGACATTAACTAATTTTGAACTATAAGAGGAATTCCGCAACCTCCGCAAAGAAAAGTAAGACAGAAAACTCCACAATGTTTGGGCCTCAAACCTGCCTCCTTTAGGCAAACATATTAATATGCTTTATATTTAAAATAGTGCTGTCAAACCATTAATTTTTTTTAAACTAGTAAATCGCACTTCCCTGACCAAATTAATCGCAATTAATAAGTGTTATCCATCGTTTAAAAGTTTGAAGTACATATTTTTTTAGGTTACACTCTTAAAAAAAACAGGACGTTGTGTTTTTTGTAAAAATAATAATAATAATAAAACTAAAACGTGAAGCGTGTTTTGTCTTCTCTTTGTCAGCTGAAAACGAACTGTAACATAATAAATACTTTTATACTTTTTTTTATCTAATCTGTAATCTGTATGAAAGCTTCAGCTTTTTGAGTTTAGCAAGTTATTTGCAGTTGAAAAGGAACTGCGCTGCTCTCTTGGTTCTATTCATTGCACGTTGCCAAACCGAAGGTAAAAAGCACTTAAAATGTAACATGCGCTTTAATGCATTAACTTTGACAGCACTAATTAAAAAATACTGTAGTAAAGACGCCGCTTGACTGTGCTGTTACCAGTCACGGGTTGAGTTGATGTCGGCCTTCTCGGCATCTCGTCCTGTGATGGGTTTCTACTGCTTTCATCTTGTCCGTTTCTATCCTCGCTTTTGGGCTGGCTTTTGTCTTTCTTCTTTTTCTTTTCTTTTTGGCTTTTATCAAGGTCCGGTTCAATCTCAGTGACAGCAGGAGGCTCTAAGAAAGAGAAGATCAATATGACAGAAGGGCAAGACATCGTATAAGAGCATCGCATTTTGATCACTGTTTATATGGTCAACTAAGGTTTAAAACGCTTTTCTAAACAGATTTTACTGACTCTGAAGCATTTTCAGACAGTCAAAGGAGACTTCTCATGCCATTACCGCAGCACTGATGACAGGGGCTTGCTAGTAAAGAGACTCTTATTAACAGGTTAGTAAAGGAGCTGGAGCCAGTCCAACCACCTGTCATTCAGGTCAAAATCTTTAATAACAGAGCGACTTTGGGACAGAAGGTCAGACAGTGTGAGACTCTGATTTGGTGCAGTGAGAACTGAACACATTCTCTGAAGTTGCATTAAAGTACATTTTAAAAGGTTTGTATCTTACTTTTACTATAATCTGCATCAATAACACGCACAACATTCATTGATTTTGATTTAATTCTGATTATTGATTTTGGTCATTGATTTAAGTTTAAGCATGGATATGAAAATTGTAATAAAAATATTAAATACAGATAGGTACAGTTGCAAAATCAGATGCAAAAATCGTAAAAAAAAGCTGCATGTACCAATGTTGGGGTTTGGGCCTTAGCTGTGGACTTAAGTTCATGAGGTGACTGTAAAGTTTTCTGTTCGGAAAGATAGAATGTTTTACTTATTCTAATTACTTGCCTTTAAATGTTACATTTGTGTGTGATGTAGCTGAAAAAAAAAGTGTTACAAAACGCAATTAAAAAAACAAATGTGGGTGCTTGTGGAGTCTAAATGCGTTTACATACAATATGGACACCCAGTCCTAACATTAAACAGTATATAATTTCCTCTCACTCACAACGTTCTGTTCCATGCTTTTACATATTTTAGCCCAATGATGTCACTTCAGCTATCACACAATTTTAAGATTGCCGCAACTACATACTCAAGCAACTGTATATTGTGTACATGAACAAAGGACATTTTCTCACTGAGGGTTACATAACCAATGCACCCCTAAGAAAGAGATGCTAGTTTCCTTAGACTGGTTTATTTGGAATAGAATCTTCTTTTAATCATTTACTACTTTTATGCAAGAGATCTGAGTAAAAAATGTATTTAAAAAAATAGTAATTTAAATATTTATACTGTGAAAACTATTACTAATTCTTTTTAAAATCTAACACTGATTGTAGATAAATTATAATAAAGGGTAAAGGCAGAAAGGCGGGAATCCCACCTGTAGTTGTGGGGTCTCGGTAGAGTACAGTGGGTAAAGCTCCTAAAGCTTCAGTCACGTCATCGACTTCCCCAGAACCGAAGCCAATGGTTAGAGTTTTCTTCTTTTGCTCTCGGTTCCCACTGCGGATTAACTCTTCTTCTCGCAGCCCATCAACTGAGAGGCAGAGATAACACAACGGGGAAGAATCATATTTCATGACAGTCAAAAAATGACAGAGTTGCATTAAAAAGTACTATAATATAATATTATATACTATAATACTATTAGAATTTATAAAAATACACACACATACAATTGATATAATGACATTTTGGACACAAATGGCCATCACAGGGATTTAGAAATTGGGACTTTCTGAGTGAGAGTCATATTACCAAGATGCACATCACAACGTCTTTTTGGTTAAGACTTAAGGCTTAAGACTGAACTAGTCTGTACTGTATGTATTAATATACATTAAATTCTGCCCGGAAAAGTCTTGCCTCTCCTCAAGTTTCCCTCAATCTCTTCTCAAACAGCTGCTGGAAGGTTTTTAGCAGCTGCTACAGTGACTTGGAAATTTGCAAGTTGTTCCTCCTTCTAAAATTCCAGTTATGCTGTGTGTTTAAAGAGTGTGTAAGAAGAGGATTTATGGCTTAAAAAAAGGCATGTTGAGAGCGGATTCCATCTTTCGCAGACAGTTATTTTTATTAGTATGCTTTGTAGGGTTACTACAGCAATAAATGCTAGTATGCTGTAAATAGAAATGATGCAAAAGATGCAACAGTACACACAGAATTTTTATAGTGTTAATAATAGGTTCCACCTCCTGTTCTCATTGGTTAAGACTGGGATCAAAATAGAATATAATCCTCCTCCTGTGAACCATGTGTCGTTATTGCCACCATACGGGACTAACAAACACGTGTGGACTACAAAAGAAGTCTGGAGAGCCAGAAGAAACCCAAGTAGATACATAGAACTGGAAACCTCTAAACTCCAGCTTCAAACAAAAACGTGAAAAACTGTAACTTCAACCACCCGGTAAGGAACACATATGTGTGGAGAAACTTCCTAAAAGGTTCTTGAGCCTATTTTTAAGGAACAATGAGAAAACATTTCATAGACCAGCAAGCGTGGCCCTCTAGCCAAACCATACACAGATCTGTCCAGACCTGCTCAGCTCGACACAGTAACCCACTCCCTCCAACCACACACAACACACACAGTGTCACTGCAAGCATAGCTCACATCGTCTGACAATGAGCTCATGGAAATAAAGACTTTTCTCACTAAAGTCTTTGATTCTTGTTTTAACCTGAAATTTTCAATAAAATGGGAGACAACAACGTTCGACACGCTAGCAATAAAGTCGAACATCAGACAATGTGGTGTGTTGGGAGTTTTGATTTACAGATGTGCGGTTTTGTTTTAGACTCTCAGCTACTTAGTTAGAAGATCAACTTAAGAAAAGAGATAAGTCAACCTTAAGCTAACTTCATCTTCAGTGTGTTTTAGTTGTAGCTGGAAACTGTCAACCAATGATTCTCTACACGCTTAAATCCACACAGCAAATCCTGATGGTTTGAGCCGGTGAACCTACTAGTAAAGCGTCTCTTTGCGATGAGTTTCTCTTGGGTTCCGTCGAGAGCCAGGACTTGGAGGTTGTATTCTTGTCGGGGGTCCAGTCCAGCCACCGTAGCTCGGGCTCGTGTGGTGGTCAGCATCAGCTCAGGCTGAGGAACCTCTGGATCACGCAAAAAAGCACTTCAGACTTAAAGCAGGTATTTCATATATTTCATGAAATACGTAAAAATTATTTTAATATTTATTAAATATTAAATATTATGCACTCATATGATCTTATGCACAATTCACATATTTTGTATCTTATGCACAATTCTGCATTTATCAAACTATTTTGTTTTTATTTTTTTTGTACACGTTTTAGTTTCTAAAATGCATAAACTTTAGCTTGAATGTAGAAATCTTGAAAAATGATGAAAAATGTATTGTCAATATATATATATATATATATATATATATATATATATATATATATATATATATATAGTGAAACCAAAAAGAGCTACTATATAAAATTATATTCTAGTATTTTATTTAGATAAAACATCATATTTGTTTATATAGTAAATAGTTTATTTGTAAATTAAAAACGATGTTGTTTTAAATAATTGGAATTTTTGAAGGTAATGTTAATATAGAATATATAGATATACATTTTTGGAAACAACGAGAGCTACTGTATAAAATTATTTTCTAGTATTTTATTGAGATTGAACATTATTTATGTATATATATATATATATACACACATTTTTATAATTATAATATTATCAAATATATTAACTTATTTATGTTTATATAACGAGAATTATACAGTATATATTTCATAATTAGAGATGCCAAGATGGCACAATGTAATAGTTTATAAAATAATGTGTTAAGCACTTTTGTTTTTCTCTGTGAAGTGTCTCGAGGTTGCCACGACCTGCCTAGACTCACCTAGACGAGAACAAGGGCGGAAGAGTAGATAAGACTGACTAAGATGAAGGGGAAAGAAGAGGTGAGAAGGTGGGAAAGAGACATTGAGGGGAAAAAAAGTTTGGAGCTAAATCAAGTCAGACACACAAATAAGAGTGGCGAGAAAACAGCAAGATGTCAGACAAGAAGCGATAAGATCAAAGGTTATGACTGACAGAGGCCTATCCTCATTCCATCATACATTCTCTCTTCCTCACCTGTTCAGAAGACTGAAATACAGTAAGATGAAAAAAACAGAAGAAAATACAGAACTATTGAATAAACAAATTCAATTCAAAAAGAAAAAAAAAAAAACAATACTTTGAGTATGAAAATACAAAAGCACTGGAAGAAAAAAAGAGGAAGACAAAAAAGAACAAAAAACAATACAGAAGAACAGATACTGAAAGAACACAAAAACACATAAATAACAAACAAAAGATTAAGAAAGAATACTGAAGAAACAAAAGGTGTATACCATATATTTTCCAATAGTAGCCACTGGGCTTTTATAAAAAAAAGATCCGGTGTTTAAAAAAGGCCTGCGGTTAATGGAAATCAGCTCTTATTTCTTCTCAGACGCAATGGTCACAGAGATCAAGTTCAAATTTTTACTTGTTACATACATATTACATGCAGGGACATGTTTTTCAATTATTTCAAAAAAATTATTCAACGCTTATCAATAACTTGTTCCGGATCAGTCTGCTCCAGCAATGCTATTGCAGCAAACGTTTCTTTTCCTTTTGATTCATTATCAATCTTATCAAAAGCCATGAAAAACCTGGTGGGGGGCTGCTTAGATACAAGTAAAAACAGTATTTTAAACAATGAGTTCTGAAAGTATAGTAATCTAAAACATGTAATTGTAACTATGCTTAAATATCTAAGGAAAAAAAAGAGAAAAATGAAATTGTTTGCAATTTTGCTGGAATTTGTCATTTTAGAACAGAACAGCTGTTTTGTGGCAGCACAGAAAAAAAACGTTTTCCGAGTTGACTCTGAGTCAACATCTGGAGCGTCCTTACCTGTGAGGGGCCGCACACGGACCTTGTAGCCTTGCACAGGCCCTTCTGCTTCCTTCCATTTCACCTGCAGTCGATCTTCAGACAAAACCGTCAGCTTCAGGCGACCTGAAAATCAACACAACTTCCACATGAGCTCAAGCACCACACAACCTGTGATTAGAGTGGCATTTACCATTTTAGAGAATTCAAGGCCAAGGGACATTTTAAGCAGAAATAGCTCTCCTCCAAGAGATCACAGACTTCTTCTACAGAGTTCTCAATGGCCTTCAACCTCTCTGCTTCCTAAGTGAATGTTTCTAATATATGAACAGAACGTGTTTTTATCCTTTTTCTGACGTCTTACTCAACTCTGCTCTTGTCTTCAGCATATCTGCATAATTTCCACAAGCCAACTTGTCACAAACCCCTCTTTCAAGTTCTCCGTTGTCTTTCCCTCTGGCCAGCTGTCCTGAGCACTGAAAGCCGCCCTCTCATGCCCTGCAGGGTAACAGGGGCCCGGGGACCACAGGAAATCTGCTTTTCAGCAGGTCAAAGGTCAGCAGAGAGGCGCTACAGTGAGGAAGACTCCGACAAACAAAGGTCTTTGTTGCCTGTACTGTACAGTTGAGAAGCTTCGAGTTGCACTTCAAGATCTCAGAAACGAGAGATGTCAGGCCAAAAATTACAACACATAGTCAACTGCATGTTTAAAAACGATCGCTTCTTTCACAAAGTTGTCATTTTTTCCCCACTTTTTATAGCAAGAGGGGAGGAAGAATCCATGCACTGGCAGCAGATCAGAAGGTTTCCAGCAGTCACGGGACAACCACCAACCCAGAAATCAACAATTGTGCAGGCAGGAGCAGGGTGAGGAACACGCACAGCATGCATCCTCCAGGGAAGAGCGAGATAACAAGAGGCCACGGGAAGACACATAAATTATTCCCTGCACTTTTAAAGCGAATTGCATTGCCAAATGTGGCAACATCCACAGTTGTCTGAAGATTCCACAATGTTGCACAATGGCTCCAGGCTGTCCATTTGCATTCTAAAGACTATTCTTTTCTGCCGTGGTGCCAACTAAGAATTTCTTTCCCTCTGGCAAAATTCAAAGATCATTTAAAATGTTTAATAAAGTTTACATATACAGAGAATTGTTAACATACGAATACATATTCAAATCATATTGTCATATTTATAAGGATTTAATTAAGCTGACAATTTGACAATGCCAGAAAGAGACCGACTTTAAAGCATGTAACGATAGAATCCACCCCTACAACAATGTGGCAAACAATTCTCGTTACTTTTACAAAAAAGTCAAAAAAGTGACCTAAAAAGTCACCTTGGGAACGCACACCACCGACCAGGGTTAGGAGGACCATCGTTAGGATGATAACCATTTGGTCCGGATGAGACAAGTGCATCATTCTGCTAAAGTTGCCAAAGTT
The DNA here is from genome assembly GCA_028031935.1 of Paedocypris micromegethes. Taxonomy (NCBI): domain Eukaryota; kingdom Metazoa; phylum Chordata; class Actinopteri; order Cypriniformes; genus Paedocypris; species Paedocypris micromegethes. The sequence goes on from CM051495.1 coordinate 13,949,525, forward strand.
TTCCCTGCGGAACACACATCAAAAGGGAGAGATTAGTCTGAAACTCATGACAAGTGAAGTGGAGAGGAATAAAGCATTAGATGATGACACCGAAAGTGTTGACAGCTTTATGAGATATAATATTGACCTCAGAACAACGCAAAGGTGTGAAAGAAAAATAGTTAGATGTGGAATTTTAAAGTCAGGCCAACACTGGTCATTACAAGCCACTGAAGATAATTACAAGCAATGGGAGGGAAAGCCAAACACCTGCTAAAGGTGGTGAAATGCACAGCTAGACATAAAAAAAACCACCATTACAACACTTTAAAAAAGGATCATTTACGTCCAAAAAAATAACTTAAATCATTATGTTATGCTACACATAATATGACATATTCATGTCACTCATTAATTTTTCTAATGTTTTCACGCATCATGATTTATTCTGTACTTTTCTTTGCAAAATTGATCTGAGAAAAAAAAAATAAAAAATAAACATTAATGGTTGAATCTGCTTGTAATACCCCGCAAGTTACAGTACTATAACTTTAACTTACATACAATAACTTTGTAACGAGACATGACGTCACTTTATTGCACTGCGTGGACGCACGTTAATGCAAATTTAAATGCATTTAGGCAAAAATTGATAAATACACGCGTAGAGACTGGATGAACCAGGGACAGACACAAAATCAATATTAATTCATGTTATTTTAACCAGTAACTTTCGCGCGCGCTTAATTTGGACCCAGATGAGGGGCTTCATGAAATATAAGTCCTTTACCTGAGGAAGAAGCAAATACCTGGCGCATTCCTCACAGGTAAGAGACGGTCGTCTACACGCGGAGTAAATCCCGGGCACTTTCTTCACATTCTCTCTGGCTTTGGACTTTTGAGATGGTTTTGTTGGGGTTAGGTGTGAAATCCGATACGGTGTCCCAGCCCTCCTCTCACCGAGAAGATAGGCGGGGCAAATATTTAGGGAGGCGTGTCTAAAAAATCTGAAACTTTCAAATCATAATAAAGGAAGCTGAATATCGTATTAATTCATCATAATACACATTTAATGGGCATGTTTTGGCTTGTATGTTTTCATACACAGGACATTAATTTTTGCCCAATAAGTAGATGTGTTTTGAAACACCAGTTCGTGGGTTAAAGTAGATTCACAGGGAAAAAATTGTTTAGTAGATAGATTATTATTAAAATTACAATTCAATGCACGCCGTTCTAGATAAAGGGGTCTGCCTATTGAATACACGTTTATTATTTCAAAATCATTTAAACTGCAGATTTTACTTTGCATCATTTAATTATATGAAAAAAAAATCTTGTGATCCACAAAATCGGCGTTTACAGGAAAGTTGTATTCATTTTGATTAAAGAAGTGGCTGGTTAGAGGCCAGCGTCCACGAGGGGGCCCCAAGAGAACAAGCAATTAGTTGGCTTTTTCATTGTATTCAAACAGTGATAAAGTTAGATCTAACAGATACAGATACAGTGTATAGCAGGGGTGTCAAACTCATTTTCACCGAGGGCCACATCAGCATAATAGCTATCCCCAAAGGACCGGATGTAATATGTAACTAAATGTAATCAAATGTAATGTACAATAAATGTAACTACTCCTTATTGTTAAATAACTCATTATTCATCTCAAACGACTATTGCATTGCATAGAAAAACCATCTTTGCTTGTTGCTCTAACATAAATGTTTTTAGAGCCCAACGTAATAGTTTTAATGCCCGAAACTGCTATCACTCCCTTTATATACAGTATGTATAATATTTAAACGAATATCGTATATCGAAATCAATTAATTGTAGGCAGCACACAATCTGATCATGATGGGACAATCTGGCACTTTATCCAGCAGAGGACGGCAAACCACCAGGATTAACCAGACTGCAATAGCTAAAACTGTTTTATTAAACGGGATGAACGAGACTGTGTTGTATATTTATGCGTTGTTTTTCTCTTTACAATTAGTTTGATTACCCCTCGACATAGCTAGCCTCTCCCTTCAAACACACACAATCCAACATTCAGGTAAACTAAAGCATGTGACTTTCACAGGCTCACCCACCAGTCCAGGCCATACAGACGCCCCACCACCTTCCTTTTTTAAAAGAATAAAGTTCGTTTTTGTTTCCACCTAGCCATACTATTGCTTTTAAACTAATTTATATAATTTAATCTAAAGTTTAATCTTTCATGCACACAGAAAGTTTAAAGCTAACTCTTCTCTAACCCTCACCCCACCCTAAATAAGTGATTTTACCTTTACCTTTATTTAGATTTAGGTTACTCTGTCTGGTTATATATATATATATATATATATATATATATATATATATATATATATATATATATATATATATATAATGCCATCACAAGAACTGCACAAGGCTTTTATTTGGTTTTACACTTTAACTATTAAAAAAACATGACAAAACAGAAAATTGGAATCAATATATTGATTATATTTGTACACCCAACTGTACATGAAAGTTGGAAAAAAAAGTGGTGTTTAAAAAGTAGCAGAAAAGCTACTTTTCTGGAAGAAACTAAAGTTACCTGATAAAGTTGAGCAATAAAACAATTTTTTAAAATATGCTGTTCCCAAATAATTCGTGATCAGTTCAATACCTGAGTTGTGTGACACATAAGTAAGAAAAATGTACATTTAAAACAACCCTGTACTGTAAACGGTTCAAGTTTAGTGTATGTGCTTTCAAAAGTTGACTGGGGTCAGGATAAGTTTCTTCCTCATAGCTACTTCATAGATTGGCATCTGTTTGTTGAACAGGCCCTGGCGGCTGACGTCATTATTCACGTGAAGTAGGATCGTTTGCATGTCTTCTCCTCTGCACAAACAGAAAATCTTTTTAAACTATTAACACAACAGGCTATTTATAAATTAGGTGCTGATAAAGCACCCTTTATTATAATGCTAATGCTTGGTTTAGTGTAAGTTAAATGAACTTACACTGGACAGTATTTTTCAAGATTTCGACAAAGTGACTGAATAAACCAGGAGCCTTCGTCTGGTTTTCTGTACGAATAGTGTCCTTCAGTGGTGGACCTGGCGATAAGAAAATCAGAGTCGGATGGGATTGTCACTTCAAAACCATCGTCATCTGCTTCCGTGTCTGATTCATCGTCCGGACCAGCTGCCTGTATTCTCACACGGAACTGATTTTTGCTTCCACGACAGGCCTGTATGAAGAACAGCTTTGGCTTTCCCACCAGACTGCTGCAGTTCATGCCGCTGAATGGCTCACGGATCTCATCAACAGAAATAACACTGCCATCCGTTCCACAGACTCCTTCCTTCTTGCCATGGGAAAGGACGCAGCACACGAAACAGTCTCCTTTCACGGTCTTGGCCAGCTCATTTAAAGTATCGCCCATTTCAGGAGCGGTCTGATCTCTGAACACCACCACCTCAAACCCAAGCCAGCTGAAAACTTTCCGAAGATAATCTGCGGCAGAATTATAAATAAATCTGTTATTTACACATTTTTCAATTGTGGTGAATTCTTTAATCAACAATGACATTTATATTGTTCATATTACTGTGTGTAATGTGACGAATATAAAACGCACATGTACAATTATATAAATATACATTAGGGTTACAACAATCATGTATTTGATATGCTTTAGAAATATGATTTAGAATCATATTTACAAAAAAATTCAATAATTTGTCTAGAATATTAAAAACAAACACACTTTGGTCCTCATCTGATCCCATTCTTTCCTTCAAGGCTTCAAAATGCACATTGTTGATGATCACGCAGGTTCCACGTGGATTTTGTGTGATGCTGTACTGAATCTGAAAGAGCAAAGGAAGACATTCTGGGAGAGTGAACATTTCACAGAAGCGGTATGGTGTTGATAAATCACAAGTATTGCCTCTGATAAATCTTGCACTGGATAATTCAGATTCTCCTCTGTAAAACAAAATACCATCTAACGTCAAGTAAACAGGTAGAATGAGTAAAATGCCGAGAACATGGACCATGAGATGATAGACCGAACCTTGTCTTGACTCAACCGGTAAGGCTTGGAGCATAGGTTCTTCTTGTAATGCCGATGAGGCAAACATATCATGGCTTTTCAACACTGGAACCACATCCTGTATTTCTTGCTGCTGTAGAAGATCTACAAACTGATGACAGGTTTCTTCTCCACGGCCCATGAGTTTGTCAAGCAGGGCAATAACTTTCCTTTCTCTTTGTTGGACGTCGGAGAGGTTCTGGTAGTCTCGTTGAGTGACAAGTTTAGCCTGGTGGACATGCTGCAAGATGAAGTCCACCTCCACTGATAAAGCCTCCACGAGGAACACTTTGTTTTGGAGGACACGTTGAACAAACTCCTTTTTATTGTCCATCTCCTCTTTCAGGAAATGCTGGTAAAAGACAGCAACATGTCTATTAAACGCATCGCATTTTAAAAACAGAATTTTTTAAACTTTATTACGTGGACGGAGTGTAATAAAATCTGATGTCATACATTATTAACGAGTAACATGAGCAGGGGCAGCTCGCGCGCGACACTAATAGTGTTCGATCTCCAGGTTCGATCAGGTGAGACGCGAATTCCCTCCATTTCTTTACAATTTCTTAATGTTCAATGACGCCAGCAGAAAAAAGCGGCATCACTATGATGTAAAAACTTACCGGTTTCCAGCTTTGCTTTCGATTTCTCCTGAGCTATTCCTTGAAATAGAGTCGTCTGTGGCAGGTTTAGGTCTATCAGAAAAAGATATGTTCAAATTGGAGTGATCATCGTCACTTTTCAGTTTGGTTTTGATAATGCAACGATACGCCGCATTTGGAATTTACAATAAGAATCAGCTGCAAGTCGCACAAGCCACGTCGCTGCTGCAGAGCGCGCGGAACAAGATAAAGGGTTGCCAGATATTCCCTAAAACCCCCTCAAAGACCGTGACAACGCCTGACAGACAAGACAGCGCGAGCACCAAACCCCATTCAAAGCACTGTAGGTGTGACTTTCAAAACAGGACGAATCGCCACAATACTTCTACAGAACTATATATCTCGACCTGTATTCGGTAAATGCGACCTCAGCAGATCGCGGCAGCGTGTGCATTCAGAAACAGCTAGACTGACTGGAACGACAATTGATTTATTTTTTAATATGGAGACATGTTCATTCACATGGTGCGTGCTGAAAGACTGACAAATTGTTTTTCTGTTTTACAGTACACGACTCTTACGCTGCTATGGCTGCGCCACCTGTCGGAAAAATGCTCACATTGCTCTGCCACTGATTTTTATGAAGACAACAACAACAACAACAATAATAATAATAATAGTAACAATAATAATAATAAGTGTGTGTGTGTTCATTAATTTTTTTATTTATTTAATTTTATAAATCTAAATCTTTCCATATAATTCCAAAGCAGCCTTTGAACAGCTATGAATCTGGACAGCATTGGTAAGTTTGGCTGGTTTGGTTTGTGTCAAGAAATATTCCAGATCTGTGGGGATTATATTGAAATTTTGAGAACATTAAGTAATCATAATGTAAATGAATACTGTGACTGTACTTTTATTTTTCATGTATCTCGTCTTGGTTTTACACAGAAAGTCTGAATGAAGTTCGTCCTGCTGTGTATCGTGCTGCTTTAAAGCTTCGATCTTTACAAAAGCTTTGCCAACGTGAGTTTTGTCCACAACGTATTGGAGATGCTATTATTCCAAGAATGCATTGGCATTTGAAAAACGTAAAATTAATAATCTTCTCTGTTAAGCTGTTTAATTCCCAATAATAAGTTAAAAAAAAGTTTGCAGTTATGAATCCTAACGTGTATATTTTAAAACTGATTTTCAGTGCAGTTGGTGTCTCTGCAAGATTTACGCTCAGTTTTTCACAGTTCTGGGAAAGAAGGAACCAGACTTTCGGTAAACCATGTGCAGGAGTCTTTAGAAGAACTCTTTCGGAGCATTTCACCAGAGCTTTCTGCTCAGGCCCTTCACGCAGCCACTGAGCAAACCACCCGACTACTGTTTACTCTGTTTGACCGGTAAGAGTTCAAATTCAAAAATTCAAATTGTATTCGTCACATATAAATACATACATGGTATGTAATACCACCCAAAACTGTTTAGAAGAGGATTATGGTTGTGTTTACTTTCAGAGGACAGAGCGGTGTTGTCCTGCTCAGATCTTTGCACGTGGCGCTGGTCAGCCTCTGTGGAGACACTCTCGTAGCTAAACAGAGCGGTCTGTATCAACTTCACTTGATTTCTTGCCACTTTCTGTTTCATTTTTGCGTAATTTCACACAGACACAAACACTGTTCCCTGATGAGAATCCATCATTTTGTTTCTGAAGCTCTTTTTGATCTTGCTGAGAGCTACAGCGAAGTTCTGGAGAATGAGCAAAGTTGCATCTCTCCAGCTGGACTCAGAGTTGTTCTGGAAGACCTCAGTCAGGTGGGAAAAACGAGACGTAGATCTGACACACAAACTCTAACGAAGGAAAAGAAATATGAACACTGAACATGAATGTATTTGTGTGGTTAAGGTTCCAGCTGTTGTTCAGGAGAGCCACGTCTTTGGTCAGGCTGAAGCGGCAGTGTCTTCTTGCTTCAGAGGGGTACAGTATAATTCACGCACAATAATATCAAAAATGAATAGTGAACTGTACAAACAAAAATGAAACTGTTATGTGAATAAAATGTGAACATTATCTGCATAAAGGCTCATCCTGAAAACAACAAATGATCGGTCAAGACAAATATACAATAAGAATTCCATTGGACCCAAGGCAGAACCCTATGAAGCAACACAACATTTAAAGTAAAGTTGAGAAGTGAGAGATTATTTCTCAAATCAGTGACCAATAAATTAATAGTGTCAATAGTCTGAATGGGACACAAAAATGTACACGTTTTAATTTTTCTTACTAGAGTACATAAATTCTGAACTGTGTTTAAAGTCAGAGATGTCAACAGTCCTAGTGAATGGTTTATTTTACATAATATTCACATTCTGAAGAGTAATTGGAAATGACCATTAATGAGTTATTAATGAGTCTTAATTAACATTAAGATTACAAAACAGGGATTAACACTAAACCTTATGTCTTTCACTTTCCTTCTAAAAGGTTTCGAGAACTGTACACAGCTTAAAATGATAAAATATTTTTAATTATGTCAAACAAATCTTTGGATTTTTTTCGTTTACTGATCTAAACAACACAAGCAGGCAGACTGCATCTGCTTTAGCATTCCAATCAGATTCACAATCATGCTTTTAAAAACATACTGACATAGACCACCTTACGGAAGTTTCTCTTAAAGCTACAAATAGTGTCACTCATTCAAAGACAGGGAACCTCTACAAGAATCAAGAGAATTGTTTAAGTAAAACGGTCCAAACAATGACCGGTCAAAATTCTGGGATAGGTGAAAGAAATGAGGAAAGCTTAAACAAACAGGGTACGGTCAGAGTAAGACGTGAGTTTGTATAATGCACATATTTAAGCTTCAGCATCCATCAGTCTTTATTATATTTTCAGGGAAACACTTCCAGAGTAAAGGAGCAAGACTTCACTGGTTGGCTGGAGTCAGAACCGCGGCTGTTGTTATGGCTCTCCACTCTCCACAGGCTTTCAGTGAGTGAGGGGGTCCAGCACAGAGTCCGCTGCAAAGTCTGCAAAACCTTTCCCATCTCCGGCCTCAGGTCTGACAATTCAACAGCCGATTAATTTTTTCCAAGTGAGTAAACAGAGTGTGTTCCTTCAGGTATCGCTGTCTGAGATGTCTGAATGTTCACCTGTGCCAAAGCTGCTTTCTGACGGAGAGGCGCAGCAGGAGACACAAGGCGTCACATCCTGTGCTGGAGTACTGCACGCAGGTGCGTGAATGTCTGTAGCAATTAATTTGCCCATATACAAAATCTGTATTGTACTGTAAATGTGCTTCACATGACTTTAATACCAATTTTGCATAATTATAAGCCTGCTCATTTATTTGACTTTGTAATAATTTCATAAGAGATGTAAAGAGTACCTGAAAACAATACTTGAGTAAAAGTATGGGTAACTTACTGTAAAAAGTACTTAATTACAGAGACTTGAGTAAAAGTCATAAAGTATGTAATTTTAAAAAATGTAAAAGTACTTACTCCTACTGATTTTAGGCTAACTGATTTGAAAAACAAGAAACTATTTATTTATTATGTTTTATTTCCTAGTTTTATTTCCTTTTAGACATTAAATTTAACAACACAATGTTTCAAAATGGCAGAAAAAAATTGATCAAAAAAAAGAAAAAGCCAGTCTGAGTGAAACTCAATTGTTCAAACAAGTGCAACCGCTAATTGACGTTCTGTTGATTTAGTTCATAAATAGCATCCAACACCTTCAGCACCCTGTAGATGGCGATATCGAATCGTCCACCCAAAAAATTAACTGTGGTAGAAAAAGATGCCAACGCGCATCATCACAATTTACAGGGCTACTGTATGTTGTACAAAACATTTCACCTCATAGCACATTGTGGATGTGTGTGGCAAATAATAATTGAATGCTTTGTTTAGCCCTCATGGAAGGAGTCTGTGGCTTCTCTGGCTTCGAGTGCTCGATTTGCTTTGTTGCCTCGGCGCAATAACCAGAGGGAGACAGAGATGAGGATCGCGCCGACAGCTCGACACTCAACTGACCAGCAATACAGGTGCAGAATAGCTAAAGTAACACTAAACACAAAAGTCTGTTCCCAAATGAGCTACGCCAGTGTCTGGAGTTTGTGCTGATGCTGGTGGGTTTCTTGACTGATAATAGTGAAGAGGTGATGGTAGTACAGTAGTTTACCTTGAGTACTTAAGTTAAACTTAAACGAGTGTTTAAGTACTACACTGTTAGTGGTACACTTTAAACATATTCTGATTTTAATAACACAAAATTTCTATTGAGTCCTAATATTTGCGAAAAGTAAGTTGCCTCCTGCTTGAATATGCAAATCAATCCTGCAATACCTACTTAATCATGAGGTGCATACTTAAGATTGGCCACGCCTTAAACGTCAAAGACACCAACCTCAAGTGTCTCAACTGCTCCCATTTAATCACAAAACCACATTAACCGCTAATCCATTTATTTATCTCTCCATCTATCGGTCAGACAATCTGTCTAACGCAAGACACAGTTTATTGTTCCCCTAAAATGTTTTGTAAATACTCCTTTTTTAGTATTATTATAATATTTTATTTTTAGTGCTCTTTTGACAACGTTTGACTATAAAAAAAAGCTTTTTTTTGAAAAATTAGGAGAATAATTTTGAAATGTCACTTGACTTTATAAAGGACAACCTCAGCAGAAAATTCCGACACTCAGACTGCTACTGAAACAGGGCTGATGGAGACCACCGCTGTGGTCAGAGCTGTCGAGTCAAAAGCCTTGCAGACAGAAGAGATGGAGATGTCTGAGGTATCTCATCCACTTTACATCCAAGCAGATCAACACAAGGTTTTGTCACAGTTCACTTGTTTGTTGCATACTGATTATGTAATATTCTCACGTAATACTACCATGAAGAAAACAACTTACACTCATTTATTTTTATTGTAATGTGTGTTAAACATTTATACCGTGCTGAAATTTACTACAATGTGGGTTTGTGACATTATTGTGACATTATTTGTGTTTCATGTGAGCCTGTCGATTTTTGTTCTTGTATTTGCTATTTTGTGATTAGTTGTCTGCCTGTTTGGGGTGTGTCCTCACCTTTTAGAGACTGCAATTGACTCTTAATATAGCGTAAAAGAAACAATGTACATTTTCGTTTCAACACATACAATGTTGTTACAAAAAAACTTCAGATCACACCAATATGAACCGAATAAAGAGAATTCTGAACTATTTGATTTAATTACATGAACATACATTTTGTATTTGTGATGGACTCTTTTTATGTTTATACTTAGAGAGAAACAGTTATTCTGCAAAACGACCTCAGTGTTACCAAGAAAACAGTGAAGGATCTGCAGAGAGATAAGTGGTAGACATTTAGTATGTCAGATTGTGTGTATCTACTGTATTAGAAATTCTAAGTCTTGTTTTTTTGTTGCTCAGGCTCCTGGAGAGAGAGTTTAATGTGTGGAGAGTGGCAGCCCAGTCTGAGCACGATTCACTGGAAGACAAATGCACAGAACTTAAAAGCATGATGGAGGACCTCAGTGAGCAGAACCATCATCTCGAGGAGGAACTGCTGAGAGTTAGACATGTGAGAGAGAGAGAGAGAGAGAGAGAGAGAGAGAGAGAGAGAGATAAAAAATGAGTGTCTGAAAAAGAATGAAAGAAAAAAAAGGAAATGAGAGACGGACTGAGAGAAATAATTGGAGAGTGAGATAAAATAAGAGAAATAAACTGGGAGAATAAGACTGAAAGAGTGACAATGAGAAAAAAGAGAGCTAATGAGAGACAGAGACTGAGAGAACAAAACAGAGACATCGAGAAAGAATGAAAGAGAAAGAGAATGAGAGAGAGACAGAGAAAGTAAGAATTTGAGAGATAATATGACCAAAAGATTGAGAGAGAGAATTAGAGAAAAAAATACTGAGAGACAGAGAAAATAAGAATGAGAGAGATACTGGGAGAAAAAGAATTAAAGATTGAGGAAAAAAAGAGAATGAGAAACAGAACAAGAGAGAGAATAATGGGAAGAGAAACAGAGAATGAGGAAAAAATTGGGAAAAGAGAGAGAATGAGAAAAAGGGAAAGATGGATGGGAAAAAATGGGACACGGTCTTCACATATTGAGGTGTATTAGCTGTTAACACCTTAAAATCAGTATCGATGTAAATTGATTGTTCATATAGATTGTCACATATTTAAAATTTTCTTCATATTTTGCTTCTCTTGCTCTTTATATTGTAATATTAATGAAAAACATCTCGTCTTTTATCTGTATCATTTCAAATTATTATTTGTTTGTTTGATCCAGACGTTGAGTCTCCAGGACAGATGTGAGCTCAGGAATGGCTTTTCCTCCTTTTCAAACATGCCCTCACTAAATAAAGAGCTTGCTGAGAAAAAGTTTACAGAAGCAGAGAGTCCTCATGCGTTCACTGAAGAGGAAGAGGAGGAGGAGAAGGAGCAGAATGTTTTTGAGGATGACAGCTCAGAAGAACTGGCGGATGAGACCAATTTTGAGACCACAGAAAACATCTCCACAAATTTGGATGACACAGACAGTGTTTCGTTGGAGGAATGTCATTCTGCTCTCAAGGAACAAGGAGACATTGAAGAAGAACAGAATGAGCTGTTGAATGTGAAAGAGCTGTGTGAATCAGAGACAGAAGAGGAACTTAGTGAACTCATACAAGAACTTAGAAATAGTCTCTCTGCGTATACAACCCTAGGTTTGTATTGTCACTGTGTCGTGCTTGCTGTCTTTTGGTTTCATCCGCATCTATTTATCGTTGTCTTCCTTTAAGGGTCTGGCAGTCAGCAGAAAGAGATGCTTGTGACGGCAGCAGAGGAAGTCAAAGGATCCATTTCCAACCTAGTCAACTCAGTGAAGAGCATTGGTTTGACTTGATCAGACTATTTTATTATATTATGAGTCCAACTGTTTAAATGCAGCTATACTCAACCAAAAAATACAATTACAATGTTTACCATTCAACTTCAATGTCACATTACCGTTTTTTAAATTAATAACTTTTCGTTTTCAGCAGGAAGTCAAAGCAATGTGACAGAGAGAAGGAGATTGTGTTCGTTAGCCAAGTTTAGTTTGCCAAGTGAAATATATTTTTTCTTGCATTTGCTTTTCAGAAACCAAAAAGTTCATGAGCCAAGCACCACTGTGTATTAGCAGAAAACGTGCGTCATGTCTGCTTGGGATTAAAACCTACCCTGAATATAAGACCTAGTGGAATGTAGAGGAGAAGTAGTGTGAATCTCCGTCTTTGAAATTGCATTATCAATATTCTTTAATAAAATTATTTATATAAATAATTCAAATGTAACACTTTTATAATTTAAATTAATCCAGAATAAATAAACTTCAATTCAACATTATTTGTCAATTTACCTCAAATTAAAAAAGTTAAAATCATAAGCAACAATTAAAAATGTGCTTTTATGTAAATGTACAAATTATAGAAATATGATTTTACTTATATTTAATTATGATATTGTTATACATTACTACTAATAATTACAGATCCTTATTAAAGGGTCTCACGGTACTGGGCTGCGTGTGGCCCTTGGCCTTGAGTTTGAAGCTTAACAGAACATCACAATTCCAGCACTGCAGCCAATCAAGTCCTGATTTTCTAGCCTTTATGGTGGGTGTGGCCTGATGCAATAAAAGGCAGTGTTTGACAAGTGTTTGTTGACTTTAGAAGTTTTCCGTGAGACAGAAAGATAGTCAAGAAGATGCATTCTTTTTAAAGAGATAAAAACAGAGTTTAAAGAGTTTGACTATTATTAACATTTTAGCAGCATTTTGAAAAACAAAGCCAGTGTACTTGAAAGAATTTTGAATTAATTTAAGTTTCTGAAATTGAAATAAGTTATTGTGCAGTCTAAAAAGAACATGTTAATGGAATAAACGCCTCATTCTCAAGCGTTTCTCTAACTGATTTGTTGTCTGGATTATTTCAGCATAAACACAACATTATTTTCAGTGTATTCAAGTGAATTGGAGATGCAAATATATGTAAACCTTGTGAATATGTGTGTCTGTGGATATATTGATCTATAAATCCCGTATTGCGATTAGTTGGCCACTTATCTAGAGCGTGTCTTGCTTTCAGTCCAGATATTCTGGGTATTAACTTCCTGTGACCCTGACATGGAAGATTAGAGGTGCCAAAATGAATACATTTCTATCTAGAAAACAAAGATGTCAGAGATGCAACAAATGTTGACACTTTTTTTATTGTTATTATGGCAATGTTTCCATTGAAAAATGAGATGAATGTCAAAGGGCTCGGGATTCAGAAGATGAGATCAAAAACCTGATGATGCAGATCAATGACAGAATAGAAAAACACGCCCTTGTCTGTCTTCCGTGCTCTTATTTTGGCGACATGGCCAAAATTTGAGCTCAGCCTACTTCAGCAGCTCCATTCCGAAATGCCTGAATAGTAGTGTTCCACAGAAATGAAACTGTTCAATTTTCTAAAGCTTTCATAAAAACATTCATTAAGTAATCAGAAGCTAATATGTCAAACATAGATGGCCGAGCATATAAAAGATTAACAATCTGATAGCATGAGATAAATTTCATTGTTAGTCTCAGTTGAGAATTCTTTACCAAACCGTAGAGTTTGTGCAACGTTTCCCCTTTGCATAGTAAGTAAATGTTTACTGTTTACCTTTGACATGCAGTTACCTTGAAAAGCACAGCAGGCTGTGTGGGCTCCGCCCCCAGTGCAATTACATCATGCAGCTCTCTGATTGGCCAGTAATGAAATTCAGGTCAGGGTGGCCCTGATGGCCCCAGTCAGTTTGGCTGGTTTTTTTTTTGGCTCTTTCGGTTTTTATAATTTAAGGGGAATAGTAATTGACGTCATCAGGCATACGTATATAACAGTGCCTCCACAAGGCTGGAGGTTAAATGTTATTCTGTCTAGCAGCAGTATTTGTTGCTAGGCGAACCGATAGATGCTTCATTTGTAGTTTCATTAACATTACAGAAAATGCCTGCCATATACGTAACATGCGTAAGTAAATAAATAATAATAAAATGAATGTAACGTTATGCCTTGAAATGTATATTGGAAGAAGATGTCTTGTTTTAAAGGAAGTGATTTCATAAGCCTCCAGAAAGACACTGGATGTGTTGTGCGCCCATTTGAGTACGTGATACGTATTCTTTTTTTCCCCGACATTAAGCCTTTCTCTGGTGTCCGTCCTCTGCCATGCAAAGTCCATAGCTGAAGCTGGTCATGCCTGAATCTGAACCAGGACGTGTAAAACTCATGCCCATGGTGAGTGGATTATCATCCGGTAGCAATTTTCTGGGTTGGTGAAGGCTTGGGGTCGGTGAGCGAGAGAAGAGTGGTCAGTGGCTCTACGAAAGCAGTTCTACATGACTTTGGATGAGAAATGTTCAAGCGTCTGGCTTTTTGTTCTCTTGCGTACTTTTCTTTTTTTTATTCAAGTAACGCTAACGCCATCAGAGTTGGCGCCAACGGCAGGAGAGGGTACAGCCTGGCGGGTTCTCATCAAACCCTGGGGCACAAGAGGCGAGGAAGCAGTTCTCTCAGTCTTTAGATGGCACTGGCGTTAGGGTCATATCGTCTTTTCTTGACATTTCTTGGACAGACAGGACAAAGCAGAAGAAAACGGGGTTAGTGGAGGCAATGCCGCAGACGCCACCATACAACTTTGGCTGTGGTAAACCGCCGCGACCCGCAGCAACCAAGCTGAACCTTGTTTAAATTTGTAGCAACTACCCATTGGGTTGCTACTTCATCAGATGAGCTCTAGGTTCCTCTAGTCAGCCGGGTTGCCGAAGGTCAAAGCGGCACACGCTCACAGCAACAAGAAAAGACACAGAAGGTGTCCCTCCACTGACTCTGGGTGAGTATGTGTTAGAAAGACAAGGAGGGATGTGGAGGGAGGGGAGAGAAAAGAACAGTACCCCCTAGGAGAGAACACCAACATGGACAGAAGAGTGTGTACAACATCGAAGGTCAGAGAAGGACGTCACACCCACAACACCAACGACGACGACGATACCACCAGCTACAACAGTGAAGGCAACACGAACTGCACTGACAGCAACAACGACAGGGGTTTGACACAACCTCCCCGTGACGTGGCTTGATGTGGGGCATCCCAGCAGTTTAACATGCACCTGTCCATAGAGAGGTTAGGTGGGAGATGCCACTATCGCAGTGTAGGGGGGTGACTAGGGTAGCATGCAGGTGCAGTGCAGCGCGTGAGTCTGTACCAGGTCTCTGTGAAGCAGGCAGTAAAGGCAGCGGTGCCGGGCGAGTCCGGGTAGGGGGTGAGGGATCTTGCTCTGTTCTAGGTTTTCAGGGCCTTCCGGGAGAATAGGAGGCAGTGGCAGCCAGCCATGGCACAAAGGCTGCCTGCGACACAACCTCCACCCCTCTCCGCTCAAACTCTCACCCTTTCAGACAACGGAGGGGGGGTTGAGAGAGAGATCACGGCGAGGAGAGCGGGCAACAACTCGTCATCCCATCCCATCCCATCCCGCTCCACCCCAAAACCCAAACCCGCAAGGAACACAACAAACAGCCTTCCTTCAGTTGAAGTGAGCCCAGCCTTTGTGCGATGCCCTGATAGCGCTCCGCTTTAGTTCTGTCCGCATGCAAACTCTAAATGGGCTCAGTCAAGATGCTATGTGCAAATGAGCATGCTGTGGTGAGCTAGGTTCTCTACAAATGATCTGAAAGCTGGCTCTCCAGAGCTTTATCCTAGATGCTTAAAGGGTTGGTTCAGGCTTTTATAGCTGCATCCGCTGAAGGTTATTATAAACTTGTTAAACCTGTTGCTTCTCTTTTCAACACATCATTGATTTTGAGACATTTCCGGACATCTGTTTTGAACTTGTCGTGAACTGGGCGACAAATTTGTAAAATGTTTCATGTACGGTAGAACCTTGGTTGAAATATATAATTTGTCCTTAAATAAGTGAAATTGCATGGGAAATGCTGACTATACATTGCCTGTAGGTGTGAGTGTATCCCTTTGACCCAGAAATGGAAAAAGGGTTAATACAATGGATGAAGAGATGACAAAAATCTGACAAAAAATATTAAATATCAGCTGTATTTCATTGACATGAATTTGCAACCATCTTCTTGCAGCTTTGTCCCAAAACCACCTTCTCAAAAAAAACCATGTTGAAATTTTCACTTTTCGTTAATTAAATTACAGAATATTTCCCAAAAGTACAGAAGGAATACAAAACGATGCTCTGGCTTTCTTTTTTGTTTGTTTCATCATTCTCGTGATGCTGAAAATAGAACATTTTGTGAGAGGGACATTTATAAACCAAGGTTGCACTGTAAAATTGTTTATTTACACATTTTAACATTATGCATTAATTTTTGTGAATAACATTTACCATTAAAAACAAACTGGCTGTAAGTGACTTCTCTAAAATAGTGGCTGTATAAAAAAGAAAATATTTAATTTTGACGTACATTCTTTACAAAATCAATCTATTAGAATAGTTGAAAATAAAACAATATTTGTTAAACATCTGACTGACATAAATCTTATTTCAAAATATATGCGCTATAGTAAAGCAAATTACATCTTTGTGTTTTTAACCTTGGTTTCTGATTTTATAAGAAGTGTGAACATAGTTTGGAATTTAACATATTTAGTGAACAATGTCCGACATCCAAACTTTAGTTTGAACTAACCCTTTAAGCGGGTAAAGATGGATCATGCTATTTAAACGGTGTCACATGACTGCTGACTGTCACACACCGTTGCTAATCTACATTTATGCATCATGATGCTAAGAGCATGATTGATGTTTATCGCAACACATCTTTCCTGAAATCTGTAAAGCAAGCATACATCCCTATAAACCCACTATAAGTATACTTTTGACTGACTGGTTAGCATGTTAGCAACTAGTTAGAATAAAGCTACACATCAACCTGGCATTGCTGTGAATTGAATATTCTCATAGTTGTCACTTCACATTTTGCTTAGAATTAACTTTACCATTTTAATGGCATGCATGTCAAGCGACGGGCCAGTCTATAAGAGGTTCTGCTACACGCTACAGTGTGGCTAATGCTAGCCATCTCGGAAATAGTACACAATGAGACCACATTTATGTATTTTAAGGACTGTTTCATGAAATTTAGGTGGTTTAAAAATAACAATTACCGTAATTTATCAAACCTTGTTACAAAATAACTATCAGGGAATTTTCTGTTCTTATTGTAAAAAACAAAACGATTTTAGCCATTACCCAAATTAGCATTAGCTCTTTCTGATAAAGAATGAAACAACATATCATCTTCTCATCTTCTCGTCGCAATGCGTTTTTAATCTGTTGTTTGTAGCAGAAGCCCAGGCCCTTGTGTGTGTTTCTATGTGTGTATTGTAATATATTGTGTGCAAACGTTATTTTAAAGTGTGAATAAGCCTGGTCCAGGCTGGCAGGCAGTAGAAAACATGCGATGCAGCTCTTACTTAAATCCCCATCCCGTCCCCCCCAGCACTATGGCTGCCATCAGGATGGCCCCTGCGATGGAGCCTATGATAAGGTTGGTGGCACTAGGACCTGCAGAAGGGCATGATGGGAGAGAAACATGAGGTAAGCCACAAGGGGCACCTGCACAGCATGCCGATTTACACATGAAATGCCGAGTTTCATTGATGCATTGAACTTCTTAAGTCTTTTTCTGATTGTGGGGAACTAGGAACTGGTTGCTCATCTCTGGTTGCTCATCTCATCCTTTTCTCACAAACTTTATGCGGCCATGAGCAGAATATTATTCAGGTGTCCTGTGCCGCCAATACCACAATCAATGTTTGACATCACCCATAAGTATTTTGCCATTTAGTATCTGTATGTATACACTATACATACATATTTAAAGCTACTTTAAGCAAGTCATAATTCACCATTTTGCAGTTTTAATAGATTCAGTAGCAAATTCACAACATGTAAGTACGTGATTGTAAATATGGTGCAGTAAATAATAGTGAAATAAACCAGTAGATATTGGTGTGTATACCTGCGACTGTATTATGTTTTTTTCAATATTTGTACAGTAATACCTTGTGTTAAAATTACTAATTTTATTTTTACTAGTTCATTTTTCATTATTACAATATAGTCAATACATTTAGCCTGCCTCTGTCTAAATGTTTTTAATGTAATACAGGGGTACCTCATTTTACAAAGTTAATTTATGTTGACCGCGGTTTCGTAAAATGACAATTTTGTAAAACGGGCCGCATTTTGCATGTACTTTTGTGCGTACACATAATGAAACGGCACAAACACTGTTCTGAACATCTCTCTGTAATGTCCGCATTGTTACAAAAAACTTCAACAATTGTGAACAGGTGTGACGTCGCTCCAACAATTGGCCCATCGTATAGTGAAATAATTTAGTATAAAGGCAAGATATTTTCTTGAAAACACTCTTTGTAAAAGGACATTTTTGTTAAAAAAAAAAGGTAAGTAAGTAGACGTACCACTGCACTGTACAATTAATTAAGCATTTAAATCTACATCCATACAATCACATCTGTGGCACAGTGAGGCCCCTGAATAAAACCCTGCTTAGGGCCCCATTAAGAGTTGAGGTGTGTAATGTCCTTTGACCTGGCTGTATTATTCAAGGCCTTCACACATCGGGTTGCCAGGTAAGACTGAAAACCGACAGACTTTATAACGACGGACAAAAATGGACTCACACAAATGCACATGGACTAACACTAACCCATCAGCTCTGATTAGGAACGGGCATCCACAGACAGTAAATGGACTTAGTGAGAAATATTTAGCTCAGCTGGGAAACTGGCCCAGTTAAAAAGGATTTTACTCTTTTCATCAGCTCATGTTTTCCCTTCATCTTCTTTGTTGTTGGTCCATCTGAATGGTTCACCTTATGCAAATGCCCCACATGGACCAGGGAGGGAAGCGTCGCGACCATTCATTAACACGGGTAATAGATAAGGGATAAAAATATCCATGATAATAGAAACCACAGGAGGAGAAAAGGGAAAAAAAGAGAGATATGTTGATCAATCAGACCATCTAACACACCACAAAAATACAAGGCACCATCACATTTAACACAACGAACAAAGCCACTGGGAGAACACCAACACACGACAGACACGGAAGACCACAGGACCTCCCGATTGCTGGGGTGGAGGCGTTTAAGGGTTAAGAGGTGCTTACTCTATTCCCCACCCCGTGCCTCCAAAAATCACCCCCAGGGCCAGAATGGTCCCTGCCACTGCCCCTATCAGCCTGTTTGTGGCCACGCTCACTGTATAGAGGAAATAGGGGAGATTCAGCAGAGAAAATGTCACTCAAGGCCCCATTTCATCTTTGGAAATGTACAAGTACTTGTATTTGTCATGTCTACAAGCTGGAAATATCTGACTGGCTTTCGCTGTAGAAGGCTGCTTAGTTGTGTTGGCAACTGAGAAAGTATCGCTGCGTTTCATTGGTTGAAGGAAAGAGAGAAATCACGAACCCTTGGGGCCGGGGTCTTCGATGACAGGTGGCTCTTTTGGGGGGTCGTGCATACTGCAGTCGGTTCCAGCCCAGGTGGCATCACACGTGCAGGTTGCTTCATTATTGCACACCTTAAAGTACAGACAACAAACAGATTCTGAGAGGCGTACAGTATTTATTTATTTATTTTGTTCTGTTGTAAGCACTTTTGAAATACTTTTTAAACAATGACTATTTTGTAGGAGGGCTAATAATTTTACCCTCAACTGTACGAAAATGGTAATAATGTTATGTTAGTATAGTTGGTACAGTATATGTTAACACATATGTATATGTGTTTAATACTAATGATTGGATGTTAGTTAGTAATCTGTTAATAATTATACAATAGTTGTACCTATTTCTATACTGATCAGAGATGTACTGATATACTGATCAGAGAATAAAACATTTGAATAAACATTTAGGTTCAATATACAGTGTATGAAAACAATTGTAAATGCTTAATACATAATAATTTATAAAAAGATTATTATAAAATAAAATAATTACCAAAAAATAATTACATACAAAAAAGTAAATACATTGTATTTAAAATATGTTGCGTTTTAAGGATGCAGTCGTTGCTAGTGGCTCATCTGATGTTGCTGTTGAAAGCACTTAAGGTCTGTTGTAAGCAGTTTTAGCTATTTGTCATCTTCAGCCACATGACCACCAGAACTCTCCTATGTCATCATAACTAAACATCAGCAAAACATTTACAATATCAAACTACAGAGCTGCCCTAGTCTGTCCTTGTCTTCACAAAAGTAGAGCCCTAGATTTGTCAGTGAGTAGGAATTTTAGAGATAAAAAGATGACACAAAAATGACTGCAATTGCTAATAAGCAATGATGCAAACAGACTTTACTAACAGTATTAACAATAAATCACAGCAGCCTAACTGATGCATATAGCGGAGACTTTGTTGGCAGACCAATCATTATATTTAAAATTAAACCTATTGCATCACTAACGTAAGACACTTACACACCATCATACAAACAATCTCACAAACTAATTCATAAGCATCCATCTAACTATACACTCCATCCCAACACTGACATGTTCACCAGTCCAGGTGAGCAGATGGATAGTACCTCACATGCTCAATGTCCCTCATATACAAACTGTAGACATAAATGATTTCTGCTCATTTTAGTTAGTGAGCAAAATATTCTATCACACACACAACAACTTGCCACCTTGTGTTCATTTGTCCGTTCTTATACACAACATGTATATGATACAACAACACAAAACGTTTTTTTTAGATTATGTGTCTTTGAGTAATACAATTACAAAATAATGTATAGTACACAAAAGTTACAAAAACAATGTTTTACATGTTTCTTTTTTATTTTGCACTAAAGTAAAATGCACTAAAATTAAAAGGGGTTTTATTTAAAATTCTAGCAGTAATTGCAGTAGTATCCCAGTAAAATCATCATCGTGTCATCAGGCGTCATAAACGGTAAAATCAGGCGTCATCGTGGCCCCTACCCTTGAGCTAGGCCTGGCGTTGGGGCACAAATGAGAGTATCTGGTGGAAATTATTGATCTAGGAGTGCAAGTCACAGCTTGTTTATAACAAACGTAATGTTCAAGCATAATGGTATCCATGGTACCAGAACACCCTGGGAAGGTCTATGATCAGGCCTTTGTCCCTATGTCTTGGAAATGCTTGTGAAGAGAGGGAATGAGCTGTCAACAGATCACCACCAGGTGTTGAAATGAATCCGGTAGCAGAGGAGGAAGCTGGGCAGACTAGGCAGACCCAAAAGTATTATGAGGATCTGCCCGAGGGACATCTGGTCAACAATACTGCTTACAGTGGAAGTGGGGAACTGCTGATCTCAATGAGGAATATAGTGGGGCAGTTTGAGGACCTCCTCGAGGCTTCTGACAGGTTTTCTACAAAATAAAATATAGAAGGCACGAAACTATAGAAGCAGGGGCTCACCCTGACCGAAGCCACTGAGACAATCAGAAAACTCCTCGCTGGCAAGGCTCGGGTTGTGAATGAAATTTGCCCTGAGTACCTCAAGTCTCTGGATGTTAGGTCTCAGCTGTGGTCCAGTGATAGTGAACATGGCAAGGTTTGTATCCCCCTGGCTGGTTCTGCAACGGAGTGTTCTTGGGCAAGACACTGACCCACAAATGCCCCTCAGGCTAAGCCTGCTCACTTGGAATAATTCACCAATCCAGTCTACATGTGATTTGTTGACTTTGAGAAAGTGTCGGACTGTGTCCCTCATCGCATCCTGTCAGGGTTCTTCTGTGAGTATGGAGTGCACTGATAAGGGCTATTTGTTCTCTGTATGACCGCAATAGGAGTTTGATTTGTATTGCCGGCAATAGGTCATTTGTCATTGGTCCTGTTCATGTTTTAGGAAACGAATCCTTGGTGAAGGAACGATTCCGAGGAGAATAAGGTCTTGTATGGTGATCATGTCAGCTCTGCTTTTGGCAGATGATGTGGTTCTACTGGCTTTCTTTACTTTACAGTCATTTAGCAGACGCTTTAATCCGTAATTTTTAATCCAAAGAGACTATTTTCTTACAATTTTTACAAATCAACATATGCTTTCCTGCTTTCATGGGAATTGAACCCATGATCCGGTGTTTCAAACAGACTGAGCTACTGGGAAAGCTGGGTTGGACGGGATGTCTTGTTCATGGGTGAAGGTACGTACCAAGGAATGTGAGACTAGTATAGTAGTATAGTAGTACTAGTATTGAGCTCAATGTACTAGTCTGTTGTGGTAACAATGTAGAGTTGAAAGGCAAAGCTCTCAATGTACCTTTTGATCTACGTTCCACCACTCAGCTATGTCCATGAGCTTTGGGTCATGACTGAAAGGACAAGGTCTCAGATACAAGTGGCTAAAATACGTTTCTTTCGCAAGGTGACAGGGCGCACCCTAGGACATAGGAGGATCTTCGACATCCCGGATTAACTCGGAGTAGAGCTGACCAAGAGGAGTCAGCTGAGCTGTCTTGAGCATAAATTTCGGATGCCCTCAGATTTTCTTCCAGGGGAAATGTTCCAAAAATGTTCAACTGGGAGGAGGTCCAGAGGAAGACCTAGGACACGTTAGATAGACTGTCTCAAGACTGGCCTGGGAATGTATCTGTATCCCACAGGAGGAACTGTATGAGTTGGCAATAGAGGGCAGAGTCTGGGCACCGATAAGCAGAGGAATTAAGATGGATGTATAGCTAAATAGACATAGATAATGGCAAATCTATAATAGTAGCTAGATAAACAGACAGACAGATATAAACATATATTAAGCTAGGGATTGTTGCTAGGGACATAGCTTCGATATATAGTGCTTTATTTTCTTCGCTTGGTAAACAAAATGGGTCAAAAAATGAGAAATATACTACTGCACAGTCTTCAGTCTTACAAACAGAACTCTTGGCAAGGACAAATGTGTGGTCACACTCATGTGAAAAGCAAGCATCAGATGGCAATCACTCACTCCGTGAGAAGAGCAGACCGGGCCGCCGGGCCCAGATGGACAGGCTGTGAGGTTCAGGGAGGAGATTGGCAGACATTTCCGCTCAAGGCACATCATAGAGGGGCCGCACGGAGTCCCATCTTCCACGTACCCTAGATCTGTGTCATCATCCAGCAGCACGTGCCCACCACTGAACAACAAAGAGCAGGAACATCAGGTGATTCGGTTCAGGGAATTTGGTAGAAGTGTTCCGTGGCGAGAGAGACTGGCCTGCAGTCTACCAGTCTCCCCTGATGGTTGAAGGTGGTGGGAGTGATGTCACCCTTCAGGGTCCCAATCCTCGGGCTTCTGGCAATGCTGCTGCACAGCAGGTACCCACAGAAAACATCACTGTGGAGTCACAACCATAAATCAAGACACATGTTGCTTCCTTTCTCAGACTCTTGCACAAGATTCTTTAGAAAAAATTTTGACGAAGGAAGAACGTGTTTTAATTTTTTGCACTAAATTAATAGTAAACTAAACAGATTTACTATAATACTAATAATAACCAACTTTGTTTCAAAATGTAGAAGTGTGTAACCTTTCTCTAAGTGAATATTAGTCTGGGATGTAGAGATTGAGAGAGACACATAGGGAAAAAATTCAGAGTGATGTGACAGTTGGAGGAAGAGAAGGAAAGAGCACAAAATGGCTGAGTGTGAAAGTGTGTGAGAGCAAAAAGAGGGGAAAGCAGACAGAAGGAGAGAGAGAGAGGGAGTGCATGTGAGAGAAAGAGCAAGTGCATGTGTGTGAGGGAATGACAGACAGATAGCTAGACAGAAAGACAGACAGACAGACATACAGAGAGGGAGTGAGAAAGACAGATAGACAGACAGTGAGAAAGTGAGAGAGAGAGAGAGAGAGAGAGAGAGACAGGCAGACAGACAGAGAGACACACACAAACACGCACATTCAGTTTTACCATATAAAAACGTGAATAGGCTCTTAAATTTCAATTATTTATATTCAACTTTTATACAACGTCCCTCAAACTGCTGATGAACAATAAATACACTTAGCAACAAGGTAATTACGATGCATAAATGTCTGAAAATACACTCACTGTTTGCTGCAGGGAAGCCATTTTTCTCCGTCTCTCCCACAGTTGCCCTTTTCCGAGCCCTCTGTGTTCAGCTTCTCATAGCAGTGCTTCTCTGATCCTCCGGCCTCTGAGAAAGACAGTGAAGAAGTGATCACAGCCACGTCCTTCAGTCTGAACCGCAGAGCGCCGCTAGCAGCCGGAGTTACTCACTCGGACCCCAGATGTATTTGCACTGACTGTCCCGGGTTTTACATTCTCCACTGTAGCAGCGGCCCTGCAGAACACAAGAGCACCAGTCAGAACGCTAAATGAACCCTAGTCTTTCGATTTCCCATTCAGAGAAAAGAACCGGCCTGATTCAGCTGGCAGGGATAGCCGTCTTGCTTATGAAGGTTTGGGGGACACTGCAAAAACAAGATTAGCCGTTAGCATTTTGCTAGTAAATATTCTACATGCCATGCTTGTTTTTTCGTGATTTATAGACTATGCATCACAATGAAAGTTTGTTAAATATGTGTTTCTTTCTTAATACATTTGAATACAATTAAGACTTAACAACACACTATTGCACCATTTACTGTTTGTAGTTTTGCGCCATTACTTTGTGGTTTGTTTTTTTCTTTTTGCGCATTTTTCTACTGTTTGCTGTTTATTCTGGTATTACTGGGTTTTTCTTTTTTTTTGTTTATTGCTGCTGGAAACACAGAACTGTCCCCTTTTTGGGAATATTAAAGTCTTATACTAATCGATTACAATCTTCTAATTGGGTTAAATTACCAACATTTAAATACAGTTTTTGTTGAGTGTTCCAGAAAAGTTACAGCACACACAATGATGTACTATTTTTGAATAATAGGCATGTCTTACATTGCACTTTTAGTTCTGTTTATTTAAAGGCAAGTACCAGTTATGTAATTTTCTTTCTTTTATTTATTTGATAAAATTTTGTTTAGGATTAATCCCTAATTTGGTTGCCATGTACGTGTTGGACTTCTGTCAGACTAGATTTGCCTTTTATAAATGACAAATGATAAATGATTGCTTGAACTTTTGACTCACGACTGTCAGCTTGCTCTTGACTCTGGTTGACATTTTGTTTTTAATTTGAAAATCTTTATTATTAAAAAAAAAAAAAAAAAAAAAAAGGCTTTTTCCCTTAAAGCTGCAATCAGTTCTGTCTTCCTCCTAAATACTACAGGCACTAGAGACTTGTGAATACAGTAGAAATACAAATTATTTATAATTTTTATTTAATTATTAATTATCAGTATATCTCAGTGTATTGTACATGATTACAAAACAATTTTAAATTGATATAAAATTGTATATATTGTAGTTCATAGTAGCCAAATGGTCAGTCATTAATGCCACATTTGTAACAATATATATTTACAAAAAGTATAGAATTATTTTGTAGCATTCAATATTTTCATTTTTACATACGTATTTTCATATACAGTATTACATAACTAGAAGTAGTACAAGAATTTGAACATAATTTAAACATGGCATTGCTTTTATGATTTGGCATGGTGTGTTTATACATTTTGACAATTTATGCATTTTATAGAAGTAGTCGTAATTAAGTTGTGTAATTTGTACATTTATCTGGAGCATTTCACCAGGTTAATGCCACAATGGAATAAGAATAAGGAACGAATAAAACCTGTCCTGAGTCTCCAGAACAAGTCTCTAAAATGTCACAATCATTGACTTCATAGCGACAGCTGTATCCTCTTGGGTAAAACTGGAAAGAACGCAGAATGGACATAGAGAAATTAAGACCCAAACTGGGAAAGAGTGTAAGCTAGGCTAGTTTGTGAAGACTGAGGGGATGGAGATCTTCTCACCAGACATGTGCTGTTGCAGCAGGGACCACTACTGCAGTGAGCTCCATTAGACAATGAACACTTTTTACAGCAGTTTTTATAGCACTCCTGCAAAATACACAGCAAGCCATGGAAGATGGAAAGAGAGGAAGGTTGTGAGATAAAGATAGAGCAACACATGTTTGTGTTTTGACAGGCTCTTATTGTACATAGTCAGAAAATTATTGAAGAATATCTACTGTGTATATATATATTAGTATGAAATTCTAATATTAAATCCAAAATCTATTGACTGAATTTATATATAGTCTAATACAAATCTATTATATAATACAGCTGCAAGTAGCAATGATGAATCGGCCTTTATTTGCTGGTTGCTAGATTTTACCAGTCTATATACTGTATATAGTGTATATACACATGGTGTGTGTGTGTGTGTGTGTTGGTAGAACATTTGTAATTTTTAATTTAATAAATCCCAGTACGCATATTTAAATTTGACCATACAGTCTATGATAAAAAAAGATATATTTTTTACCTTCTAAGAAACACAGGAGCTATAGAAACCGGTTATGTGCTTTATCTATGCTTTATCTGTATCTATCAAATGAACATAGAAAAAAGCATGGATCCAACAGCAAAATTGATTTTTAGAAACATGTATATCAAAGAAATACAAATAATCTTATAATCTATAATCTTAACTTTTTTTGAATTAGTTTTTAAATTTATAGATGAAGCAGTCAGAATTACAAAATCAATGACTTAAATATAAATTATCTTTATAAACTTTAACCTAAATACAAGATGAGTTTGTACAAATGTGCCTAGTTAGTAGACCAGCATCAAATGTCTAAAAATCATATGCAATACAATTCCTACACATATTCAATATATATCCCTATCATATGCAATATAATCCCTGTGGAAACATGCTTCCATTCTGACCAATAATCTGAATGCCTGGCCGAACAATACAAATGGGGATTTTGGATCATTCAGGGTCAAACCCATAATTATAATTAATTTGAAGGCCTGACAAATCTCACCATTCGAGCTCCGCAGTCACACTCCTCCCCAACTTCCACGTAACCATTTCCACACTCTGTAGCCTCGAAGAGCTGCCAAAAGAGAAAGCAGAGATGTTCCTCTGGATCTCAGCTCACATAGTAAGATGCAGCTGGGGTTTTTGTAATTGAATTTCAAATTGCTTGTAGGTTTGATGTCAGTGATTATCATTTGCATTATTCATTCGCCTGATGCTTTTATGCAAAGAGACTGGGGAATGAGGGACATGAGAAGCATGCTATCAAAACTGACAGAATAATCTAAGAACTCACAAGTTTAACCCCTTCACTCTCCAATCGTTTCAACATTATTTGTATGAAAATGTTCTAATTAAACCCGGTTTAATCAGAACAACGGTTTCCAGCCCTTGCAGGAACCGATCTGAGTGATCTAGAATCAGAACAGAGTATCTATGCAGATGCGCAGTCTGCACAAAATGAGCGTATCATTCTCTGGAGTGACTCGTTACTCTCAAGCCATTTGTAAGATTCACAATTTTAATTGTGTAAAAAGTTTTAATTGTAAAAATATGATTATTCCTTGAAGCTTCTCTAAAAGTCTATGATGGCAGCCATGAAAAAAAAATTAGGAGGAAAAACTGAATTTATTTATAAATTCAGATGTTATTTATTTTGTAGTGATGTGATGAATTATTTGTACACATATTTAATATTGTTGCATTTGAATCATTCATTCTAAATGCTGCCAGACAGCTTTACAATGTATCTTAGTTTTACAAAGTTAATTGTTCATACTTTTTATTCTTCTTAAGATCGTCTGGCTTTGATATCCAGTATAGTGACCAAATGATCATTTAATATTATTCATTACATAGTGATTGTGTAACATAAAGCCAAACAAAAGCATTAAAATATATATATACTTTTTTGACCAGATTTGACCAAATTAGTTTAAAAAATAAATCTAATTAAGAAATGACAAAAGGGACACATAATGCTTCAACAAAGAAGATCTGCGTTTTTTTCTTTCTTTTTTGGCGGCTGAAAAAGTGTGCCAACCCAAAAATAGCAAAGCGTGTCTAGAACCAAAAATAGCCCCAGTACAATAACCGTACATATAAAAAGTACAGTAAAGCCTCCAAGAACAAGCTAAAATTAGTTTTCAGAGGAATCATTCTTTTACACTTTCTGTAGTTTAATCAGTACGTAGCTTTGCAAGCGGAGGCCTGATGCTCACCTTGTTGGGCTTGTTAAACAAACACGATGCACCACCTTTCAGGAGAAAGTTCCGGTAGTCAGTGGTGCTGCATTTGGAAAACCTCCGTGGATGCTGCACTCTATATGTGGGAGAAATGACAGCAAAATCATCTTACAGGAACCAAGAAGAGAGAAACTAGTCTGCGAATGATGTACAGAGTGGTGAGACATGAATGTGTGTGTGTTTAACAATACCCAGTGTCTTCCATTATACATCCCACCCATGAATCCATGCAGCCACACTCCTCTGAGAGACAACAAAAGAGAATCAGTTCATTTCAGGAACAACTCCAACACCAAACACAAGATCGTATGGAGATGAAGACGTACTCCTCCTGATCACTGGGTCCCACTGTATGCCCAGGTTCTGTGCTAAGCTCTGGGAGAGTGACGCCGCCATGCTCCACGTGCTGCCAAACTGGAAGACACCTTTGTCACGTAAAGTTTCTGGTGCGGTTTTCAATAAATGAGCAGGCTCACCTCATTAACACCGATTCCTCTTGCTTTAGAACAGACGCCACCTATGTAGGCAACGCTGCTCCGGCCGTAATGAAACGTCACGTTCCTGCAAATCAGTGAAAGCCTCAGAGCAAAGCAGTTTAACTGAGCTTTTATTGTTTGGAAAAATAATAATTTTGATCAAGCAGATTTACTGTTGAAAAAGGTTTAAATTCTAAGGGTAGAGCAATTAAATTTTTATATACTTAAATGTAAGTACACATATTATAAGTAAGTATACAATAAAAATATGGAACTTCATCAGATCGAAAATGACAAAGAATTGGTATACATCAAAAAGGATGAAGTGAGGTTACGGCAATATGGCCACTAGGGAAAAGCGAACTTCAAAGCTATGTAGAAAGTTAAGATAACAATGATTGTTTGTTAAATTGCATAAAAACACACAGCACCAGAAGTTTTGTTCATGTCTTAAATAAAATGTTCAAAAGACTGAATCGAGTTCACCAGTGAGTTGTATAAACGTGAATTGAGTTCACAGGTTAGTTGTAAAGACGTGAATCTGCTTCACCAGTGAGTTGTATAGACGTGAATTGAGTTCACCAGTGAGTTGTAAAGACGTGAATGGGGTTCACCAGTGAGTTGTAATGATCTGCTTCCGATGTGTCACGAACCGGAATTGATAGATATAGTATGTGATAGAAATAGCTATAGTATATTAAAGTATGCTTATTTTAAAAAATAATAAAAACATTAAAATGAAATACTTTAAAAAAAATCCTCATTGCTCAATTAAATTGAAAAAACGAAAAATCGACAGGGGCTTTAAAATCGACTGATTGGGTTCCTTTTAGTGACATACTAAAAAGATCTAAATAAAGAAATGAGACTAAACGATCTGCTGATGAGCATTTGAGTGAAATAATATCTTGGCAATGACCCAGAAATATCCAGCATCACATGATTCACATCACCATCTAGTTTACTTTCATCACATTCTTTTCTCCTTCAACATGCAGCTCCACCAACATTTTGCAGAAGAAAGTTTGTCATCTGTCATTTGTCGTTTCAGACAGGTTTTAGTTCAGACAACCAAACAAAATCGCTTGCATCAGCCAGTGTTCAGACCTACGTGAAGAGGTGCACAGCATCTGCATTGACGTTTATGCTCTGCTGTCGATACTTTGAAAAATCTCGTAACATCTCCAGTGGTTTCACACTCAAAGGAATTCTGTCCCGGTCTGTCCAAATCTCCATAGCAACCAAGACCACACGAGTGTTTAGCTGCTCCTTAAAAATCTGCAGCGAATGACAAGAGTGATGTAGAATAATGAATTTATATCAAATATGAGGGATTTCAATTGAGTATTATATAAAAAATATACAAAATGCTTGAGACGTACAGCGTCTACAAAGTTAACCACCGATTTGGCTGAGTTCCGGGTGTGTTTTTTACTCTTATGCCTTTTAAACTGAAAAACAAACAAACAAGATATTTTTTTTATTATATTTAATAACTCCAGCACAAGAAATTGTTTGCTTACTCAACAAAAGTCAAATTATTGGAAGGATTACAAAAAGCCTAATGTTTATGTTTTGTAAAAAGAAAAAAAATACTTAATTTACTCTTTTAAATGTGTTTGTTATCTCAGCTTATCACTTCAAATATAAGGATATATACAATAATTTTATTTTTATATTTAACAAAAACATGTTAAAAACACAAATTAACAATAATAAACATTATTCTCAGTAGCAGTTATGGCGTCATTAATAGTAACAAAACATTAACAAAACAAAGAACTGATAAAAATGTTAAAGCTATGAAGTTTCAAATAACTAATGTCATCTTAAAATGCTGTAAAGTCGGAAAAGACCGTATTAAAACTTTGTTTAACTTACTGTGTTGTGATCAGCAACGATCATTATTTCCAGATACTTCATTTCCTCAAAAATACGTGGAACCTAAAAACAAATTTTTTAATACAACACAATCTATCTTCAAATAAAATGCAATAGGTATATTAATGGGAATTTTGATACATGGAAAAGGTCAAAGGTCATTTGCTTACAGCTCTTTTCCTTCGTCTCTTTAGCCAAGACATGTTTGCAAAAACATGTTTTTCATCTTTTTCCTCAACCTGGACATCATCAGCTGAAAAAAAAATAATATTATAAATATTATTAACATGATTCTGAAAAATAACATTTAGTTTAATTGAGTTTATGTGAGCTCTTGCTGCCTGATTATTATTTTCATAACATGACAGAAATTGATCTTTATCCTCAGTTTTCAGAGAGTTTGAAAAAATGTTTGTGGTTAGTTGATATTCTGATGTTGGCTATTTTCTTACTGTGAACATCACGTCAAAGAATATGTTAATCTATATTCTTTTGTTGAAGATACTTCACTGCTAAATATGAGCCAATGTAAAATGTTAAAAAAGCTCAAATAGTCCATTCACTGACAGGAAATGTGTCATGCTACCTACATAATAGAAATGCAAATTACTATGACTGAAGCCTTTTATTATGTTTTTGTTTTTTTTTGGGCTGTTTTTCGAGCTAAAACTAAAGTTGACAACTGATCGTGACAACCTTGACAACCTTGA
Organism: Paedocypris micromegethes; assembly: GCA_028031935.1. NCBI lineage: Eukaryota > Metazoa > Chordata > Actinopteri > Cypriniformes > Paedocypris > Paedocypris micromegethes. Next base: position 13,980,478 of record CM051495.1, read on the forward strand.
CAAAAATTCAGAGCTTACTTGAAAATAAAACCGAGTGCTTCCTGTGGTATGAAAAAATGTACAATTACACATCTATTTTTTTTTTTTTCAATTATAGACATCAATTATATTTCTTGTGTGATTCGGTGTGAAAAAAATCATTGCCGTCTGGAAAATGGCAACATTGTTCAACTTTCTCCGCTCTCTCCTGAGGATTGTCAGTTTCACAGTTCCTATGAACCTTTTCCTGTTTTTGGAACTGTGATGGTCACGAGAAGATGAGACAAACGAATTAAAAAAATGACATTGTGAAAAAAAGTCTCTCCTCCCATTTCGTGTAGAAACATTTTTGGCCTCTTATCTGCTCCAGCTTCTCCACTCAAAAGTGGGTTTGAGTTTATAACTAGACTCGGTAACTTGTTTTTTGGTCCGGTTGAGCCGTGTTAGTGGTTGGATTGGTTGCCCAGTATGTCAATCAAAAGCAAAACAGCAATGATAGGTATACATCACTATGTTTATAAGCTGTCGTGGTGGGCACACTTACCCGGGTCAGCGGGCACAGACGTCATGCCGAGCGAGGACATTCGTCTTAAAGAGTGAGGTCTTGCCTCAGCTTCCTACAAACATATTGTGATGAAGCTCATGGAGAATCTCGGCAGAAATCAAAGCTGAAAACAACGATCTTACCAGAGTATGTGTGTGTGTCAAAGGCTCGATGGAATAAAAAAAAAGGCCATCATCAAACATCCCACTGAAAACCAAGAACAGAAATCAAGCCATCGTTGGGAAAAACAGAGCGTGGACAGCCAGAACAGTCGTGCTTTTGTCATATACTCCATCCCGCACGTCTGCTGCTCGCTGTGACGCTCCACCACACACCATCATGGTGACATTCAAGGCTTTTCATGTGTACCAGCAGCCATCTGGCCTCACAGTGGCTCTCTGGGTCAGACGCACACACAAACAAGCAGCGTTTCTTACTGGAGTCCGTTGCAGGTAGACAAAGCAACGCGGGATTCTTCTCTTCCTCGGACATGGCCGTGGTAGTAGCAGTGTTCCCCACCCTGCTCAAACACATGTTATGAATGTGGCCCGTGTCGTCTTCAGCATTGTGGTGATGGTGAGCAGCTCTGGTTTCTTACCCTGGAAAGCACCGGCTTGCCTTTCTCATAGTGGATTTCAGTGTAGTCCGAAGATAGCAGATCGCTGAAATATAAGATTCTTGTGTGAGACGACCCAAAGGGACAATCTTCCGTCACTCATCAGATGGCAGAATCCCAGAAGACACACTGAGAAACCACCACGACCGCAGGACACAGCGGGAGAATGATGCCTTGTTGCTTTGAAATCCGAAATACATGACTGGTTTAAATGTTGTGTTTATAATATAATATTATCAACAACAACATTGTTCTAATCTTCCGCCTTTGCTCCTTTTATTTCCAAGCATTACAGCAGCACTTTAAATAATGCATAGTTGATCTAACTGTACTAACAGATTTTGAAATGAAGCAAGAGAGTAAGAGAGAGAGAGCGAGACAGAGAGAGAGACAGAGAGAGACAGAGAGAGAGTGAGAGAGAGTATGTTAAGTATTTGATGATTTTTTTTTTGTTTAGATAACAGACTTCCCACATTTTACAATAATTTTGTAACGTTTTGTAAGTCCAACTCCAACAATAAGTCCATAGTAGCCCAACTCAAAAACAGCCCATTTCCTCAGATAACCGAATCAGAAAACAGTTCAAACACTGCTTAAGTGATTTAGAAGAAATAGAAAATAAAATAAACATGTAGAATATTGGGTCCATTTGGGTCCCCGCTTTGACCTAAATGCCTGCACACACACACACACACACACACACACACACACACACACACACACACACACACACATAGATGGACTTACTTGTTTAAACTAAGATCTAGAGTAAACCTGGTGCCAAATGCGTCCAGCTGGAAACTTGCTTGGGCCAGGTGGACGTCCTGCAGTCAGAAACACACACATAATCCAGATCCTAAACAACGTCGTGGGAAACTTGCTGACACCTCAGGATGCTCGCTGATCTCTATTAATACATCTATACTGTAGATAAAGCATCTGCATGGGAGCAGCCACATAAATCACACAGCTGTGCCGTCGCACTAAAAAAAATCCTGCATGGGCAGAACGAGGTAAAAAAGTGCGTGTGCAAAGCAAGCTCACATCTTTTGTTTAATACCGAGCGTCCCAGTTGGAGGAGGCGAAAACTGCTTCTTGTGCGAAAAGTCTGTTAGATTTGTGAACCTGGATCAGCTCGGTGGATCGGGCACATTGCACCAATCTCAGCATCTCTCTCTCATCCTGCCTCGCTGGATAAAACACATCTAGGCTCAATTTTCAACCGTTCCCTCACCTGTCCATCCTGGTTTTGCGCCCGGGTGTCCAGATCGTGAAAAGTGCTCTCGGACTCCTCGTTCAAGTAGTAGATGAGTCGGGACGGGTACACGATCTTGTGCCCCCCGATATTTCCACCGGTGGCATTGTCCGGCGGCGATGCCAGTGTCGCTTCTGGTGGGGTCTCGGACACGTGCTGATCCCCCAAACCCTCATGCTGCACCAAGCTGGAATCTGTGGGTGGAAGAGCAGCAGGAAATTGTTTACTGCTTCACAGCCTCCATCTCGGAGAGGGATCCCGTCAATTATATATGAACGTGTGCCAGCAGTTGCAGCCCCATGATGCTGCAGAGAAGCTGCGCACAGATCTCCCTCACCCAGACCTCGGCGGATCGCAGGATAAACCAATAAAACAACGTAATCTGATTGTAGGTCCAAGACAGGGAACCATGTAAATTCTACAGAGATGTGCTTATTGACCAGACCGACCACAGACGTTTTCCCTGTAACTTTCTCAGCGGCAGATCTGGTTATTTGAGCCGCATCTTGTGATGGGCAGGAGTAATAATAAAGGCTTTTCATGGTGATCAAATTAAAATTCAGTTCTTCTTCCCAGCATTATCGCATAAAGGGGCTGTCATGCCATTTGAAGGCCTCCAAAAGCTTTTACCCCCCCTCCGCAGACTGACACATTTTAACGGCCGTAAACACTGTTAAGTGATGGAGGGTCCTCCATCAAATCACGTATCCTCCTTTTTTAGCGCGAATTCATCCGCACGAGCAAAGGCGCAACATACTGCGGAAACGCAACGTCGCGTATCGCAAATATCCATACGTGATTTTGTTATGTAAAGCAAAAGTTGTGTACGTACCGGTTGAGGCGACGGAAGACGGCACGGAGGGAAATATGCTAGCGAGCAGACACAGATGGAATATCAGACGCATGATTCATATTTGAAGGCTTAATAAAATGTCATCAGCGCGTTAATTTGCAGCGTGAGTCGCAGTCCATTCTGATGAGAGCGATGTTCCGGTGTATCCCGCGGGGAGAGGGGGGAATCCTTCATGCAGCTTCGGAAACCAAGGGGTGGGTAACACGGTCGGGATGCTGAGGGATGGGGAGGACTGGGAAGAAGGAGAAGAGGTGGCAGCACGGGCGAATGGAAGGCGGTGGCCAAGCGACTAGTATCGAAGGAAAAGCAAGAGCGCATGCGCAGTGCATCCTGCCGCGGCGACGCGTCAGGCATCCTCATTTCGTGCACGCGCTCTTCCCAGCCACTGTGAGATTAAGGTAAGTCGATTTGGCATCGACTCCTGTCGTTTTAAAATTAAACTAATTACATATACTGCACAATAGCGCAAGACATAATTGAGAGAAATTTTTTGCAATCTGCAACAAGGTCAATGGCTACTTGAAATGAAGTTCGAAGGCAGATATTTACATATTTTGGAAGAGGTGGCAGAAAACAGCTTATTAATGTATTCCACTTTAAAAACACATAACAATGGCTCAGTGTTACTTGTTATACTCACATATCATAAATTACATAAATTAAATCTACGTACCACAGTTGTTACGTCACACACCAAGAAAATTGTAAAAATACATTATATATAAATATAAACACATACACAGATAGATAGTTTAATATAAATGCGTAATATAATAAAGGTGACTTTTGACCATACAGCTCCCCCTAATGGTGGTAATGGTGAGTGGCAATCTCAGAGGAAGATTTCTAAACACCAGTTGCCGCACATTAACCAAAGCACATAAAGCAAAGTATGGACTGGTCTTATAATGATGCTTTAGTGTATTGATTGATCTGCCTCCAGACTCTCTTCATGATCCCCAGCCTCACCTACGCTCATTGTGTTCACAAGCCTTTGGCAGAACTTGTGATGAAGGCCACTTTTCAAGCTTCCTGGTCCACAACATTTCAAGAAGAAACCTCATAGAGAACCTATGGGGCATTGCCAACAGAAAGATCCCAGACCTGAGACCGAGCAATGCAGAAGAGCTGAAGGCCACTTTTCAAGCATTCTGGTTCAACACTTCAAGGCCATGCAAGGTGTAATACAGCTCTCCGTACAATGTGATATTGTACTCTTGAGATTATAGATTGGGGCTTTTATGTTCTGTGATCCATAATCATTTAGAAAAATAAATCTCAGCTTGAACTATTTTGCTTTGCTGAATCAATTTTATGTTCTAGCTTTTCCGTTGCATTATTATGATAGAAGTCTGGACCAGTCTGTAGTAAGCAGTATTTAGTAAGCAGTAGATTCCGCTTAAATCGGCCAAATTCCAAAGTCACCAAACAAATCCAACTACACAAGACAATATTTTTTCCTGATTTGCACTTAACGCTGCCTAATTTGGCCAAAGACAAGATTGAAAAAATAAAAAAGCGGCACAAGTCACCCATGTCCCGCAGTAACGTTTGTGAACAGAGGGAAATGCTGGTGTCCGCTACACTATTTAGTGTTCTTTAATCAGCAACACACAATACCAAGATTATAGAAAATAGCTAGACATATTCCTATGTATTTGAAGTAAATCTATTAACCAAAATTGTTGTAGCAAAGATACTACTACTTATTAAATTACTTGAAATAATAGTTTTGAATGGTATTGCATACATTATATACATTATTACTACCTAAATTACCTACACCATTTTATTTCCTTCCACCATCGCTTACATGGTCAATTTTGCTATAAAAGAGCCAAAGCAATAGCGCCTAACAACAGCTATAGCAAAAAACACACATAAACACCCATTATAACTTTAATGTAACAATCCAGATCCACCTTTGAGAAAATAGTCATTATAAACATAGAAAATAGTCTTGATACAATTTACAAAACAAAATGACAAAAGAGCGGGTTTTGGGAACAGACGAGCGCTTCTGCTCATGGCTGGTGTCTGATAACGTTCAGTCTGCAGGATGTTCAGCGGGCGTCCTCCCCCTCAGTCGCTTGTGCTGACCGAGCACTGTGTTTATATGTTGAGAAGACGCTGTAATAACCGGCGGAATCGCTGATTTCGACCTCAGCGAGACCTTAGGCTGCCTCTTGGTTCGAGAAGACCTACATTCTGCAGATTTGCGGGAGCTTGCGGTGCGCTTGACAACCATACGCGTCCTTGCTTTGTGCTGGGGTTTGCTAGATGTTCTCTTGGGTCTGTAGGGAGGTATTGCTGGCCGCTTGGCCGGTGTCAAGGGTCCACACCTTCGAGGGCTACGTCGAATGGGCGTTTGCTCAATGGGAGAGTTTTGGATGTGTTTTAACTGATCCGCACTACAAGATCCCGACTGAGAATGGTGTTTGGAAGACTCATCAAGGTGTGCAGATGGTGCAAGACGTCCGATGAGAAAGCGTTTGCTACTTGAGATGGACGAGCGGGTGAATAAGGCTCTTTTATGACTGCTGGACAATGACGATTCGTTCTCCGAGGGGCCGCCGCTCTCCAGACAGGATTCAGAAGTGGCCGCACACAGGTCAACAAGGCTGCTCCTGCCACGACTCTTGGGAGACTGACCCTGTCTCTCCTTATTAATATCCGGGCTAAGGCTACGGAACAACTGCCGTACATGTGTAAGAGATTTGGAATTGGATGAGAGCGCTACACCCTTTGGTGGACTCTTTAAAATCCTGTTGGTCAAAGGGTCGTAGAACTTAAGCGGTGTCCTTTTATACTTGTACTTTATGCCAGTATCATCATCACAAGACTTTCGTTTCCTCCCCGGTTTCCGACTAATGTTGGGTTTGTTCCCCTGCTCCCCATCCGGAGAGGAAAGCACATATACCACCGTTTTGGGCTGTAAAGGTGTCATTATTTTCCCGTAAGATGGCGGAAGCTTCAATGAACACATTCGGGTTTTCATGTCAGGGGTTTTCTCTTCGCTTGCACATTGCTGAGGATCTTGGTCACGTTTGGAATTATTGGCTTCTTGTGGTGATTTAATCCGCACTGCGGGAAAGTTCTGCTGGATGGTCTGGGTAGCGTGGCTTACTTTGACTACTTGGCAACGTGAGGCTAATCTGTAGATTTTTTGCTTGGTTGACCGGTGTTGTGTGTGGTCTTCAGCATGCTCCATGAGAGGCAGCATGTCTGCTGGTTCCCATCCAGGAGCGGCTACTTTGGATTTTTGGCCCGTACTTGTTTTCTTTTTCCTCCTCTTACGATGCTTTCCAAACCTGGCAAGCGATTCGCTGTCGAAATAGCAACGGAACGAGCCATGTTGAAAGTCTCTCACTATGGATTCAATCTTCATGTCATCTTCAAACATGACCTCTGTCCGCGTTTTCCCAACAAAGCATTGTGGTATGTGAGGAAGGCTGGGGAAGACGTCTTCTGAACCGCTCTGTTCGGGCCCTTCTGCTGGTCCCACAGTGTTTAAGGCCGTGTTCAGCTGATTCTGGTATCCTTGGTCTTTAAGGTTTACATGTTTTTCAAGTAACTCTACTAAATTTTTCTCCTCACCTTTTACTGTTCCTAAAGCCGTCTGTATTGCGATGTCCCATTCTTCACTGCCCATGGACGCACTCATACAGTGAGAATTCAGAAGGAAACTGCCCTCATCCTCTTGTGGATCAATACCGTAGCAATGCTTTTTGATGACGTTCTCAATCACTTCTCGAATTTGGTCCGACTGATGGCTGAATGTTTGTTTCCTGTGGAGGCCTTTCCAAGGAGGAACTGTTGTAATCCACAAGGATGAGGAATCTACAGTGGTAACAGGTTTGGACTTTGGTTGAGCATGAGAAGATGAATCACTACCTTGTGTGCGATTGGTTTTTCTGTGTGCTTTTTTGTGTTTGACACTTCCATTATTGGAAACAGGTGGACGTTCCGAGTGGACTCTTGGATGCTCGGGAGCCCCGGACGGGTGTGGATCCGGGCTTGCTTGTTGAGAAGAGGTTGTGATGTGTTGAGGTTTAGATTTAGCAGAGCAGCCACTAGTCCTGTGCAAAAACACTCGTGTCGGGGAATTGTTCTCGGATGGCAAGTTAACGGTTTGGGAAGTTGTTTGTGCCTGTGCAGATGTGGAGATGTCCGTGGTCTCGGTCAGCATGTGGCAGGCCTCATCATCAGAGGAAGGCATCTCCTCACGCGTTCCAACAGAAACACCGTCATCATCTGATCCGCAGCAAACCTCTGAGAACTCCTCCTTGGGAATTGGTGGGGTGGTTAAAAAAGGCAGATCAGCATGCGTAGGCCTGCAAAAAACAAGAGGATAACTAAAGTGGAGTCATTAAAAAATATATATAAAAGTAGTACTTACATTAGTTTATTTTTTATATATTAGTATATTTATGATCCCATTTAAAATTTAAAATGCCTAAATGTGTACCCAGTGTAAATGTTTACAGATTTGACCAATCCCAAGACATCTTTTGTGAAAACAATCCCATATTTCCCTAATCATCTTTTAATAAAACATAATGGAACTGTGACTGAGATTGAACTGTAATGCCAACATGTGTGACAAGCATTATTCTTTGATGGAGCAGTATTTACGTCATTACGGGCCGTGATGTTGATGTCAAGGTTTTAGATTTATTCACAGGAATGTTTACAGAATCAGGCCATAAACAGGTTATACACAATGGAAGGTACACATCCATTTATTTTCTAAACTACACCACGGGGAGCGGGAGTCAATCTCAGTGCCAGGGCCTGAAGGCGGGACAAAGGCCAACCAATCACAGGCTGGCTAGAGATTCCCATTCTCCCAAACTGAATAAGTAACTCAACTAATACTATTAAAGCACTTCTTTCATTTTATTTGTATTGTTTTTCTTATTTTGTCAATAAAAATGTTTTTGTAACAGTGAGAAACAAGCATCATTTTTGCGAGCGTTTTTTTTAATTGTTGATTATTGCATGTACCGTACGTTGGAAGGACAATATTAGCACAGGTCACAAATAAAGGAGACTAATAAAATAAGACTAATAAACTAAATAAAAAATGCAACTTTCTAAAAAGTTTTAATTTGTTGGGAAGTAAACTTAAATCTAGGAAAATTCCAAATGACCTGCAAATTACTAGTGCATTTATTTGCAGATTGCTGTCGTCCTGATAAGCAAATGGAGGTCCAGACACATGACTGGACAGAACAGACCTTACTACAATTAATTTTTTGTGTTTAAATTAAAACTTTTGCCAGACAAATATATTGTTTATTTTTATTTCATTGATTTTGCGTTACATTTAGCAATTGCAAAAAACTAGAAGTACGACCTTTAGAAGTGCTGTAGTTTTTAGTGAGCAATTTTACGACCAAAATAGTGATCAAGACTGATAGTTCACATTACACAATAATCCAGATTCTGCAACATATTAATCTCTCCTGATATCATAATCGAGTGTTGCTTTTGTTGCCTGTATATTTTCAGGAACAAACTGTAGTTACGTTCATTTGAAAGCTGTTTACTGAGATAATCGACAGTACCGTGCATCACTGTAGCCACGAGGATGATGCTTGAGAACATCCTGCAGGAATCGTTCAAGTAAACTGCCAGAAGAGACCTTCGCTCGAGCCGCTCGGACTACTTCTCGGTGTTGGACACTCAAAATGTGCTTAAAAAAAAAAAAAAAAAAAAAAAAAAGTCAAATGAACTCCATGATGACTAGCATTTCAACAGAGGCTAATTTGTTTCTCGCAAACAGGTGAGGGAAATGGAGAAGAGTTAGTGACCTGCTCAACGCTGTTGTACAGAACCTGACAGCAGCTGCAGTAACCCTGTCTTTGAGAGCTGGAGGGTCCAGCCACAGGTTCTTCAGCTGTACTCATCCTGCAAAAAAGAAGGACAAGCTCATAAAATACGTACTTTTACATCAGTAAAGCCACTTGTTATTCCTCCAAAATAAGATAAATTGTGGGCTCTATGTACGCATCTAAGCCCTCACCTGTTGGGCACCTTTTCCGGACACTTCTCTGCATCTATTCAACAAACACAGTCTACATTAGTGTTTTAGCAAATCAATGGCAAAAATCCTAATTGTTACCTTTATATCCAGCTCAGCAATGGCTGACACCGAAGTTAATAAATTCAATGTTTTATTGCTGATATATCCTAAACAGTCTTATAATCATACTCCTGATCAGAATTCTTGCATAACTGTTTTTTTCTTAGGATCAGAAGTGTGAACTACACAAAATGGAAAGTTTGGCAGATCGACAAGAGAGATGTTCAAGTCATACCGCATTTACACGAATATAAGAAACCGTTGCTTTTTTTTTTTACATTTTAGCGGCTCAAACTCTTGCGATTCAAAATCTCTTTATAATTGCCGATTTCAAAAATTCATGTAAATATAAGAGCTAGTTTCTTTAAATAATGGTTCTGCAGACGTGCATATAAGTTTTTATTAGCTCAATAACAGAAAGAAACTTTAGAAACGTTGCAACACTTAACAGGGAAAAAAATAACACTAGTAGTAGTAAGATTAAACGAAAAACAAATATTAATATATTTGAACAGACAGACCATATAGCATCCGGTAGATCACTGTGCTAAAGGCTAATGGTCTGGCGATTGAAAACGAAATGTTTTAAAGTTTTGGAGCAAACAGAACAGTGCAAAACGAAGAACACCACCGGAGTCAAACACAATCAAATCGCTCTGTCTGTTACACAGTGGAAAAACGTGAAAGTTCTAATATTTAGATTAGATATTTAGCAAACATGATGGGAGGTGTAGTTTCGACCACTAGAATAGATTGTTTTATTATTTTGAATTAAAACAACATAGAAGAGATGGAAGTCAATGATTAGGTTTGTTAAATAAAGAAAAAAAATAGTATTTTAATAAGAAAATGAACGTAATTTAGCCAGAAACATATATTCTTTTATTCTTTTTATATTCTTATTTTGTGCCTGAAAAATCTGGGTGTGCTTATATTTGCGGGGTACTTATATTTGCATAAATGAAGCAACTACTTCAATTTTCATTTTTACCTATATTACCCACCCTCAAAATAAAACGCACGCACACACAAATATTTGAATGAAAAGCATGCTCACGTTTAGCAGAGCCTCGAGTTCCCTCCTCCAAGGGCATGACACGGTCTGTATATAATGTCCACACAAACACATACACAGTGAAAGAAACAGAAAGGGAGAATGATGGCGCGACTAAAGATTTGTCCACACTAATGCTAAAACACATAACTAAAATAAAAATTAACAAACTAAAAAATCCTTTGAATGTCTTGCGAATGTCTCAGAATCTCTATAATTTAACACACGGACTTTAACACTAAAGTAGGTAGAAGATACTTTCTCCTCGACTCAAACACCAGCACCTCCAGTCACAGAGTCAAACTGGTTTGCTAAGGATACCAGTGTGATTAGCCTCGTTGCTAAAAGGACTGAGAGAGTTTGAAAGGTTTGTGAACTGACGCAGTCCAACGGTCTAAAGACAAATGTGAAAGACTAAAGACAGATGGTGATTGACCCCAGGATAAAACAAACTAGACCTGTAAACTTCCAGAACATCAAAGCACTCAATTTGTGAAATTTCCCTAGTTAGTCGAATGTGGTCCAGCAAGGCTAAAATATTATGCTAAAAAGTTTCTTTCTGCCAAAAAACATAACCCTCAGCACACTTGAGGCTAAATAGTGAAATGTGTTTTCATCTTTCATTTGATAATCGTAGTTTCTTGGATTACCACTTTTTTTACAGTCACCATTCCTTGTGGTTTAGCGTGTATTATTACATCACATAAGTCTTGTGAAGTCTTGTCATGTGACGCCAGCTTGGGCGGATATTCAAACTGAAATGAATCGATTCACGTACTCACCAACTTGGAGGAAGGATGACGTCAAAATGTAGGCGAGTCACATCACCGCATTTAAGTGTTCAGCCACGTGCAGCAGGGTAACTTACGCGCCTAAACAACGAAGACACACACACATGAATAATATACTAAATCTAAATATATGTGTAACGCTTCTCCTTTTCGTTAAGACACTACAGCGCGATGTTATGATGTATAAAATAACGCGTCGTAAAGAGACTGAACTGCCCTGCGCGTGCACGCCGTTCGCTTAAACGAACCGCTACGAGTTATTGCCACACAACAAAGACATGAGTATAATTACACGCTAAATAAAAATTGTTGAAACATTGCTCTTAACTACAAGCTTTTTACCCGCACACAGGCTGTGCAGACGGAGCTAGTCCGCTAGGCTAGCGCGTTTAGCTACAGACACCTAGCATGACAGTAAGTAAACAGCGGAATATGCCGTAACTGTCTTCTGGTCTATGGCACACAAAACGCATTAACATGACATAGCTGTTCAACATCACGCTGTCAACCTGAATGTTGGAGTTATTCCACGTAGCACCCATCGGTGTCCCTGTTTAGCTCTGGTCTGCTTATGGAGTGACGTCAGAGCCAGGCGCGGGAACCCGCCCACTTATAAAAGCCTGCGGGTGCTTGCAAAAGCAGACCAGCAAACAATCTGAAGATGCTTTGTTATTTTATATGTGTAACAAATATTTAAATTAATGATTTAAATTGAAACACATTTCTAAAGATAGCGTTTGAATTGATAATTATATAGAGGCAATTAAAAAAACAAAACATTCAAAACTTAACAAAATATATTAACAAAAACATAATTTAATAAATAAAGTTCTGCTACTTGTTCTTCTTGGGCAAGACACTGAACCCCAAATGCCCCCGGGCGCCTCGGCTTAGGCTGCCCACTGCTCCGGGCTCAGAATATTTATTCTCACCAGACATTGATTTTGACATAATTTTGATATTATGCATAGCACAATATAATAAATAAATAAATTAATTAATATAATTATATATTGTAAAATAGAGATATATTTTTTTTATACTTGGGCAGCTGTAAAATTCCTTTGTTTCCGAAGGTTCCACATCCAATCTGCCACCTGGTCAACACAACTGCTCACTGCTCCAGGTGTGTGTGTGTGTGTGTGTGTGTGTGTG
>CM051495.1:13992819-14018998 GCA_028031935.1 Paedocypris micromegethes
GTGTGTGTGTGTGTGTGTGTGTGTTGACAAAGTTACCTCACTCTTTCTTTATTTCATTGAACATGTCTGTTTCCGTGTTAGGTCACTATTTGTCTAACAAATGCTACTGCATATTGTGTAGGTATTTGCAGGTATAATCAGCCTAACCAACCGATTTTTTCTGCTGAAATTAGTTATTAGTTATTAGTTATCGCTAGATGGCGACTGGATCCTTTTTTTTTTTTACCTGGATACATTTTGAGTGTACAACTCTTCAATATGAGCATCACAAATGAAACTGTACAGTACATATGAAACATGTGTCACACAGGCTGTAGATAAGAACACAGAGTAGAACAAAATTATGACAAAACTAATTAAATCGAAACATTTATTTCATTTATTTCATATTTATTTCATTTCAATTCAAAAATTGTATTCAAAACACTAAATGGCAAGGTGAGATGTTACAAGTGAAGAAAACACATTTTCTTTTGTCAGAATACTTTGCTTGCACTATATGACAGACCCTGAAACCCTGGTCCCTGAAATTTTCCAGTGTCAAAAGTATCTCGAAAATCTCCACTTCGACCCTCTATGGCTGAAACGAACTGATTGACCTCTGAAGTGAAAGCACTGATTCCTGCTGCCATCGCTGAAACTTCCTCAAATACAGTGAAATCGGGCGCAGATGTGCGGGCATGCAAAGGCCTTCAGTGTTTGGGTTTATTAGTCTTTAAAGTAACAGTAGAAGTGGATTGGAAAACTTAGCTTTCCCCCACCGTCTTTCACCTTACAACACTACATGGAGCTAGAAAAAACATGTGTACTGTCCTCCTCACTGAGCAGGATTGTATTACAGCTATCGTTGCCAACTTGAGGGATTTTGGACATTTTCAAGCGTGGGACACTGAAGATGTGGCTGTAAGCTTTAAGTACAGTGGGAACAGATGTGAAGGGAGGATAGAATGACAGCGGGAGGAAGAGTCGACCTGTGTTTCAGCTACACACAACCATATGTCTGTTAAACTGTTAAACACAGTCGTCTAAAAGTGATTTATAATACGACTATGAGTTCAGAGTATGTGCTACAAACTTTTGAAAATAGTTAATTCTAAACGAGTATATGCATATCTTTTGTGAGTACATTTTATTTCTAAAAAGATTTTTGAAAAAGTAAAAAAATAGTTTTAAAAGAACTAAAAATGTGACTCAATGAAAGCACGTGAAATTGTACAGTGTCTGACAAAAAACTCAAATGAAAATTGGACTGAAATGCAATGCTGCTGTGTTAAACAGAGTGGAATAAAAAATAATTACCTGAGGCATTTGTTTTATGTTAACACGTGTGCAATATTTGATCTGGCATTTAACGGATTTAAAGATTCAGCAAATATAAGGAAGAAATCAACATGTCTGGCTTATTGGAAAGTTAAAATGAGTCGCATGAAATTCACCCAAAGTAAATATTAACTTTATCAGCACAATTCAAACATCAGTTAGCAGTCCGGGAACATTTTATACGATTACACAGTATACAAATCGAGTACACAGTGTGTGTGTGTGTGTGTGTGTGTGTGTGTGTGTGTGTGTGTGTGTGTATGCGCGTGCGTGCGTGCGTGCGTGTGTGTTTTGTACATCAGTTTTGATAAAAGATATGAACCGATAGAATTAAATATTAATGAAACAATTTTTACGATTCTATAACAATCGCCCTCGTGTGTTACAAGTATCATAAACGTTCCTGCATTTCCAGGGTTAAACTTTTCCCAGCATTAGCCCTTATCTGTCGACAAACTTCCTTTCTAAAACTTAATGACAGCAGTGTCAACATGGTCCATTCCGTATGGCTCGGGGCGGGGGCGGGGCTGGGGTCGCACACCGGACACGCCTCTCGAGTCGTATGTTCAGTAAAGGTGTGTGCAAAGATTGACAGGTCTTCCGAAGTGGGCGGGGCCTAATGTGCGCGCTGATGACACGTCAGAAAGCAGAGAGGGACGCTGCACATCTCCGTGTCAAACTGAATACAACAGCAGCCAGCCACAATATTTACACATGACAGCATGCGCATCATAATGTTAATGTCTGTGATCAGGTCGTCGGGGCCGGTCATGGTGGGCATCTCTCTGGGATTCACTCTCAGTTTCTTGAGCGTGACTTGGGTGGACGAGACCTGCGACGCTGACTTGCTGGATTCTTCCGAGATGTTCGTGTTGCCAACTGGAGGCTCGAGAGGAGCCCGCAAACCCAGTTCAATCTCCTCTGACAACAATATCGCCGAGCTTTTCGAGCCCAGAATAGTGCCATACGTCAAAACGGCTGAACAAGGTTCTGCGAAAAAAGTTGTCAGGTAAGTACACCTGGTGGTTTCAATACATTTTTGAGGAAAAATGTTGAATCGTTTCTTCTCTGACGATACGATAAAAGTTAGAAGCACGAGAGAGCCGATATATATATATATATATATATATATATATATATATATATATATATATATATATATATTATTATTATTATTATTATTTTTTTTTTTTAATCTTTGAGCTCTTTTTATTTTATAATTGAAAATGTATTAATCCCTCATTAATATGTCACAGGAATCTGTTGGAAGTTTCAGCAAAGTTTTTATTCTAAGGTTATATTTACGTTTTCGTACTTCTATACTATATTCCATAATTTAAACTTAACCTCCAGATTTCGGCCTTCATGATCAAATGGCTTCATCACATATTAGACTACTGAAGTCGCTTGTGCATAAAAATGTCTGCAAAAAACAACAAGTGCAATAATAATGCCTGTAATATAACTGTATAATAATCACTATAAAAGAATGTGTGTGAATAATTAGTATAATTTATATTTACAGTATATACTAATTGAACAGGAGTAAGACCCTTAAATTTCAGATCAGTGAAACTTTCAGATGAAGTGAAACTTCAAAAATCTAAATCAGAAATTTTTTATTCATCCCATTGGGGAAATTCTCTTTTGTTCTATACACTTACTACATTTGATGAAAACAGAATGAAACAGAATTGAAAATAGCCTAAAGATAAAATGAAATGAAACTTAAAACGAAAATAGTTCCCCATGTTAAGACTTTACAAATAGGTTGATACTAAGCTACAGAAATCGTTCTGTAATTATGCCCTGTGAATTGGCAGATAACTAAACAGGATATTTAAAGAACTCCTGATCTTGCTCTTTGGCCTCCCCATCTGATGCGGCCTAATGAGGTCAGGTCACATGACGACTTGTGGCTCAGCTACTAAGACCGTGACCTCTTTAGGTTGACAATACAAATGAAGATGGGCATTAACAAAACATCAAGGCATCTGTCATAACCATCTTGTTAATTGTGATATTTTTAGTCTTGTTTTGTTTATAGTTGTTCTCTCCATTGTTTTTTTTCAGAGCCAAGTACGCCAGCACAGAACTTGGAATTCGTGAACGTCTGTTTGTCTCTGTGTTTACTTCCAAATCCACCCTGAACACTTTAGCAGTGGCCATTAACCGGACGCTCAGCCATCATCTGGACGGTCGACTCATCTTTTTCTCAGACGCTGGTAATCATAAAACCCCGAATGGAATGTTTGTGGTTGAGCATGAACATGACCATCCAGTGCCAAACATGTTCCAGTCTGTGCGATATCTACTGGAGCACCATATAGATGAGTATGACTGGTTCTACCAAGTTCAGGATGATATGTACATTCAGCCCGACAGGCTGAAGAACTTAGTGAATCACCTGAGCATGAATCTTCAGCTCTACATGGGCCATCCAGGCGAGTTTATTGGGGATGAGACGTCGGGGAAGTACTGTCACAGTGGATCAGGATTTCTCATGTCACGCGCGCTGCTCCTGAAGCTCCAGCCGTTCTTGGAACAATGCAGGGCGGACATCATTAGCGTTCGCCCTGATGAGTGGCTGGGCCGCTGTATTATCGATTACGCCGGAGTCCATTGTGTGGAAGAATATGAGGTAACTTCAGACGAGCTTACTTGAACTAAACTTGATTTGAGCAGAAGTTCCTCCTCAGGGTCATTTCCGAATTTGCTGTTTGTATCACTAATGCAGTTACGTTTCGCATCCCGAGAGACAAATTATCCTCAGCTAAAATAGCATCAGAAAAAAACGCCAGAAAAGAAACGGAATCCAATGGTTTGGTGGGAAGCAGCTGGTTCATTTCAAACCTCTGTGCAGAATCTCAGAATGCATGCTTGTGTTGATAAAGTCAACGTTTATGTAACTGGTTTCCCATAGGGGGCGATGTTTAAGCTGGTCACAAATGACTGCGCTTTTCACCTGAGGGTCTCTAGTTTTAACAGGAAACCACGTTACCCAGGGGTCAGTGCTTTATAGAGAGGCTGCTCTGTTTCTGATTGAGGGGTTCATGGAAAAAGATCAATAGTTCCCAGTTCTGAAATCAGAGAAGTGACAGTTTACCTCCAACAAGCTTAGAGATGTGTTGATGTTTGTTTATAACCCTCTACATGAGTGATTTTGTTAAAAATACACGAGCTTGGTAAAGCAGCTAGGTGTTTGCTATAGGCAGTGGTTTGCGAGTTGCCACGTTAAATCAAGACTTTGGTGGTGAGTGCAAGGCGAGTGGTGAGGGCGCACATTTTTAGTTGTGTTTATACAGTATTAGCTTGATCAGGTTGTAATCAGGACGTGATGTCAGCGTAAAAACAGAAAAGAAACTAATATATCAATATCAAATATTTGACTTTGTGGCTAAAAATGCGCTGTGCAGAGTTGCTGCATTTGTTCTTGGGTTTGTATAGAAATTATAAGGTTTTTTTAGTGTTTATAGTTCAGCTGATTTGTTTCAAGAATAATTCTCGGCACATTCAAACTGTTAGCTTTTTGCCTCCAGTCTCGTGCAGTTTAATACTTTGAGAAAGTGGCATATTAGATCTAGAGGGGAATTGTAAAGCAGCTTCTGGACCTGAGGATTACTTTAATGGAATAATCTAAATCTTCTGCTGCTGAGTCACAGAGTGAATGACTTCCTGCTCTTGACAGGACAGATCCAGACCTGCTGTGATCTGCTTTAATTAGTCTGGCTACAGAAAGACGTTAAATGGCATTAGTGATAATTACAACAACCTGATGACCAGAGCCGAGCTGAAACAAGCCAGTGTTACTGGAACATGTCAAAAGGTTTTTGTTCACATTTTTGTTCTATGAAGTGTCTTAATTTATTAACCACACAGCAAATAACAACATCTGTATGTTCATCCCCCCAATCCACCCATCCAACCAACTACCCATCCACCTCTCCACCCAACTACCCATTCATCCATCCAGTCTGTCTGTCCTATCTAGTAAATATACAATAATGTTACATTTTAATCTGACTTTAACTCTGCTTCAGGGATTGAAATATCAGCATTATCAAATGGCAAACAATATAGCCATAGAGAGAATGGAGGAAGATGTATTGCAGAAAGCTTTGGCTGTTCATCCTGTGACTAGTGCTACGCTGTTCTACCATCTGCACAAGCTATTCACAGAAGCGGAACTGCTTAAAACCTCAGAGGAGATCAAGAAACTGCAGGTATTTAAAATAAAATATACTCAAACAGGTAGTGTATTTTTTTATTAAAATGATAGATTTATTAAATAAGAGCCTTGGCATTTATAGATCAGATAATAATCTAATTGACTAATAATCTAAATTTTTCACGCCCTCACATTTTTCTAGTGCTTTAATTTTTGTGTTTAATTAGATGCATAGATGCATAATATCTCTTTTACCATAATTGTTTAATGAAATCTCACAGAAATGTGCAATATATTTCCATAAATCTCCAGTAAAAATTACTCAATTTGAAAAAAAAAACCTCTAATAACTGGAATACATTGAAACTGTATAGTCAACATCGCAGCACAGTTGTTTAACCTGGACTGGTTCTGTCTTATACCTTTTCATAAATTTTAGTCTGAGATAAAGAAAACCAGCGACGATGCAATGGACGGAAACCAAAGTGTAACGTGGCCCATTGGAATTCCAGCTCCATTTCAACCCAAGAGCCGCTTTGAGCTGCTGCGCTGGGACTATTTCTCGGAAGAGCATCTTTTCACTTGTGTAGATGGAGCCCCCAAGTGCTACCTCAAAGGGGCTGATCGTGAGGATGTGACGGATGTCATCAAGGTCGCCGCTGAAGAACTAAACAAGCGGTACAACCCTGCAGTACGACTTGGGTCTCCACGTCTAGTGAATGGCTACAGACGTTTTGACCACTCTCGAGGAATGGAGTACATGATGGAGCTGCAGTTCCAGGCCACAACCGTGTTAGGAAGCTACAAACCTATCACACGGCGCGTTCACCTGGTCCGACCTCTCAGCCAGGTGGAGATTCTCCCCATGCCGTATGTCACAGAAGCTACGCGAGTGCACGTCCTCGTACCACTCACTAGTTACGAGTCCCTTGTCGCCCTGCGCTTCCTAGAGCACAGCTCCAACTTGTTTGAGAGGAGAGAGAATGTGCTCCTCAGCTTTCTATTCATCTATGAACCGGCCGAGGCACAAAAAGTGAGTATGAATGACGTCTTCCGTGAGGTCAAGGCTAAGATCGCAGACACTGAGCGCAGATTTATCAATGTGAAAGTGTCTTGGATAAGCATTAGGACGGAAAGTTCAAGCGTTTTGCGAATCCTAGACATCGTTTCTAGAAAACACCCAGTGGACACGCTATTTCTTCTGGTGACTGCTGACACAGAACTCAACTCTGAGTTCTTAAACCGATGTCGGATGAATACTATCAGTGGCTGGCAGACTTTTTTTCCCATCCACTTCCAGGAATTCGACCCCTGTGTTGCAAATCCCAAACAGACTCCTCGTGCCCCATCAGACCTGCTCAGTGACGCGGGTCATTTCGACCGCCATAGCTTTGGAGAGGTCTGCTTTTATAACTCGGACTATATTACCTCGCGAACACGGATGGCTGCAGACATGCAGGATAACGAGGAGCTGCTGGAGAACGTGGGACTCTATGATCTGTTTGTTCAGAACACTGGACTGCATGTTTTTCGCGCCGTTGAGCCGGCTTTGCGTCAGGCCTACCGCAACCGAACCTGCAATCCTCGGTTAAGTGAGGAGATGTTCCACCGCTGCCTGCAGAGCAACCTGGAAGGCCTGGGCTCACGGTCCCAACTGGCCATGCTGATATTTGAACAAGACCATGACAATGGTTCATGAGAAGTGTTACTCTCATCTCACAAACCTTTTTTCTGGACAAGACTTGTCAACTCCTCTGTTTGTCAAGTCAAGTCCTCTGTTTGAATACGTAGAGGGTCCTAACTTCTGGATATAGTGTGATTTGTCCCAAAAGATCCTTTAATCTAATTTTGGATCAATGTTTTTGTTGACATGCCATGTTTAATATGATGGTCGGGAAAATTCTATTTTTTGTGGATTTTTTTTCATTACTGTCTCACTGGCACATGTCAGACGTGTATCAATATTTGACGGCATGATTTGACAAAATTGAATTATATTTACCAACAGTTCAAATACAGTTGTAATGTTTTAGCAAAAACTGATTTAAATTAATTCACTTTCCTTTTTTTACGAAACGCAGAGCACTGATTTGCTCTAAATTGTATTGTGTGCGTAAAGTCTGTGTTTCTAGCTAAATTCAGCAGTTCAGCAAATCTGCTGAATGTTTTTTTTAACCAGATGCAATTAAATTTGCTATATTTGAGTATTTAGACGCCATCCAGCACATTCCAGTGGAAAATGGTTTCCAGTTTTCAACCCACTCTTCCTGTTCCTGTGCAAATTACTGTCTTTACATTCCTTCATGCTGGAATAAAAAAAACAACAGAACATTTTTGCACATAGTTTTCTAGCAAATGAAATAGTCAGATTCCTTTATAATTGGCAAACCTTTGGACTGTTTTGGATCATGTTTGCATACATCGTTATAAATGATGAAGTGTGTGCTGTTCTCTACACAAGTCAAGAGTATAACAAAGTAAATCTTTTTTGGACTCATTTTGTGAACAAATAGCCTGTCAAACTCGCACTATGTTTGTCAACATGCTCTGTCAAAACTGAAACATGCTGACTTGTTGTTCAGTTTAGTAACATTCACTTAAATCTCACGGTCTGTTTTGTGAGATATTCAGCAGATTGTGGATACACGATCAATTACATGTACATCTGCTCCTTCACATTGATTTTTATTTTTTAGATGTTTATTTTTCGTACATTAATTCAAATCAGAACTGTGGCCTGTTCGAAGATGATTGGCCTTATATGCTTTGAACTCTTTGTCGAAGAAGCCTGGTTTGGTTCTCTTAATTACTGTTACATTACTGTGACTGTGGCAAGGTTACTCACTTGAGTTTATCAGTGCAGTTGGGACTTTGTTTACTAATCCACATTCAATTATTGAATGTTTTACGTTTTTTGACCACCTACAAACTCTCTAATAATCGTACATTTAATTGGAATATAAACAAAAATAACTTTGTGATGATATTGCATTTGCTAAAATCAAGCTACTTGGAAAAAATAAATTTAATGTTCAAGTGCCTAAATTGTTACGTAAGTTTGCCTAAACTAACCCTACCCATATGTAGTTTACTATACCTTATTTTACAAACATCGTGATCAAATGTATCTGATGGAAGAGAATAAAGGATTTCTTTTTATAATTAAAATACATTTTTTTAAATCTTAAAAAAATATATTTCATATGATGATTGAAACAATGTTTACTGAATAAGTAAATAAATAA
This sequence comes from Paedocypris micromegethes, assembly GCA_028031935.1. NCBI lineage: Eukaryota > Metazoa > Chordata > Actinopteri > Cypriniformes > Paedocypris > Paedocypris micromegethes. Next base: position 14,001,553 of record CM051495.1, read on the forward strand.
TTACAACAGAACAAGCATGGTAATCACAGCTAGATGGCAGAAAAGCATCTCTATTACTTGCATAACCTCAGTTACCTGAGAGAATGGTTGTGTCGAGCTCCTACACTGACTAACGGAATGCCAATTAAACAAGAATAAATTCTTCGAATAAAACGAATAAAAGAAAAAAACATCCTTGTTCATCATAAGAAATACTGAGGCATTTGCAACTAGGAAAATTGGAGCTCTCCATAAGTTACATTTCTTTATAAAGTGCATTTAAAAATGTTTTTTTTAAAGCGTTTAAAAAAATCAACACCGCCTAAAACAAACAAACCACACAATGTTTTGCTTACTTTTCAACACTTTTTGACAGTTTACAGTAGTGTCACGTTTGTTAACATAGAGTTCAGCAATCTTTTGTGTGCATGTGCTTGTCTCCATGTTTTAATATACAAAGATTTATCAGCAGTGTTTTTATTTTTAATTTCAAGAAAAGAGGACTCAACTCTTCTCCATGATTTTTTTTAATGTAGAGACACTCTATTATGTTCCCTACTATATGTTTTGCAATGCATGGAAAAGAAAACATACATAAGACTGAAAAGAGCAAAACACCTACTCACAGAAATGAAAGACATGAAATGCATTTGTTAGCTGTTTGCCTTCAGAGTTCCTTACTTCATTCTTATAGAACTGTAAAAAAAAACATATTGTAGGTACTGTACATTGCCACAAGATTACCAACATAGACGTTTGCACATTTGATTCAACTTGTGATGCGTCATTCAAAACTTGATTTATTTTTGGAAAATGTATTAAAAATTAGATTATCGAGCCATGAGAGTATCAGAGTATGATTTGTTCCTTTTGTGTTGACTGTACATGTGCATACACTGCTCCCAATACCAATCTTAAATTTCCATCACTAGTCAACACAATATAACATTTTCTAAATTTGACAGCATTTCTATCTAGGCAGTTTCTATCAAATTGGCAAAATAAATTCCCAATAAAAGCACGTGTTTACTACAACATGTGAATTAAACCATGTGATTTCCTGGTTGATTAAACCTGTGCGCTTTGAGACAGTTAAAACTGTGAAAAGCGCCTTACAAATACTCATTATTAATATTATTATTATTATTATTATTATTATTATTATATTATTATTTCTTCATCTGGCTGGTTTTGATGCTGGTTTTGTGTGGCTGCTTGTTTCACATGAGATCCGAGAATAGACTTTGGCTGTAGCTTTAACAAACAAACTAATAGAAATCAAAAAGAAAGAAGAAAAACTAAAATGTGTAGGGTCCACTTGTTTGCCCAGTTTCAAGTTCAGTGTATGGAAATTGAAAATACCCCCTAGCAAGCAGAGTCTTGCTGTAGGGCTGGTTGTGAAGTCTGATGGTTGGGCAATATTGAAGTGGGATGTTCGCGATGATGTTGCTGAGATATTGTACCATCATTAGCCTGTTGACAAAAATCAGAAAAATAACAGACTATCAGTCCTTGGAACATTGAAAAGCTGTCTTAATTTATAGCGCTCTATAGGCAGTCGGGTTTCCTCACAGCGGAAATGCAGAACAATAAATGTTCAATACAAAAGTAATAAATATGAAACTTACAAAAACACCCAGGTAAGGCTGTTTCTGCGAGAATTGTACTCTTTTTCTTACTATGAACTCCAATTATTTATTTGCATTTTATGCTTATAAAATACAGCTGCTTTAAGACTGTATGACAGTAAGTAGCACTTCATTAAAAAAAAAAAAAATACTGATATTTGGCTCACCTTGACTTTGACTTCATTGAATCTTACTGTGGCAATGGCACTAACTTCTGCCTGAGCTCTCAGATTCTTTGTCCTCTGAATTTGCTCTTGAATCAGTTTATGTTGGTGTTGTTGTTGTTTTTTCTTCTTTTTGGGTTTCAGAAGATGCTTGATTTTATGTTTAACCACCTAAAGACACCAGAGGAAGAAGACTGAATGGGTCTGTATCATGTGTGTCTGTGACTGAGAAAAAAAAAGTGAAGTACCTCGTAGATATAGTCCAGTATTTCCAGTATAGTAAGAATACTGGCTCCAATGAAAAGCCCCATTTGACCACCGATGTCTCCTGGTGACCAAAACAAAAATGCTTTACACTTTTTATCATAATAGTTTATCAAAATAGTTAACTTTCAATGCTGTTGAAAAAAGGCGTGTTCCCTGGCCACACCCACCTAATAGACCAGCAAGGTCGTATGCTTTTTTCTGCTCTATTGACTCATAGTTAAGAGCCTCGAAGAAAATATCCAGGATGAGGAAGTTGTCTCTGCACAGTTGAAACAATTAATAAAAAAAATAAATTATCGATTTTAAATTACAAAATTAATCAATAAAACAAGTGTTTCATGAAAAACAATATAAAATTGATATGAAATAAACTTTATAAATTTTAAGAGTAAATATAGATATAAAATAGTCTTGAATAATATGTTTTTTTTTTTAAAGTATTTTTTGTTGCAAGTTATATAAAACATTTTCATTAACACGAAAATGAGCCTGTCTATATCCAGAAAGGTAAAAATAAAATATGTTGCATACACAATGTGTGAAGAATGAGCTGTCTTATTTCAATATTAATATATATTTTTATTAAGCATTTAAATTTTAAGCAATTATGCAAATACATCATAGTATTCAAGTGTCAAGTATTTTTGGCAATTTGACTCATTAGCTAAAGTAAAATCTTTACAAGTTCTATTAAATTATTTTGTCTAAATTAATTTGGTAGAATGAAGGGTGTTTCTGTCACGCCGTTAATGCAGAAGACGTACTTGATGTATTCCTCAGACTTCTGGTATTTCCGAGAAAGGTAGCGAGCGGAGCCCCTGCTGGGGATCTTCACCATGGAAAGCTCTTTCCCATAACGAGTCAAATTACAGGGCATTTCACACGGACACGAGTCACTAGTGCCCTTCTGGAGCAACGCTGTAACAGTACAAGACGTGTCTTTTACTCCCACATCACATGAATACTGACTATGTTGTAAAAGTCTGTCACATGCTTACCTAAAGCCTTATCAACACATTTGAATTTACTCGGTGGGCAGATATCAGCATCTCCTGGGGAGAAATGTTAAACATAATTATGAAAGACAGTATGAACTTTTCAGGTGATCCATCTTTCTGTGTGTCTGTCTGTCTTTCTGTCCAATCTTTATTGGGACATCATTGGGAAATAAACTTTCATGGAATTATATCTAATATAGTGTCATTTAATTATTATTATTATTATTTTCTTTTTTATGTAATTTAAGTCGCAGAAAAAAACAAAAATGCAGCCTTGTATTTCATGGAATTGTGGCTCATTACGCACACACTAGGCTCTGATGTCTTTTTTGACTTTTTGGTCTAAACTTTCCTTATTCTTTTTCAGTCTTAAAGTTTATTTTAGACTAATTTGATTGGAATGTAACATGGTGGAAAGCTGTACTAAGAATGAAGGGGAGTCTGTGTGAGAATTATTATCTATTAAAGAGCAGCACTGTAACCAGGACGTTGAACTGTTGGCATTTAGCATTCGGTCATATTGCATCTCAAGGGAGTTTTCCTTAGTATTGACTCTGCCTGCTCATGTTTCTCCATCGGCAGATGCTCCTGTTGCATGTGAGCTTGTTCACAGCACCATCTCTTAGCTGCAGACACAACACCCTCAGGCCATTTTTCCCCATCTCTTTGGATTTCAACCTCACTGCCCCTTTTCTCTGAGCCAACCTATTAAACGTCATCTCTTATGTAAACTGCTGTACAATCTATTTGATACAAACATCAAGAATATGTCTGCATACCTACCACCGAGCCCTTACTAGGGTGCTCTGACCCCAACGTTGCTCTCATGCAACCTGTCTACACTACATGAATTGTGAATCTGCAGATTCCGCAAGTTAGAGTAGTATATATCAGGGCCGAGTAGGCAAATGAACAGCTTAGAGCAGGGGTGTCAAACATATCCGGATCCGGCCCGCAAGTAGGTTCGATCAGGCCCGCCGAATTGTTTGGAAAAAAAATAGGAAAAAAAAAAAATTGTTTTTTGCTGCAATTCAATGATTGTCCGCTAAGGGGCGTTTCCATCGGAGTATAACGCTGCAACACTGAGACGGACAGAATCGTGTTAAGAACGGAAAACAGGTGTTATCCGCTACCTATCTGCTACAACCTCATTAATCAAAATGTTCCAAACGGAGAAAGATAGATAGTGTAAATGCAAACAGTATTTAAGGCTTAAATACTGTTTGCATTTAAATATTGCATGTTTCATTTATGAAGTTTACGAATGTGACTTTCTTCTGTCATGAATGGTGGTTGCTAGAAAGCAGGTCGAGTCTCGTATGCAGTTTAGATGTTTAATGATGAAGTCCGTTCGGCAAAATCAGGGTCATAAGACAGGCACAGGGTCGAGGGCAGGCAGAAGCAAGATCACAACGAGGTCACAGGCAGGAGGTCAATAAACACAGAAGTAACTAGAAAACACAGAAGAAACAAAGGCAAGGAACGTGAGCAACGGCAGGCGTAAGGCAGGCGTAGGCAAAGCTTCGCCTCGATCTAACGGCTTGCAAGTCTTTATATAGTCCTCGTGATTGGCGGCAGGTGAATTCACTTTAGGCGCGCTCCTGCGCGCCGCGGAGAGAGAGTGCGTGCACGCGCCAGCGGCACCAGCACGCGCGCCGACTCGGGAGACTTGCACACGGTCATCACATCTTCATTGCACATTTAATATCACTCTCCTTAGTTTGTAAGGTGTATGCAGGGATTTAATTTATATTTTATATAAGTGGTTTAAAATTCAGTTCTTTAAAAGCCTCAAGTGCAATACTATATTTTTCATTACCAATTTAAGTTGTGTGCCTTTGTACAATCAGTGGGATAAGTTGCAATGCCTAAATGTGAATGATAAAGGTAAATTGCACATTTGTAAGGAATTAAGAGGAAATTCTTGGAATGTTTTGTAAAAGCATAGTTCATTAAAATTCAATATGTTCCTAATGTTCTTGTGATTCTTTACACCAAAACAAAGAAAATACATGATATTTTTGATATTTAATGCAGAGTATGGTAGAATTTTAATGGTCCGGCCCGCCTGACATCTCCTTAGGTCGTATGTGGCCCGCTATGCGAAATGAGTTTGACACCCCTGGCTTAGAGACTTGGTGTTTGACACCATGGACTGGGACATTCTGTGCAGTCCACATTGAGAGGATAAAGACCAGGGGTGGGCAAACTTTTTGATTTGCGGGCCACATTGGGTTCTAACATTTGACAAAGGGTGGTAAAAAGAAGAGAAAAAAAAAAAGAAATGAACGAAATTGTCGCAAATATGGACTACACTTCCCATGTTCCCGTGTTTCTGTTCGCGTCTGGTGTGTCATCCTCATCTGTTATCAGTTCCACCTGTTCTTCATCTGTGTTGTTATTTAAGTCTTCACCCGTGCCTTCGTTCTTCGTCAGTCATTAAAGTTGCACTTCGTCTGTAAGTTTATCGTCCTGTGATCGTCATTAAATGTCCGTTTGATGTCACCTCGATCCCTGGTCTTCGTCTCGTCACCCCCCGGCCGGATCGTAACAGAATGACTGACCACTACCGCGCCAGCCGTGGGAGTTGGAGAAGACGTGCACAGAACCGCGCTCGCGTACGCGGCCAGCGCACCGTTGGACAGATGCCGGACGCCCTTTGCGAATTCGGACTGATTGACGATCGCTTCCGCGATTCCGGATCTGCTGGACGCGGCCGCCGCGAGTGAGGAAAGTGCACGTTCTGCCGCGCCTGCTGTTATCGGCAGCGTACCGTCGGACAGATGCCGGACGCCCTTTGCGAATTCGGACTGTTTGTCGATCGCTTCCGCGACTCCGGATCTGCTGGACTCTGCCGCAGCACGTGTGGGATTGCGTGTTCCAGGTGCGCATATTCCCTTCCCGCCGAACTCCGCTTCGGATCATCTTCTCGCCGGATTCCGTGCCGGCCCTTCTTCTGGACCCTAGTGCTGGTTTGGGAGTTTTCCACCCAGGAGCCTAGGGTTTCCCCTCCCTGCTCCGGAACATTTGCACTCTGCTCAGTCCGGGGACTGGATTCTGTCTCTGGTTCCTGTTGACCCTGCAGCTTCACCTCCTACTCTCACCACCTGGCGCACACCTCATCTTCGTCGTCGTCGTCTTCATCGTTGTCATCTTCGTCGTCTTCATCGTTGTCATCTTCGTCGTCTTCATCGTGGTCATCACCCCGAGGCAGCCTTCTGTATCTCCCACCTAGGAGGGTGTGAGATCCCACCCCCCCACCCGCAATGGAACATCTTTGCGTCGCTGGGGCTTGGTCTCCTCCTCTTAGGCTTGTGGACCCTTCACCCTCATCCTCAGACTCTCACCATCTGGCACACCACTCCAGGTCCATCCGTGGACGTCGTCGGGCTCCATCGTCTGGTCGGCTCGACTTCCTCCACTCAGCCCTCGGAGATCGCAGGCGTTATCCGCTCCTTCTTCTGCGAGTCGGTGCTCCTGCCTTCTTGCTCCACCCCGGTCTTCACTCACTCAGCATCGCCTCGGTCCTCCAACGCACCTCCTTCCCCCTCGGCTGATCCACGTCGAGGAGCGCCAGCTGTTGGACCCTTCGGGTTTGGTTTTGGCCCTCCATGGCCAGACTCGGATCCTGCAGCCTGGCGCTCGCCGGATGCAATCTACGGCGTCGGGAGCCGCCTAGGAAAGGGGGGACCTACTGTCGCAAATATGGACTACACTTCCCATGTTCCCGTGTTTCTGTTCGCGTCTGGTGTGTCATCCTCATCTGTTATCAGTTCCACCTGTTCTTCATCTGTGTTGTTATTTAAGTCTTCACCCGTGCCTTCGTTCTTCGTCAGTCGTTAAAGTTGCACTTCGTCTGTCCTGCTGTCGTCTGTAAGTTTATCGTCCTGTGATCGTCATTAAATGTCCGTTTGATGTCACCTCGATCCCTGGCTCTTCGTCTCGTCACCCTCACCCGGCCCGGATCGTAACAGAAATAATCTGAAGCGAAAAAAAAACGTTTCAAACCAAAACGTGAATATTTTAGTTTGTTTCTTAGAAATGTAAGTTTTTGGAATCTGATTCCATAGACTGACAGTATAAAAACAGTACAATTGTTTTATGTACATTTTTTGTTTATGGTTCCGCTAATTTAAAATGTGTTGCATAAAAAATTTAATAACCCTTCATAACAGATTTACCTGATTTACATAAAAAAATAAATCTGACTTTAATTTCATTTTTACAAGTTCGGCGGGCCGGATTAAAACATTTAATGGGCCGTAGTTTGCCCACCCCTGATATAGACTCACTGCATAACAAGTTTCATTAACTTAATTGTGGACTATGTATCTTGTAATAGCGTACCGTGTTTTCCCTGGGTGACTCGAGTTTAAGGGCCTGCTAAATTACACAGGTGACAATGACCATCACAACACAGCCCAACCAGAAGCCATGGTTAACTGCAGATGTTTGTACGCTGGTAAATTTGACATTTTTTATTCAGAGCAACCATAAGCCTCTACAAGCCCGAATAGGTACAACACTACCACATTAAACACTGGAGATCCACAGGGTTGTGTGCTCGGTCCAGTGCTGTTCACTCTGCTGAAGATTGTCAAGAGCATCAAATTCAAGTTACTTTTGTGGAAAATTTCATCTTAACACCAACTCCATTAGCTATTTCCATTTCATTCTGTACACACCAAAAAGACTATAATACTTCACCGTGAGCAAACTGTAGTTCTTTAAGGTCAAAATCTTTGACAATGTGGAACAATGTCGAGACCTCTTGTACGGGTAGGTAAATCTTTGTTGTTAATAAGAGTTTGCAAAACTGAACAATAAAATAAAACATTTCTAAACGACAATCCTTTTAGCTACAAAATGTGTCAAAACCAGCCACAGTTTAATGTGTAAACACAGTTTGTCACTGTAAACTTTACGCACTCTTTAATAATAAAAACTCAGTAAAATGTCCAGCATTGACCAGCAATGCTTTAATGATGTCACGGATCCAATCTCACAACATTTTACCGGAGAACTCACAAGAAGTCACCGGGGACTTTTATGTTGAAAGCTCCCGCCTCGCCTCCATGTTTTTGTATACCTAGTCCCTGTGTCGCCATGGTTACCAGTTATTTCGTGTCCGTGATTATTGTCAATCAAGATGTGTATTTAAGTTCTTCCCTGTCTCTGTTTGTTGCCAGTTTGTCAGTTGTTGTTACCTGTCACTCTCGCCTCAAGTCTTGTCTTGCTTTAATCTTGCCTTGTTTGAGTTCATGTTTTGGATATTCCTGTGTATCAACCCCTTGCCTGTGTACCAACTATGATTTTGGATTAAAACCTGTTATTGAACATTTGACCCTTTGTGCTCCCTGATCTTCTCCTGGCTGTGCACGTAAGTCCACCCCTGCCTTGTCTTAGTGACAGTCGATCTTTGACATATGATGACATATGTTATTAAGTGAATCATCATTAAATTATTAAATATGTTTTTATTTAATAAAAATATATTAAATTATATTAATTATTTTAATTGTATTGATATAAATGTGCAACTTGTTTATTAATTTAGTTTGAAAAAATCTAGCCATATTTGGCAGAGGTTTCCTGTTTTTCACTGTTATTTAGTATACAAACATCCTACTAGTTTGTAGTTTTTTGGGAAAAACCTCGCTGTAAGCCAACAAAAAAAAAATCCAAACTTATTGTGCTACACATAAAAGCACTACTTTATTTAAAGTTCATTTCTTAAAAAATAATTACAGTATATGTAGTTCTGATGGTGTAGTTTGGGGCCTGTGACTTCCAACATTAGCTATCACTATGAAGTTTATCATAGCAATATGTGCGAAGATGATGAATGGACATATAGACAGGGATGGAGCTCACCGGGCATATGCAGCATCCTGCAGTTGCATTCTCTCTGCACCTGTGTGCTCTCGCAGTGCAGTCTGCAGGCACTCATGCTGTAGCTGTGGTACCCAGGAATCGCAGGCTCCGAGGAAGAGCGGCAGTTCCCCCAGGGCTGAGGCAGGTACATCAGCTAGAAAAAAAACAGATGTTTTTTCCTCACAACTTCTGTAATACTTAGATTAACAGGTTTGTTGACAGACAGAGATACAGACTCTCTGTTCCTGACAGGAAACAAATGTCTGGAACCCTGGCGAGACTCCAAAACCCAGCTGGTGAATGTAGGGCGGTTCATCCTGGCTGTGTATCTGAACACGAATGCCAGCCTCCAAAGTTGTCTCATCTGAGGATGAACAGATCACTTGAGGAAATCATTGATGCTTTTTGACAAGGATTGCATTTTGAAGAGTCATTAAAAATAGTACCAAAGCATACTTTGAAATATACTCACTGGTTTCTCTCCAGATGGGCAGATATTCATCTTGCTGAATGTCCAGCATCAGCTCCAGCCCGTTTCCGCTGCCTACCTGTCTCACTCGCTTGGGTGACGTCCTGTTTCCATTAAACGTGTAGCACTTACCATATCGTGTGTACACCTGTAGAACAAAGACGTGCATAGACAATGTAAAGAGGCCAAAATAATAAAGAGCAGAATCAAATCAAGTATTGAGCAGTATTATAAAATAATTTATATAATGATATTTTATATCATTTATAAAATACAGTACTTTTAAGTACAGTACAGTACAGTACATTTTGCACACAAAATGCTTTTTTTGCCCTGCTGTTTCCTATACTCTCTGTGAACAATTGCAGTATATTTTTGACTAGTTTGTTTATTTTTAACTACCTTGCTTACGGTATATTCTTGTCTGTAGTCTATTATCATGAGGCTTGATTAGAGGTTTTTGATTCGATTTTTTATTCCATCTTACTGGACTGATGCTAGAGATTTGAATCAATAACAAACCTCCTTGTTAAGTTAACCCTTGACAGGTTAACTTAAATCCCTATCGCATTGATTGCACTCAGTTATTTCAGGTAAAACCATTCCTCACAGAAACTACAGTTTTCCCCAGGGTTCTGTTTATGCTTCTGCTTGGTCCTTGTATTTTGTAAAAATCAAATTCACTTTCACTGTACCACGGATGACACCAAGCTCACCTCTTGTGTTTTACTCTTCGCTAGAATAGAATCAGGTCATGATCCATAGCAAGTAAAAAGATTAAAGGCAAGGCTAAAAATCAGACCAACAACAGGCAGAGGCCGAGATAGGCTGCACTCGGTAAAAATGGAAAACAGGAAAGATCCAAAGCAAGACAGGAAAACAAGATACTAGAATACATTTTCAGTATTCAGTATGTATTATACAAGAAACAATACTTTGCAGCAGGCAAAATATCGAAAATCCCTAAATACACCACATGATTGTTATATATTGACTGAACCAGTCATTATAATCTGAGCGATTGACGTGCAGATAAATCAGTTGGAATCTTCTGGACAAATGAGTTGCCAACTCTTACATTCATTAGCATTTATTTAAATAAGGGCAAAATAACTGTTTACTGGACACAAAGGTTAATTGTGCTAAATAGAATAAAAAATTGTTGTTACGATCCGGACAAAAGATGGAGAGCCAGGGATCGAAGTGACATCAAACGGACAATTAATGACGAACATATGACGATAACTTACAGAGTACTGAAGTACAAGATGAAGTGCAATGTTAGGTGAAGACATGAACAGGTGAAACTGATAACAGATAATGATTTCACAAGATGCAGACAGAAGGATCATGGGACATGTAGTCCATGGACAAAACAGTTGTGGTATTTATATTGTATTTATTCTAAATAGCTTTCTAATATTTGACGGTAAAATAGTTTCTGATTGCAAGGTCCAGTTGTAAAAAGTACTAGACATCACTAATTTTTGTTTCACTTTTGGTTTGTTTGTCTGCATACAAAATTAAAAACTGAAATGTTAGAATTCAGTCCGATTCATAGTTACAAGTTGGGCACAACTATGTCAAGATCACAAACAGGAAAAACACTAGATATTATGGGAGTTGTGGTTCAGAGATGAGGTTCAAGCTAAAACAAATCGTAGCAATGAAGAGCAGGACTGGAAGCAGGTTGGCTGATCAATCTGAGATGTTCCTTTTACAAGTGCAAACTCATGACTGAGAGACTTGTGTAATCTTTTGTTCATCAAACAATGTAAATGTGACAGGGTAATTACTGAAGAGATGCTCATATAACGTGTTTTATTTGTCAATTTTTCCTCATTAGTTTTCCAGTTATTGGTTTTACTACCTGAAATTAAATTTCCTTTTTTCTTTGTCTTGTGCTATAGTTACAATTGAGTAACAAGTAATTCATCATATTGTAAATTGGGTCAAGAAAGCACTTGATTGAAGTATCACCCTGCAGCCTATCACCTATTTTAAAATAATTTTGTAGTTGTCTGTGTATGTGTATGTGTGCGTGTGTGTGTGTGTGTTTGGGTGTGTGTGTGTGTGTGTGCGTACGGGTGTTTGTACATGGAAAACTATTTCTCTCATAAATAATTTTAGCGCTGATTAAAATAATGACTTGCTGAGGCCCTACATTAAACATAAGGCATCAAAACGCTAAATATTGTTTATCATTATGGTAAGGGTTTTGAAAATGGAAATTAATTTTAGCATTGGCCCTAAAAACATAAACAAATAACAGGAACATGGATGCACACTTATTCACAGTCTTGCTGTCTTGCTCCAGGTTTTCTGCTCCAGTGATCTGAAGAACAGTAATGAAATGCTACTTCCGCTCCGTGTTTTCTAAAATTCTTAACAGACGCTGATACATTCATCGACTGCTTGAATAACCACACGTTGGTGAACAACAGAGACACAGATCAGCTACTGAACATTAATCTCGAGTCTAGTTGCTGAAGAGAGCGACTATTTAATGTAGGACAAAACACTTTTTACACCGGCAGCTTGTTGTTTCAATGTTGTTTAAGGTTTTGTAAAAAAATGAGTCACATTGTGATCCATATTTACAGCTGATGTGAATAAAAGGTAAAGATAACATTTTGATAATCAAAGAGAGATCAAAGGCAATTGGTAGACAGTGATGAAATCCGAGAACCAGGCAAGATTTGGTTGGTGTAAAACAATACAGATACATAACTTAACTTACCGTAATTGCGCAAATATAAGCACGCCCCCACCTTAATGTTTAAATAAACATGTTATATATCATTTAATCTTACTTCTCCCGTTGTTATTTTGTCCATGTTAATGCAATTATAGTAAGCACCCCTCAAGTTTTTGAGCATCAAAAATTCTGAAAAAAGGGGCTGTTTTTTTTTTCAACGTAGGTACGGTAATTTACTTACTAATTCACAATTTACGTTAGGAGTTCTTAAATATCCATCTAATCAACATCCTCCAGGGCATCAGGGCTCTACTGTACCAACCAGTACCAGGACACACTTCCTCAATCTAAATCTCCAGTTCTGATTTCCATTTGTCATCCTCTCCCCACCAACGATGCTCAAACAATTTGACTGAGGGAATTTTTTTCTTCAAAGCAGCTGAGATAAAACATGGTATGTCAATCAATTTTAAACAGTTTTTTGTTCTGTAAAACTGTTATCTTTTATCCCAGCTGTTGTTAAACTTTATTAATACTGTATTAAAAGTGTAATATACACAATAATCCATATATTTTGAACATATAAAAAACTCATACACAAAAATGTGATTGTTTTTACTCGTTTATTTTGTTATGTACCTTTAGACTAAACACCTAGGTACTTTCTATTTTACAAACTGTTTGTTTCTGTTAAAAAATGATTTTTACTGTTGCTCGAATATAAGGCAAATATAATGTCAAATTCATCAACTACCAAAATCATCTTGTAGGTTTAGTTGAGCTATGTTTTCTTTGAGAGACATCAATAATGTAAATACCTCTGTAGATCAGCCAGCATTAGGCTGAAAGCTTGAACATTTCTCTGAGGAGCTTGAGGAGAAAACATGGACCAGAGGTGAATATCTTTGGGAGTGTGTCGCAAGAGGCAGGAGAACGTGAGTATGTGGACAAATTCAGGCTTTGCACAACTACTCTGTCACTACCAGACACAATAATTCAACCATTGCAAATCTAACTGTTACTATTTTCAAAATTTTGTTAAAGAAACCAAGCCAATACAGAAATCAAGGCCCTAGGCAACCAACAACTCCCAACCGTACATCTGAGATGCAAGTACGCATGTCTCTAGCTGTATGCATATTTGCACTATTTCGAGTAACATTGACCCGTTTGGTTTTCCACCACTGTGCATGTTTAAAGCTGAAGGTTATACAGAATAAGTTCCATCACACTTTCGACCTCATGCTGGGGTTAATCAATGCACAACATCACACTTAATGATGGCCTGATTGATTCCCTACTGAGGGTAGAACCTCTCTGTCTCTCCAGCATCCTGACTCACACATCACACTGTGGTTAGCATCACATCTGTTTACCTTTCATGTTCTTCTAATATAACTCTCATTTTCATCTGTATTTAAGTGATCGTAAGCCATCCATTGCAAATAATAATTATTTTCATACTCTGTTAGATCGGTCTAGTAATGTTCTGATTACGTTTGTAGTATCAAGTTTGTATATATAACACACACACACACACACACACACACACACACACACACACACACACACACACACACACATATACATCTTAGTTAATAAATAAAATTTATCTTGGAGGATTTAAGAATAATTTATCTGCACTAAGAGCAATGTGACAAGTACGTCACTCAACCGCAACGCTCTAAATTGCCAATCGTTGGAAAATACAGTGTCATTACCTGTTTTTTTTTTTTTGCTTTGTTTTTATTACCTTAAAGTAAATGGCGTGCTCAAAGCTGGCCATCAATAAGAAAAGAAAAGTTGTTTCTGAGAACCTTTCTGAGTTTAAGAGTGAGTGGACATAAAAATATGAGGAGGCATCAAAGCCTTCTGTGTCAGAGCCTGAGGAAGTACCAGAGCAGTTCACACCCAAAAAATGCCCGAGCCGATGACATCTGAGGAAAACTGTGCCTGTGCCGCCACACAAGGTATCTGCTTTTGAGGACATGCCTATGTCTGTGCCTGAAGGCGTGTCTGAGGCAAACATCTGGGTTTCCGCTCACAGCATCAGCATCTGAGTCTCTGCTTATGACAGGGGAGGCTGCACCTGAGTATTTGCCCATGGCAGAGGCATCATCATCTGACCATCCAATCACGTCAATGGAAGCCGGAAGCCAAGCTAGTTCTTTGCCTGAGGTGTCTGTATCTGATCTTATGCAGTTTGCGGTAAACCAAACAATAAACTAACCCAATACTGACACAATGACCAAAACGGGACTTGACGTACAAATGGAATAAATGCAGCGGAGGTCTTGAAAGGATCAGATGTGAGCATCTTACGTGTGATGTGGCAATTTTACAGTAGTCATACATGCAGTGTTTTTCCATACAGCTCTAAATTATGTCCAGAAAAGAGCTCTATATACTTGTGTGAAGACTCGTATTCAGTACAATTCCCTCTAGAGTACAATAGGGCTAGGCACTGTCAGGATTCTAGTCACTGTCTCTAGGACAAGTAAAGGCTGATCAGATACTTTGGTTTTTGTGTTGCTACCCGCCTTCTCGTTACGTTTGTAGTTTGAATATTTATTAGTTTAGATTCTGTTCAAATGCTCCTAACTCCTAATAGTAACTCTTCAATTGATTTTGTATTTGTAATTGTATCTGGTACTAGCTAGATCTTGTGTGTGTGCTGTGTTAAGTGTTGTAAGTTGAAAAAGATTGGTTTTCAATAGAGATTTCCTGAGTGTTTCATTGAAAGAATTAAAATAAGCTTTTGGCCCACAGAATTAAATGCACTGAGTACACGAAGAAATTTTTTTTAACTGGATTAGGTTTTTGTATGTATTGTATGTATATACTGTATGTGCATATTTTCAGTGGTGTGAAGTAATTGAATAAATGGACTTTGTTACTTTACTTATGTAACTTGTTTTTGGCTACTTTGTACTTGTACTGAATATTAAAAAAGCCACTTTTTTGACTACATATTGATCAAGTAACTGTACTCTTTATTACACTACATTTGAATGGACACTTACTTACATGTTATTCATGGACTAAATTGTGAGAGTGAATTAGCATTTGCACTTTTTTTTATATTTGAGTTTGACTGATACTGAAGTTTTTTTTTTTTTAATTGATTTTGTTCAAACATCGAGGTGTTTGAACAACTTTTCAATTTGTTGAAACAAACTGAACTAATTCTTCAATTTGTTGAATTTTCATTTCAATTTCAGGAAATAAAACCTCTTAAATAAAGAGTTTTTCGTTTTCTACATTTTTATGCTTTTTGAGCCTCTAAGTCAGTACAAGTAAAACACTTAATTTCTTTTAACATTGGATACTTCATGACTTTTACTCAAGTGTTCTTGAAATTGGTGAATTGTAACTTGTAATGGAATAGTTTTTACAGTTGTTACACTCGACCTGCTTTGCTCCACTGGACTCCGCCCCGTTTTGTCGCGCACACCTGTTTTGTGCTGTACGTTGATCATCTGCACTATTTAGTTCTCCCCAGTGTGTTTCCCTTCGTCTTGTGTCGTCAACATTACCTAATGTCTAACTCTCAGACCCTCCTTGAGCTACCTGTATCCAAGTGAACTCGTAGTTTTCCATGTACGTTACTTACGAGGACTTTCCAAGTCATCCTGTGATCCCAGAGTCTAAGGAATCCTGAGTTACCTTCCGAGCCCCGTCTCTTTGTCTCCTCGTCTCCTCGTCGTTCCCGTCCTCGTTCCTGTATTGTCTCCAAGTCCATTAAACCTTTTTGTGTGAACATTTCCTTGTGTCTGGAGTCTACGTGAGATCGTGACAACAGTAAGGTAAGTACTTTCACTTAAGTATGGATTTCAAGTACTATTTACATCTCTGCATATTATGTATGTGGAAGTGTAAATCATAAAATATCTATCCGTGCGATGAGTTGGTCTTGCAGAGGTTTATTACGTTGTTCGAGCTCACATCGTTTGCCCAACGATTGTATCGACCCACATTGTTTTTGGCTATCTCATTGTTTTTAACTTTTGTTTTCTTGGGTGCACAGCAATTTTCAACATCGCTCTAATCTGAAATATGTACAGCAACGTGTCTGAGAGGTACAGAATAGTTTACAGTGTATTTTGTGACAGTTTGACCCAGAAACAGCAAAGATTTTCTTCTCTTGCCGTGGGCAGTGTAAGACATCCTGGAGCTCCGAGGCAGATGTTGCTTCCATGCTGGAGGGTTTGTCTTGGGTTTGGTGTTACCTTCCAGAAATGAGCTGACAAGCTGTGCTACACTGAACCTATTCTCGCTAAATTCAAAGGTCTAGACAGACCGTTTGATAAATGTTGTGTTACCATTCTGAGAAATGTTTTCCGACTTTGAGACGGTTCATCGGCTGTTGCCATCATATGGAAGATTGTTTGAAATGACCTCAGTGTCCCATTTTAGTGCAACCTGGTTCTCGTTTTCTCTTTTTTCTCTCTCTTTTGCTCCCGGGTCGTTCTCGTAATAGCCTCTCAGTGGGACGTGCTGCCATAATGCATCTCTCCATCTGTAGATGCGTTCCATGTACCGTTCACTATTCGCCATGTCAAAAATCATGAATCACTTCACCTATCCATCTCTGCCTTAATTTCAGCAAGTCGTACATTACAAAGATAACGTTCCATTGATTGATGTGAAGGTTGAAGTTGACAGGCCTGTGCAGTAACATCTCTGCGCCTAAAGCCTCTACACTGCTGCGTCCTTTGATGGGACTGGCCATTTGGGACCGCGCTGACATCACACACTCTCCGCCTAAAGTCAAAAGAAATGTCAGCACTTCTGTCCCATCACTGAAAAGAGGGGGAGGAATAAGATATGGACTCACATCAGGGAGTTTATGCATTAAAGAGCATCGCATCTCAACACTCGAAACAGACAGCTTCGCTTCAAATGTTTGTTGCATTATCAAAGTATGTGCTGAAGCTCAGATTATTGAAACTGATTCTTTAGTTTTGATCAAATTATGATTTCGAGCGGCTCTCGATGAAAAAAATGTGATTTTTTTGCTAAAGCGTTTTTCACAACATTGCCGGATTCGGATCAGAGCACCAGCAGACAGGAATCTTCTGTGTTTCGCGCGCTGACAGGCCAGTTGAGTGGGAATGTGACAGGAACGGCTGGTTAAGCTCTCTGGGTGACAGAGGATGTCAGGTTTGAGTAGAGTTTAGAGCCGGTTTTATTGATATACTCAAAAGCATAGACAAGAAGGCGAGACTGGATGGTGATTAGAAAAGATACTGATTTACGCATATGCGATTCATGCTTCTTCTGTCTTCGTGGATCATTAGAGAAGGCACCATTTAGAATTTCATAATTTTACACACACACACACACACGCACACACACACACACACACA